>JAHRHZ010000266.1:15067978-15100880 GCA_024137785.1 Ginglymostoma cirratum
GGCCTAGACCCTTCATCAGAAAGGGTCTAGGCCCGAAACGTCAAGCTTTCCTGCTCCTATGATGCTGCTTGGCCTGCTGTGTTCATCCAGCTCCACACCTTGTTATCTCCAATTTTCCACGTTATCAGGTAGATGCAAGTATTGTAACTGTGCTGTAACAGCTTAGCTCAGGCAGTGGCAAATTCCAGAGCACAAGTCTTCAGTGCTATTGCTGGAATGTTGTCAGGGCCCATAGCCTTTGCAGTGTCCAGTGTCTCCAACCATGTCTTGTTCTCATGTGGAGTGAATCGAATTGGCTGAATACTGGTATTTGTAATACTGGAGCCCACTGGAGGAGGCCAAGATAGATCTGAAAGTAACCTAGTGATGCATATTAGAGTCATATTTTTAAACCTGTTTAAAGTATAGTAATTTTTATGTGTGAAACGGAACATGTTCTATTTTGGACACAAAAAAGCCAGGTGAAAAAATTGATTCGATGCAGAGTTTATCCCTCTCCATGCCACCATTACAATACAGCTCACCTCCAACCTTAAGAAAGCAGCCCCTATTCCATCGATGAGCAATTTTTCCACTTTCCACATCAACCAGCCTCTGACCTCAGAATTTAACATCAAACTTGTGCTGATCTCAGATCCATTTTGTGTTGTGAGTTGATATTCATTGTGTTTAAGTTGTTGGGACTCATGTTAGAAAGGACAAATACTTTCATGAGAGACTTTTCTCCCACTGGTATGAGTTGAATTCAAACCTCGATTCAGGGGTTGAAAGAACAAAGTCCAACCACACTGCATGACTCAGTTCCCACGTTCCAAGTCCAAACTCAACACCATCTGACTAGTTATTAATGCGTTCATTTTCTCATTGGGCGAATATCGGCAAGGGTGTGGAATCTTAACTTTTTACAACTCATAGATAGATGTCAAACAAATGACAGGTAGTGTACAAGCTAAAAAGGGCTCTCTCTTTGAGCTGAATAAATGGTCTCCAGATGTCGCAGTCATATCCTGCAGAACCACCTCGTGAAGTTTGTTGAAATTTCAAACAGTGTTATGTGCGATGAGTCGCTTGAATTAAAATCTTTAAAAAGAAGCTTTCAATGTGGGATATTTAATTCAAAATTAATAGACTGTTAGCTTTTGAAGGGTTTTGTTTGTTTTGTGTTAATTCATTCTGATGGTGGAATTGAAACCACAATTTTATTTTGTCTTTTATACACACATCTTTTTCCTTCTCAAAGGACTTTGAAAGAAAAATATGGGCTCAAATGTTAGAATTTGCTTGAGTTTCCCATTTATTCAGGTACAAAGCTTGGTCTGTAAATTAGATGTTTGGAATATTTATTTGTTGACCACAAATGAGAGAAATTAGTGATTAAGCATGCTGCAAATGAGTGAGAAGCTGGAATATTAAAAAACCAGATGTTACAAACTCAAAGCAGTCTGGTGTTGTACAATTTCAACAATTTTCGTATGTTTATTTCCACAGAAACATAGGAACAGGAGTTGACCTGTCAAGCTTTTGAACGTTTTCAGCTTTTTAATGAGAACTGTACGATAATATTGTCTTCCCAACAACCTTTGATTCTGACCACGTGGCTCTCTACCTTTCTCGAACATTATCACTGGGATATTTAAATGTTTGGCTCTGAAAGATTGAAAGTGAAGCGTTGATTTCAAATGTGCAAATGAGCATACAAGATTATTGAATGATACATATTGATCAGGACACCGATATTACAGTGGGCTTTTAGAAATATTGGTTACCAAAAATTGGCAAAACGTCAATTACTTAACTGCGTGAAACGAACTAAAGAAATCTAAAAATCAACAACTGGATTTAAGTTAAACACAAGTGGAATTCAGCTTTGTCCAGCTGCTGCCGAGAAAATTCTAGTTAGACCAGCTCAAGTGCAAATATGAGCCATGCTCTGCGGTGTTACAATAATAAACAAAAGACTTCTCATTTACCTGGGTATGTGGGCAAACATGTGTTAATTGCAGGCAGATACAAAAATCTTATGGTAAGAAACTACTAATTTTCTGACTAATTGACGAATTTTCCTAAATCATATGAGCTGGGCAGGGTTCAAATTCTCTTTTTTGTATTCTCCTTGGAAAACAGGAAATGGCGAAATAAGAGTCCCCAATTACTTAGCTCCTGTAAAGCTTGGATCCTGCTGTTTCAGGTTACAAGGCCAGTTTCCCAAATCCAATGGCCTTCTTTTACAGATGTTCTAATCTTGGTCTGGTAATATCATGAATCCCTGATCTGGGCCAAACAACATTTGAGGATAGTAGAGTTTGTGGGTAAATCCATTCAAATGCAGCCAAACTGACTCCAACAAGAGTCAAACAGGATACTGCCACTGCTGAATGAGAAATGTGGTGCTTTTTTTAATATATCAGTGAATTTTGAGAAAATAGGATGAGCCTTCCTGTTTAACTAGGGTAAGCCAACAGAAGCAGCCTGCATGCCAACAGAAATGCAACGCCCAATGTTCCAGCAGCAAAGAATTTGTTGGCAGGAATGCTTTGTGGCAGGTATTTTACAGATAGTGTTTATTTAATTTGTGAGTCTCTGTAACAACTTTATAGTTATGTTTCTCTGAAGTTGGATTTAAAGATCACAGTGCTGTGCATTCAGTGACTCCCCTGGTTTTGCATTGAAAACATGCTCATAAAATTCAGGCAGATTTATAGACATATCATTACTTTAAAATTTTGCTATCGCAGTTTCATATTCATTATCATGTAGTTTGTGGATTCGTTTGACTGTGGTGGAATTTAACAATCATAAGAATGCATAGCTATTTATTTTCTCAATTGATCTCCCTTTTATGTGGAACTAGTTTAAGCAGTGTTCTCATCAAATGTACAGCTTGACCACTGATAGCCATCAATGTGCTAAATTGCTTTTTGGTAGGACAGAATTTGAGTATTGCTGATAAGTGACAAATGTTATTGAAATTTTTCATTTTGCATTCATAAGTACATTCTCAGTAATACCAACACAAAAGGAGCCAATATTTTATAGTGTGTGAGGAAAGAGTGCTGACTCTAATTAGTTACGGCACTGCAATGTGGAATAAATCAGTGAAAGGCTGGAACACAATGTGAGTACATGTTCTTTCAGTCTGCAAATTCACTGTCCAAGTATATGTAGCCTCCAGTGTGCACCACTGTTAACCTGACTGACAATATTGATTGTCAATGTAACTCTTAACAAATTCAGGACTACATAGCAGCATTGGATGGTGAAATAATTGGATAGGACATACAAATGATGTTCCCCTTTCCACTGCTATCCTCATGAATGTCCTGGCCAGTGCAAGCTGAAAAGCTCTGAGGATTTTTTTCAGCAGTACTCTAGCTTAGAACTGATGTTCATGAGATTTTCATAAGTTGGCCCTTCCTCTGCAGGCCGAGGTTAATCTTTAAACTATCTCATAAGCAATGTAAGAAGAGTATGTACAAGTATGTAAATTGATTGGATCTTCTCAGTTGCATTTTCTTTAATATTTACTACCTTGTGAAAAAAATGTCTAATTTGTGGTAAAAGTGGAAATAAGATGGAGCAGCTATTGTGCTTAGGAGAAAAGTAAAACTCTACTGCTTGTGTCAACATGATCGCAACAAAACAAACCATTTCATTGGCATAAAATGCAGATATTTATTGTACACTTATTACTTTGAAAATATAGCTGTCAATGTGCACAGCAGATTATTGAATGATAAATATTGATAAGGACGCAGATATTACATCGGGCTGTTGGTGATATTCATTACTGAAAATTGGCAAAGTGGCATTTTTGGCGTGTTTCACCTTATGAAGCCAAGCAGGTTTTCTCACACTCCTCATCTCAAACTCACCTCTTTAATTATGCACCATGCCCCTGTGGTATCCTTCTCAGTTGTCAGAAAGTTTCAACATATATAAAGGTAAAATCGCCCAAGGCCTCCTGGGACCATGGGGCTGCTCCCTCATTACAGAGAGATGACTGATGGTCATTCAACCTGCATGTCATCATGCCTCAGGTGAATGGAAAGCCCTTCGTGGTAACATCAACTGGAATTGACTCCATTCTGTTGGTGGTATTGTGCATTGTAAACTGGCAGTCCAGCCAACTGATCGAACTGACATCTTTCATTATACAAGAGTATTTTGAAGTAGAATAAATGCCATATATCATTGTATTGTAGCCTGTATTTATCCTCAAAAAATTGTTTTTTGTTTATTTGTTCATTGAATATGCACATCTGACTAGGCCAGCATTTATTAACCATCCTTAATTAGCAGCTAAAAATCAGTCGCATTTCTTTGGTCTAAAGTCATATATGCATCAGACCAGGTAAACATGCCACATTTGCTTCCTTATAGGGAACAGTGAACCAGATCTTTTTATACTGATTGGCAATGAATACATGGTTGTCATTCGGCAAAGGTTTAATTTTAGAGTTTTATTGAAATCGAGTTTCACCAGGAGTCTAATTGAGCCTTGTGCCCACATCTGCTGATGTTTTGGACTACTAGTGCTGTGACATTACCACTACGCCATCACTTCATCCTCATCCACCTACTTGTTAAGACTGACTGAGTTTTGATCACTGTGACATGCAGAACTTTTTTCATTATTTTCTTCTGGAAGGACCCTAATATTCTTAATGTGGTTTTATCTGCTTTGGGTTGGCGCGTGAGGGAACAGGAAAATATTTATCTTGTTGCACAGGATGGAAAACCCTTGAAGAAGTAGTTAGCTGTAGTCCTGTTCATTACAAAAGGTCAGTAAACACTGAAAAAGGTAGGAAACCCTGCAAGCACTACAGTTGTATTATCTGCAAAAAAAGGCTAAAAGCAGCAAATGATGACAGAGTAGTTGGGAATACGCTTTAAAGCTTATTTGAAGATTAAAATTCAGTATCAGAGAAATAGCGTTGAAAATTTTGTCAGATAAGGAAGTACTGCAGCATTGCTTTTGTGCAGAGGCCAGTAAGCTCTACAGTCATTCAATTTGAAACAGCATAGGTGAATATAAGCTTAAAGAACTATATATTTATCTATATATATGTATGTAAAGCCATATAAATGATACAGATTCAAATACCTTTATAGCAATAAGATTAATCAGCGTATTAAACTCGATGACCAATACTGAGCAAGTTAATACAATGTTATCTTCCACAAATCTTGTTGCAGATTTTGTTATTAACAGATTAAACATCAAGAAGAGTACATACACTTTTGAAGATGCACGAAAAGCTTTTGGTAATTCTTCCAATTGAAGAACAAATACCATTCTTAAACAAAAAGACTTTAATAGGTCGGCTTTTCTTTCAGAATAATATGCAAACAATTTTATTAATTGTGTTCACTGTTTATTGAAAAGTTGTGAAATCAAAAATCACAAGAGACAGTTGTTATTGTCACTGGAAGTTTTGATGAAACTTCGTCAGATTTCTTATAGTCAAAAGAAGATTTTACGTTGAAGAAAGCTATTTAAATCATGCTAGAATGACAATGAAAAATCTGATTGTTCAAACTATAGAGGCTTTACCTTATTCTCCCTCGCAAGTAATATCTCGACAAGCATTAATTGACAATTTTTTTTATCAACTTGTGTGATGTGTGCATCATTGGCTGGCCAGCATTTATTGCCTGTCCCTAGTGGCCTTTGAGAAGGTGTTAATGAGCTGGTGTCTTGAACCACTATAGTCTAGATGCTGTAGGTTGACCCACAATGTCCTTCAGGAGGGAATCCCAGGATTCCTTCAGCAACAGTGAAGGAATGATGATATATTTCCAGTCAGGATGGTGAATAGCTTGGAGGGGAACTTGAAGTTGGCAGTATTTCCATGTATCTGCTGCCCTTGTCCTTCTAGATGCAAGTGACTGTGGGTTTCAAAGGTATTGACTTAGGATCATTGGTTAATTCTGCAGAGTATCTTGTAGATATTATATACTGCCGCTACTGAGCATAAGTGATGAAGGGAGTAGATGGTAGTAGTTGTGCTGCTGGTCAAGCAGGCTGTTTTGCCCTGGACGCTTCTTAAGTGTTGTTGGAGCTATACAGAAACTCCTTATGTAATCAGTAGCTGCTCCTTTCTCAGTGTCAAATGCAAATGCAGAGTATTCCATCACATTTCTGATTTGTGCCTTACAGGTGGGGGACAGGGTCTCAGGAGGTGAGTTATTCACTACAGTATTCCTCGTCTCTGACCTCCTCTTGTGTTTATGTGGTGAGTCCAATTGAGTTTCTGGTCAATGGTAATCCCAAGGATGTTGATAGTGAAGAGTTCAGTGCTAACACAATTGGATGTCAAGGGGCAGTGGTTAGACCGCCTCTGTTGCAGATGGTAATTGCCTGGTATTGTGTGGCACAAATGTTATTTGCCACTTGTCAGCCTAAACCTGGATAATGTCCAGATATTTTTGCATTTGAACATGTAATGCTTTAGTGTCTTCAGTAATATTTGGACGCAATTCCAAAAAGAACCTGGTATTTGAAAGCATTGATAATGCATTGAAATATATATGAACAGAAGCTAACCTCCACTTGTGATGCAATCTGTTAAGTTATCTTCGAATATTTGCCACTTTTATTTTCTCACAACAGTGACAGATTTCCACAAATACTCCACATGGTGAGAACAATTTGAAACTATCTCCAAACATCTCTGACCAGATAATCTTTGACTAAAAGGTAGTGTCCTTATTGTTAGTAGCAAACTCTGCATTGGATGCTGGATGAATCTTGCAAAGCACACTCTTTTCATGATAACTTAAGTAATTTGAATTGTTTGAACTAAATAACTATCTATTTGAAAGGCAGAGATTCAGCAGCTTGTACCAGAAATCAACTGAGTATTCAATACAAATAGATTTTTTTGTATGATTTCAATAAAGCTCAAAGTGCTTCTCAAGATAACTCAGAAGGAGTAGTACTTTATAATGACAACAGCCATTATATGATTAAATATTAAATATATTAATCAAAAACTCCTTGTGTAATCACTAGCTGCTCCTTTCTCAGCGTCAAACTGAAAATTATGAGGGAGACATGCTTTTTTTTTATTCAAGGATCAATGTAATTGTTACAATGACCAAAAAAATCTAGCTGTTAATAAAGAGAAGTATATGTTTTAGAAAACATTAAGTAGGAGGCTATGATGAGGAGCTGGAATAATAAACTCAAAAATGTGCAATAATGGTGTGCCTATATCGAAATTAGACAGGAACTTTGCTATTCAGAAAGAAGTAACATTCACTCAATCTAAAATCATCCATTGGGTCTGGTAGCAGTTAAGATTGGCAAAAGATTACCTAAAAAGCATACATGGAAGTTGATTTTCAGAGGAGAAATCTTTCAAATTGACAGAAACAAAAGAAGGGGCATCAATGATTAAGAATCAAAAGTAGCTGGAAATAAATATGCAATTAAAGGTGTTAATTGATAGGTGCTGATGTAGAGTCATCAGACTCAAAAGGTTAACGCTGTTTTCTCCCTGCCGATAATGATGTTGAGTTTCTGCAGCAGTTTCTGTTTTTGTAATTGATGCGAGTAGCTGCCTAAATGAGTAGCTAAATCTCAGGGGAGTGCAAAAACCTAAGTGCTAGCCTATCAACAAAGAACAAAAGTGTTGTTACAGCTATTGACAATGGAGAAAACACAATGATAAATTTAATAACTTTGTTGTAAATTAGTTTTTCACATGATCGTCTTTTGACTTAGCAATTTAGTAACTCTTTCTGTGCTTGTTAGTTGGTGATTCAAAACTGTCACCTAGCTCTTCAGTAGATTAAAGTGATGATTAATTATTACTTCTTAATTAATAGAAGTTCAAATTTTTAGTCTTTTATTTGGATTTTTAGACTAAAGAATGATATAAGCATTGAAGGCATTTAAAGGATGCCAAAATGTGAGTAGATAGAGTTGCCACATTGGGCTTAATCAAGAACTGAGTTGCAAATATACTAGTTCAACTACCCGTCATCTTTTTGCCAAAATTCATGAATGTACATTACCCAGATAAATTCAACCAGTAACAGACTGTTGGAAAAACTGCTGAGAGGTACTGGTCTGACTCATCTTGTACACGTTAGTATGACCAGAACATTCATTTCCAAGTATTACTGGTGTTTCATTATTTTTCTCTCCCTCTGGGCGGATAGTGTCATTTGTAGGTTGAATTTCTTTCTTTGATTCAAATTATTGTCACATTTACAAAGATACAGTGAAAAGTATTGTTTTGCATTCTATACAGGCAGATCGTACCATGAAAAGTGCATAAGGGTAGCAGAACAAAGTGTAGAATACAGCATTACAGCTGCAGAGAACGTGCAGAGAGAAAGATCAGAATAAACATTTGACAGGTTCTTTCAAAAATCTAATAACGGTGGGGAAGAAGTTGTCCTTGAATCTGTTTGCACATATATTCAAACTTTTATATCTTTTACCCGATGGAAGAGAGTGGAAGAGAGTATAACCAGGCTGGAGGAGCTTTTGGTTATGTTGGTTGCTTTCCTGAGGCAGTGGGAAGTATAGATGAAGTCAATGCATGGAAGGATGGTTTGCATGATGGACTGGACTGTGTTCACGACTTGCTGTAGTTTTTTGCGCTCTTGGAAAAGTGGCGGCCATACCATACAGTGATGCATCCAGATAGGATGCATTCTACGGTGCATCTCTAAAATTTGCGAAGAGTCTTTGTGGACATGCGAAATTTCTTTAGCCTCCTGAGGAAGTGGAGGCGTTGTTGTTGTGCTTTATTGACCGTCACATCGATTGTTAGTGATCATCACTCCTAGCAAACTGACACTCTCTGTCATTGATACACCATTGATGCAGACAGGGGCATGGCCTCCACTCCACTTCCTGAAGTCAATGGCCAGCTCCTTTGTTTTGCTGGAGTTGATGGAGAGATTGTTGTCTTTACACCATGCTGATAAGTACTCAAACTCTTTCCCACACTCTTTCTTGTCGTTGTTTTAGATCCCACCTACAAAGGTGGTGTCATCAGCAAACTTGTAAATCACATGCTAGATTGAATCTTCCATAACCCAGTCTAAACAGACAGTGTAACAGAACATAGTTGTTTCAATTGTACTTTCAAAGTTTAGTTGACGTGTTTAAATCTGACAATGTAGTGCAGTTTATTCATATGGAGTAAATGGGTTTTATCCCCAGAATTAAGCTTTGTTAATGAGTCACTGAAACTGGCTCGACGAGTTGCACCAAACAATTTTATAGTTTCTTGGAGTACGCTTGAGAGTTTATTAGAAAACAAAGTACTTTCAGTGCAAAAGAATTTATAAAATTTGCCTATTCGTACTATTATGCTTAAATTGAACACAACTTGAATAGTCTCTGAGAGGCCTCATAATTAGCAGAGTCTTGCAATTTGTTAGTGGGGCCTGGTTCAAATAAGTTTAATCTTGAATCATTGTAAACTCATGGAAATTATCTGCATCTACCAAACAATGTGAAAAATTGACCAGGGATGTCCTATCCATTAAAAGCAGAGCATATTCAACCTGGTCCACATCTGTTTATTTGATGTGAGATGTGGGCCTTGCTAGCTGGGTGGTCGTTTATTTCCCACGCCTAATAACCCTCACAAAGGTGTTTGTCATTTGCCTTCTTGAGCCTTTGCAGTCCATGGGGGTTATGTACACCCAAAGTGAAGACAGGAAATGGGTCCAGAATCCCAACTCTGTGATAGTGAAATAACAGGGATGTTGTACCATGTAAAGACAGTTACTTCCTGTCATATCCTAGGATGCATCCCATCATGTCCAGGGGACTTATTGGTCTTAAGCCCCATTAGTTTCCCTAGTACTTTTCCTCCAGTGATAATTATTGTATTTACTTCCTGTACTTTTGCCCATTGAATATTCAATAAGTTAGGGATGGCATTAATGTCTTCTCATTTGACTTTTCACCCAATTCCGAAGTCCAAGGATGTACAGGTTAGGTGGATTGGCTATTCTAAATGGTCTATAGTGTCTAAAGATGTGCAGGCCAGGTAGATGAGTTATGGATAATGTGGGATTGCAGGGATAGAGTAGGTAGCTGGATCTAGGTGGATCTCTTCAGAGGGACAGTGTGGACTCCATGGGCTGAACGACCTTCTTTCACACTGCAGGGATTCTATGATTCTAAAATTTTAATACTTACCAGATTTCTTACTAATGCCCTTGCTATTGAGAGCCTTATAAGATTCTACCCTATATCTTCGCAAAAATACAATTTTTTTTTCTCTCACCAATCAACTGTGGCTCCTGTGAGTATATCTGTAAATGCTTGCACTTCACTTAGAACATAAACTACGACTTAGTTGTATTTTATCAGCACTAAAGTGAAATTTTGTTTACATAGAAGTGGACTTTTGCAATATCAATAATGTTAGCAAAGGTTTACAGTGCAACTCTACCTGAAATTTGAATCCCATGAGGTAATCCTCGAAACTTTCACATCACCATGTAATCGCTAATGCTTTATTCTCTAGAGTTGAACAGTTCTGGTCATCCTTCATCGATGGTCCTGATATAAAATAGGCCATGTCACTCGTTCTGTCAGTTTACACTTGAATAACAACTGCTCCAAGTCAGGTTGATGATGTATCAATGGCTATTATTACGAAAGATCCTGGATTGTAACATGTTGAAACATCTGTAGATAGTGACTTCCCTATTATCCTTTCAAAAGCTTTTTTCTACTCATTTTTCCAATACAATTGCAGACTTTTTTTCAAAATCTCTCTGGGTTAAGTATAGCTCAGTCCATTGGGGGCAAAGTTTCCCACTTGATTTGCTGTGCCTATGAAGTGACGTACACGATTTGCATACATCAATGCCATAAATTCCCTGAAGGCTCTTGTTTACCTTGGATCTACCTTGGTGCCTTGTCGTGGATAATGTGTTCGAGAATGTAATCACCTTTCTGGAAAATTGATATTCCTCATTTCGTGCAAAGCCTGAGTTCTGTAGGCCATTCAACACCTCTCTGATATTCTGGCATTTTTCCTTTTTCATTGTACCATGCACCAAGATGCAAATCCTATGGGAAATGGTTCCCTGTTTCTGTTCCAGGATTCATATGTCACCTTTTGGAAATTATCTGGTGCAGAGGAAATTACAATTGGCAGATAGTTGAAACAATCTTGCCCAAATTCTATGATAAATGTAGTCAACAATTTTGACTGATTATAAAATAGTATCAGCCATTGATACTATTGATCAATAGTATCAATGTATCCATTGATATCCGGTTTTATCTTAAAAAGAAAATTTACTTGTTACCAATTTTGGCAAATTATCATTAACAGCTGAAACAGAATGAATTTCCATCCTAACTCAATAGTTTAACTGACTGACATCCACACACAACCTTAGTTCTCCATTTGTTTTGTGAACAGTTACTATCCAATACCAGGGTCCTGTGCTTGAACAAGGGGGACTACAGTAGAATGAGGGAGGACTTGGCTAAAGTAGACTGAAAACAAAGATTTTATGGTGGGACAGTTGACGAGCAGTGGAGGATTTTCAAAGAAATTTTTCAAAGTGCTCAGCAAAAACATATTCCAGTGAAAAGGAAGGACTGTAAGAAAAGAGGTAATCTGCCATGGGTGTCTAAGGAAACTAGGGAGGCTATCAAATTGAAAGAGAAGGCATACAAAGTGGCCAAAAACAGCATGAAACTAGAAGATTGGGAAAACTTTAAAGGTCAACAGAAAGCCACAAAAAGAGTTATAAAGAAAAGTAAGATAGAACAAGAGAAAAAAACTAGCACAGAATATAAAGACAGATAGCAAAAGTTTCTATAAATATATAAAACGAAAAAGAGTGGCTAAAGTAAACGTTGGCCCTTTAGAGGATGAGAAGGGGAATTTAGTTATGGGATATGATGAAATGGCCAAAGCATTGAACAGGTATTTTGTATCAGTCTTCACAGTGGAGGACACTAATAACATGCCAGTAATTGACAAAGAGACGAAGGTAGGTGAGGAACTGGAAACAATCATTATTACAGAAGAGGTAGTGTTGGACAAGCTAATGGAGCTAAGGATTGATAAGTCTCCTGGCCCTGATGGAATGCATCCCAGGGTACTGAAAGAGATAGTGGGAGAAATAGTAGGTGCACTGGCGGTAATTTTCCAAAATTCGCTGGACTCTGGGGCCGTCCCAGCAGATTGGAAAACAGCAAATGTGACGCCACTGTTTAAAAAGGGAGGTAGACAAAAGATGGGGAATTATAGACCAGTTAGCTTAACCTCTGTAGTGGGGAAGATGCTTGAGTCTATTATCAAGGAAGAAATAGCAAGGCATCTCGATAGAAATTGTCCGATTGGGCAGACACAGCATGGGTTCATGAAGGGCAGGTCATGCTTGACAAATTTTTTGGAATTCCACGAAGACATTACGAGCAAGGTGGACAATGGGGACCCAGTGGATGTGGTGTACCTAGATTTCCAAAAGGCCTTCGACAAGGTGCCGCACAAGACGCTGCTGCATAAGATAAGGATGCATGGTGTTAGGGGTAAAGTATTAGCATGGATAGAGGATCGGTTGACTAATAGGAAGCAAAGAGTGGGGATAAATGAGTGCTATTCTGGCTGGCAATCAGTGACTAGTGGTGTGTCTCAGGGATCAGTGTTGGGACCGCAATTATTTACAATTTATATAGATGATTTGGAGTTGGGCACCACATGTAGGGTGTCAAAGTTTGCAGATGACACTAAGATGAGTGGCAGAGCAAAGTGTGCAGAGGACTGTAAAACTTTGCAGAGGAACATAGATACATTGAGTGAGCGGGCAAAGGTCTGGCAGATGGAATACAATGTAAATAAATGTGAAGTCATACATTTCGGTAGGAGTAATAGTAAAAAGAATTATTACTTGAATGGTAAAAAGTTGCAGCATGCTGCTATGCAGAGGGACCTGGGTGTCCTTGTGCATGAATCACAGAAGGTTGGTCTGCAGGTACAACAAGTAATTAGGAAGGCAAATGGAATTTTGTCCTTCATTGCTAAAGGGATTGAGTTTAAAAGCAGAGAGGTTATGTTGCAGCTGTACAAGGTGCTGGTGAGGCCACACCTGGAGTACTGTGTGCAGTTTTGGTCTCCTTATTTGAGAAAGGATGTACTGGCACTGGAGGGGGTGCAGAGGAGGTTCACTAGGTTGATTCTGGAGTTGAGGCGGTTGGCTTATGAGGAGAGACTGAGTAGATTTGGATTATATTCATTGGAATTTAGAAGATTGAGGGGGGATCTTATAGAAACATATAAAATTATGAAGGGAATAGATACGATAGAAGTAGAGAGGATGTTTCCACTGGCAGGTGAAGCTAGGACAAGAGGGCATGGCCTCAAGATTAGAGGGAGCAGATTTAGGACTGAATTGAGAAAGAACTTCTTCACCCAGAGGGTTGTTAATCTATGGACTTCCTTGCCAAGTGAAGTAGTTGACGCTACTTCAGTAAATGTTTTTAAAGCTAAGGTAGATATTTTTTTGAACGATAAAGGAATTAAGGGATACGGATAAGGGATAAGCGAGCGTGGGTAAGTGGATCTGAGTCCACGAAAAGATCAGCCATGATCTTGTTGAATGGCGGAGCAGGCTCGAAGGGCCAGAAGGCCTACTCCTGCTCCTAGTTCTTATGTTCTTATGTAAAGCACCATTATGCTGTCTCTGTCACTAGTGATGCGAACCTGTTTGTAATCATGCTTTCCAGCTCAGAGTTTAAATTTTACCCTCAAAGAATGAGGAAATTTCCTGTATTTTGTAAGCAGTTAGCTTTAGCATTTATTTGCAGAGTAATAGACCTACATCAATTTGCCTAAGCCTTTGAACATCTTCAAAGAATTAAGTTCCAGTGGTGTAGCTGTATGGAACAGTTGATTTCAGTCCATTTAAATCAGCAAATTGATGAGTGAGCCATTGAAGTTCAAGAAAAACAATAGCATTGAATTTAAAATGAATTGCAAAATGTAGATAAATTGACATAAGAACAAATACAATAGAGGTTAAATCTGAGTTCTCTCAGTGAAGCAGTTGAAGAGTTAAAAAGCACATGTGCTATGATGGTGTTCAAATACTAGAGAAGTAAACCGAGAACATCCTGAACTGCCATGGTTTTGAGATGTTGTGGCTAGAGAGAAGTGTCGGAGATTGCTTTTAACAACAATGTAAAACTTGAACTGCCGACATGGAAGAACATGTAACATTACAGAAAGGTGTTGATGCTACTGTCAGTTTAAAGTATAACTAGTTGTAGTAGATACCACTAGTGTTTGCCGTGTGAATAACGTTAAGAACAGTTTTAAAGAACATTAATGAACCTGCCCAGAAAGGATCAGAAAAATTGCCATTAGCAACTGAAGCTGAGTGAATAAATCTGATGTGAGAAAATAAAGCTGCTACAGGGACCTGAATGATATGGATTATTGTGAGAAATGTGGTAGATGTGAGACATGAGAAAATGAGCAGGGCCTTTTTCAGTGTCATTCTATTTTCAAACAGCATTCTAAGCATTGAGATGAGATTCTTTCTAGGCAGCAGTGAGATGCCTGTTAATGGGAATTGTTGCTTGCTGTTAGCCTTGTTAACCGCAAATCTCACCTCACAGCAGGTAGATGGTGACGTTAGCTTGCTTGTCCGCTTGTCAGGGCCACCTACTCGAACACGCTGCAGCACCGTCTCAGGGCACACACCTGGGCACCTTGCACCTGGTGATGCTGGTATCCAAAAGCTGCCAGTCTCTTCAAGCCCTCGTGGTACCTTTCTAATCTGCTGAAAGGACGCTTCTGAATTTTAAAGCTGCATTTTGAGCACACCAGCAACTAGCATTGATAGACTCCGCAAGGAAACAGATTCGACCAGGCTGTGTCTGAGGGTTGTTCATTTGCTGTCTTAGCACTCATTAACGTTAAGCCTACCTGGATGCTCACAGCAACCCTGCTTTATTTTGCTTATTTTCCACTTATTACTCCCCAGCCAGTTACCAGGCTTTCGTTGCTTTGTCTTGACTTGCTGTTTAGTGCAACGTAAAGCTAGGAAATCTGTCAAGTTGCCAGTGGAAACAGCATTTAGTCAGGAGGTCCTCATACTATAAATCAATGGCAGCCTGTGATATCAGTCCAGAGATTTGGGCACAGTCAGTTGACCACTTGGCCTGGTCAGGGACAGGATCGCCTACTCAAAGTGGGTGAGGATGTTGGGCAGCCCACAAATCATCTTGGGTCTTTCTGCTCTATTGTGGGCTGTTTTCCCCCAGAATAAAAGAAAAGGAGGGATCAGATGGCATAGTTGATTGTGCTGGTGCTGGTAGGAGAAAAGTTGTCCTCTGGGAGTAGGTAGACAGAGGAGATACTATGCATTGTGAAGAGGAAATGAGATTGAGGTGGGCAAGACTGCACATGGGAAGATGGTGCATTCTGTAATGAGAGGATTAGTGTATGAGCATCGGTGGCAGAGATGGAGGGAGGGTAAAGTAACAGAAAGAAGATAGTGGAGAAGATTTCATTAACAAACTTATTTTTATATAGTTAAGGCAAAATCTGCAGATTATGCTTCAGCAAGAGACTACTTCAGTAAAACCAAAACAGATCAGCATGTAGTCTCAAAGAAAGCAAGAACTGCAAAGTCTGGAGTCAGAGACAACGCAGTGTGGAGCTGGAGGAACACAGTAGGTCAGGCAACATCAGAGGAGTAGGAAAGTCGATGTTTTGGGTCGGGACCCTTCTTCAGAACTGATCTCTCAAGTCAGGTTCCTGGCTGGGATCTGACTGTATCTATTAATAACTAGGTTCATAACACATGGTATTTTGCTTTGCATTAAAATTTCAAATAGGTGGATTGACAGTGGTAATTGATATTTCAAACAGCTTCTTGATTCTCATCAAATTTTAGGTTTGTTGAAAGAACATTCACAATGGTAACTTACTCCCAACAGTAATGCACAATTTTATCATTTTTTACACATTCTGAACAAATGTGCTTTTGCCAGTTATATGCCAAAAAAACCCTGATGTGTATTACAGATCGGAATATTAATCTTAAGAGTATTTGTTCCCATGAACTACATTGCAGTTCAGTTTGGTGTAAAATAAGATATTTCACCACCATGACCAGCTAATCCCATCATGATGCCATGGGAATATGACTTTTTTGAATCCCTAAACAGATGTTTAAGGCATAATTCTGTTCCAAGGCCATATGTTAAAATCATCTTAATAATACAATATTTGATAACATGCCGTCAACTGAGCAATGGGAGAAAATATGTAGAAAACTTCTTGGCCTCTCCACTGTTTAGGGATTCCAGAAGTATTACACTGCTTCAGTCAGCCAAAACTAAATGACAAATGGACAGCGGCATATTGATCTCAGCCCTGCAAGTGGGAAAAAGAGAATAGAAGGGATGCTTTTGAATTTTACCCTGTCGCTTGTACAATACACAAAATGAACAAAAGTATTGTGCTGTACTGTTCTATGTTCTCAGGAGCTCCAGACTTTGCTATATGTAATCAGGCAAAATACAATAATGGACAGATGAGGTTTATGTAAGTTGTAGGGGTAACTTCAACTTGCTTTCTGGAGAAAATTAAGCTGTGGGAAAATTTAAATCATCAAACCAATACTGTGTCTGTATCACTGTTAAAAAGCACTGAATTTCTCTGCAAAATGTGTGGAGGGAGATGCTGAATGGATGATTCACCTCAACCCACACTTGAGGTCCCCAGCTCCACAAATGCCAATCTACAACCAACTCAATCACTCTGCATAATATTAGGAAACAGCTGGAGGCACTGGATGGTGCAAATGTTATGGGTTCTGACATCATTGCAGCAATTAGAGCATAGAACATAGAACAGTACACCACAGAACAGTACAGACCCTTCGGCCCATGATGTTGTGCCGACCTATGATCTTACTCTAAGATCAAACTACCCTGCATACCTTACATTATACTATCCTCCATTTGCCTATCCAAGAGTTGCTTAAATATCTCTAATGTATCTGACTCTACTATCACTGTCGACAGCGCATTCCACATGCCCACCACTCTCTGTGTAAAGAACCTACCTCTGACATCTCCCCATATCTTCCTCCAATCACCTTAAAATTATGTCCCTTGTAATAGTCATTTCCACCCTTGGAACAAGTCTCTGGCTATCCACTCCATCTACTGCCTGTCATCATCTTGAACATCTCTATCAAGTCACCTCTCGTCCTTCTTCGCTCCAATGAAAAAAGCCCTAGCTCCCTCAACCTTTCCTCATAAGACCCACCCTCCATTCCAGGCAACATCCTGGTATATCTCCTCTGCACTCCCTCTGAAGCTTCCACATCTTTCCTGTAATGAGGTGACCAGAACTGAACACAATATTCCAAGTGTATTCTAACCAGCTCTTTCGAGCTGCAGCATAACCTCGCGGCTCTTAAACTCAATTCCCCTGCCAATGAAAGCCAACACACCATATGCTTTCTTAACAACCCGATCAACTTAGGTGGCAACTTTGAGGGATCTATGGACATGGACCCCAAGATCCCTCTGTTCCTCCACACTGCCAAGAATCCTACCATTAACCCTGTGTTCTGCATTCAAATTCGACCTTCCAAAATGAATCACTTCACACTTTTATGAAGAATTGTGAAGAATTGTGCTCTGGATCTTGTCACACTAACAAACCAAGCTGTTCCAGTACAGCCACATTGTCGTCTACCGAACAACGTAGAAAATTGCCTTGGCATATCCTGTACACAAAAAGCAGAACATATTCAACGCAGCTAATTACCACTCCATCAGTCTGCTGTCTCAATCGTCAGTAAATTGAGGAAGAGGCCATCGACAATGGATCAAGTGCATCCAAGCAGCACATCCAGAGGTGTAATTTCCTCACTGGCACTTAGTTTGGGTTCTGCTAGGCCCATTCAACTTCCGACCTCATTACAGCCTCCATTCGAATATTGACAAAATAACTGGACTCCAGGGTGTGATGAGTGTGACCGCTCTTAACATCACAGCAGCATTTAACTGAGCGTGGAATCAAGGAACCTGAGCAAAACTAGAGTCAATGCGAATTGGGGGGGAAGCTCTCCACTGGTTGGAGTCACACCGTGTACAAAGGAAGATGACTGTGAGTTGTTAGAGACCATTTATCTCAGCCCCAAGACATCACTATCGGAGCTTCTCGGGAAGTATCAAATTCCAACCGCCTTTAGCTGCTTATCAATGACCTTTCCCCCATCACAAATCAAAAGTGTGGATGCCTATAGATGATAGTCCAGTGTTCAGCACCATTCACACCTATTCAAATCCTGGACTAGTCCATGTCCATATGCAGCTAGACCTGTGCAGCATTTAGGCTTGGGCTGACATGTATCAAATGAGATTGAGCAACTCAAAATGACTACCTGCAACAAGAAAGAAGCGAACCATCAACACTTGATATTCAATAACATCACCGTCACTGAGCCCCCTGCTATCAACTTCCTGGGGCTTGCCATTGACCAGAAACTAGATTCGACCAGCCATATAAATACTGTAGCTACAACAGCAGCTGAGGGGTGAGGAATTATACAGCAAGTACCTCATCTCCTATCCCTTGCAGTACTGTACCAGTCCATAGTCTGCGTAGCACAAGTCACGAGTCTGTTGGAATAATTTCTAGTTGCCTGAAAGTGTGCTGCTCAAGTAACCTGGCACCGCCCATAACCTTCAATATTCACTTCCTCATCACCGACGCACATTGGCAGCACATTGTACCAACATACAATGAAATAACTCACCAAGACTCCTCAACAGCACATTCTAAACCTGCAACCATTACCACCTAGAAGGACAAGGACAAGGGCAGCAGCTCATGAAAACAACTTCAGGTTCCTTTCCAAGCCACCCACCATTCTGATTTGGGACTATACCACTATTCCAGTTTTTCTGGAATGCCCTTCCTAATAGCACTGTGTCCCTACACCAGGTGGACTGCAGTCGTTTAAAGAGGCAGTTCATCCCGAACTTGTTCGGGGCAATTAGGGATTAGCAGTAAATACTGGCCTCGCCAGTGACATCCACATCCCATGGACTAATTTAAAAAAAAACAAAATTACACTGTCTACACTTTACCAGTTTAAACTTTCAGCTGAGTTTAAGACCCTCTGGAGGAGACAAACACGCATGCCCTGCTGTTGTCCAATTTTTTATCAAGTGTGCAGATTGCAGAAGATTCTCCAGCTGCTGAGGCAGGAATCTTGGTAGGTCTACTTTTGAGGCTTTCTCTTGTTTCTGATGGTGAAACCCCACATTAACCTGGTGTCACAGGAATGTCGATTTACATAGAGGAGCAGCTTCCAGTTGAAGCATGGAACAAAAACAGAAATTGCTAGAAAAGCTCAATAGGTCTGGCAGTATCAGTGAATAAAAAATCAGAGTTAACGTTTCATGCCTAGTGACTCTTCCTCAGAACTGATGATAGCCGGAGAAACGTCAGTTTATATGCAGAAAATAGGGAGGGAGATAGGGTAGAGAGTGAACGATAGGATACAGCCCGAAGAGAGAGAAAAGCAGTTGGACAGACAAAGGAGTTGCTAACAATCAGGCTGGGAGGCTGAATAGTTGTTAATGGGGACTGTTAGTGATTAACAACAGGTAGTGTGTAATGGCAGGCTATGTGATAACAAGGCCTGGTGTGTTGGGTCAGGGGCTTATCCTGATTTACAGCATCCCCAGTTCTTTCGGTTTTTATCCAGTTGAAGCATGTCCCATTACTACTTAAGGAACAAGCTATCATGGATCCAGAAATACTGTTGACTTTTCCAAATGCATGAGCAAGAAAAACATGCTACTGTCCATGCATTTAGAATATAAGCAGAGGCTGGCACCTCAGTCTGCTCAGTTTTCTATTTCCAAGGAGAACCACATGAGGTATATCCAACCCACCCAATCCTCAAAAACAGTAAAGAATATGGTTGGATCGTTGGAGATTGAAATCTTGGCCAGAAGAGAAGTAGTTGGGGGTTGGGTAGCAGATGAGAGGACATGGAAGTAATGACATATTCATGGTTAACCATTCATGTGGGTGGAGAGATGAGTGGTGTAGAGTGAAGGAATTACACCTTTGTTCTAAGGGTACCCCCTAATCATGGTGATCACATGAAACTCAAGTTTGGATATGTAGGGTTCCAAATAAGGTGTCCTCATTTACTGTCCTCTGATAAAGTTACGTTAAATAAAGCCTCTTGCTGTTCATTCATGAGCATGTTGACCTCACATTACTACGTTGCTGAATTCCCTTCTGAAAGTTACAACTGAGTCTGCTTCCACTATTCTTTCAGGCAGTGTCTTCCGTATCAAAACAACTCACAGCGTTAAGAAATATGTCCTTTACCTCCCAATCTAGTTCTTTTGTCAAAAGCCTTTTGAAAGCCACAAAGCATCAGAAGTTAAGCTAGGATAGTAAACAGCTTCGAGTGATGAAACATTGAAACGTGTTAAAAGATGGCAACTAAGTTTGCTGGGGCAGCATGAGAGATTTTTAGCCACGGTAGACTGAACACCAGAAATTCAAGGGAGAGCAAGCAGAGATGCAAACACCTGCCTCAGACTGGAAATTTGAGACAAAAGTATGTGGGCAGCTTTAAAGAGAAAAGCTTCAGAAATTGATAAACTTCAGCAAAAGAGAAGAGACAGAATCATCACATATGCTGCTGGAGAGGTCAAAAACAAAAAAGGCAGACTATGTTTCAGGCTGAGATTTTTCTTTCACAGGTTGCAATAGTTTGTGGATCTTTACCTTTTACTGGCATATTACTCACAGCATCATTGTAAAGAACAGAAAGGGGAAATAAATATGTTGTCATTGCTGTAACTTTAAAGAATGAATCAAAAAAGTTAAAGCAAAATTCTCAGCGATTATTTTCCCTACCTTATCAAAACTGCATCAGCTCAATTCTGACGTTTCTGTTTCCACGTATAAAGACTAGCACAGATTTAACAACAATCATGTATTGTTACACAAATGCAATGCTCCATTCACTAAGTCGAATGGAAAAGCAGTGGCTGTTGATGATATCTGTGGAGAGCGATGCATTAACAACTGCACAGATACACACTTGATCGAGTTGCAATCCTCCTGGTGAAACGAGATAACCCAGGAAAGCATAGATAACTCTTGTCTAAAATTACATTTGCCAATACTAGACTTACGTTTGGCACCATTACAGCAAAGTAGCAAAGCTTTAAACTTTATTTGAGCCTGTTCATCTCGTATCGACATCCAAGTCAAGTAATTATCTCAGGCCACTGACTGAGATTGGGCCCCTGATCAATACACTGGACTTGAAGCTTGACTTTCAAGACAAACATGAATTCTCCCTGATTGAATTTGCTCCAGATTTCTCTATCTGCTCCTGACTTAAAGGACTTCTGTGCCCAATCAGCACTTTTTCTCTTTAACCTGCACATCTGCTCTTACTGGTGGATTATTCAGTATTTTGAATCCTAACACCTTTCATTCTTTCAGCTGCCTTCCAGGCTGCCTGTTTCTCCCTTTAATTCTTAAGATTTTATAGACACGTTTTTCAGCCACACACTTCTTTTAGTCACTGAACCATCCCATCAGATCTCACCTCCATTTGCTTTCAAGGTTTAAGATACTCTGAGACAAGATCATAGCTTCTCTCTGTTCTACTGTCGGCATCCCCAACAATTCCATGTGAATTATAAAATGTTTGCAGACCACCTCCTGCTTCTGTTCTATCTACTTCATTCTCTCATCCAGCAAATGCCGTATTCATTTCACTAAAATTAATATTTTTTAGTTTCCAAAGGCAGTGTTAATGAGGGGTGATGTACATTAGCTTGGTGGTAATATTACTGGCCTGGTAATCCAGCAAAGGCTGAATTAATGCTCTGGACTCATGAGTTCAAATCCCAGCACAGATGCAATTTTAAAATGATGCGTTCAAGTCTTAGATGGAACAAGAATGAGCAAAAATGAGAACAAGTAGGTATGGCAGACCTGTATAGAAAATCAACGTTGGTCAAATGTCTGCAGATACCACCTGTGATGATGCTGTAACTTTAAAAGGTTATCTTGTCCTGGTTTCTTTGAAGAGAAAGATTGAATTAGAGAGATAAAACTGGCTAATGAAGGCCACTTGAGTAAACAGCTTGGGAGGCCTTGGGTTCTTTTTAATGTAGCCTGAAAGGGTGTGACTAGCTGTCAAAGATCAGGATTTCTGAGTAGCATCAGAAGCTATTGGGGTCTCCACAGTGTTTGAAGCTTCAATGAATGTCTCCTGGCTGCTCTCTCTCTGAATTTTTCTCTTGATGTTTTTCCTTCCTGGGCAGGAGAACTGCTTGTGGGAATCTGTTTCTGAATTTTCCTTTTTGCCAAAGGCTATGTTTATGGGATGTGACTATATTGGAACAGTTAATTAATAAAAGTGACTGTACCTACTGTTCTATTAAGTTTTTCAGAAGTTATTCTAAATTCCTTTCTTTGGTTGTATTTTAACTACAGTGTTTAAATAAATTGTGTTTTGCTTAACAACAAGTAGTTACATTATATCTGGAACAGCCACTTTACATTTGCCTTTAAAATAAGAAAAAGTTATGGCCCAGGCTACCCTTTTAATATATTTTGAGGGTGTCTGGTCTGGTCCATGACACATCAAAAATGACATGAGGACAATAAATTCTTCTGATGCTGATGGTTGGAAAATTATGACAAGTGAGCAATACTGAGTGCATTATAAAACCTCTGAATTCACATAAACCTTATGTATGGGCATGTTGTCTCATTGCTGTTGGAATCATTGTCCCTGTCAATTATTCTGTTGTTTTTGCAGTTCTTTGGAAACTGCATCTTGCCAGTGATTCAGTGCTGGGATAAAGCACTTTAACGAGGGAGAAAGGCTCAGATTGTTTTCTTTGAAACAGAGAAGTTTGAGGGGTACCTAATAAAGATATGATTAGGAGGGGCATGGACAGGATGAATAGAAACTGGCTGTTCCTCTTAGTTGAAAGATCAATAACAAGGAGAACAATTTTTAAAGTGGAAGGGAGTAGGTTTTGAGCAGAATTGCGGAAAACGTTTTTCGCCCATGGGCTGGTGGGTATTTGGAATGCACTTTCTCGGACGATAATTGAGGTGGGTAACCATACGACCTTTAAAAAGTACTTGGATGAGCATTTAAAATGTCATAACATTCAATGCCATAAAACCATGAGATTTGGGCAGCATTAGGTCATTCAAGTCTGCTTCACCATTCAACCATAGCTGTTATGTTTCTCAAACCATTCACCTGCCTTCTCCCCATAACCTTTTATCCCCTTAATAATGAAGAACCTATCTTCCCCTGTGTAGAGAGTGTTGGAAAGTGGGACTAGTGTAGTTTCAGTGAAGTGTTGGTGGTACGAACTTGATAGGCCAAAGGGCCACTTCTGTACTGTATGATTGTATGATTTTATGATTCGGTTTCCAGTGATGCTGGCATATTGGTTTGACTTCCAAACTGGAAATTTCTGTAATTTTTTAAAACTGATGCACAAATTACTACATAAAACCAAATTCAGCTCTGAGAGATAGTCCTTTAGTTATTTTTGTTCCATGTACATCAGTAAAACAGAGTACGGCATTAGTTTGGATTTGAAGAACAGATGCTCTTGGTGTTCTATATTCCAGCATCCTGCTTTGATATGAGCAATGATGTCATGACCATGAGCCAGAACCCCAAAATACTGTGGATGTTTTCACTTATTATTCAAAACTGTGATTCAGCCAAAAATGGCTGCGGATGTAAATTAAGTGGCTTTCCGGACAGCAATAGACCCAGAAATGTGATACCTAAGGATGTGAATGCACCTTTAAACAACAACCCTTTACATTTCAGACTAGGACATCTGACTGCTGTTAAAAGAGGGCCTGGTTTATTTTCCTCTGAGCAGTTCTCCAGTATGAATGAACTGTCAGAACGATGGTACCCAATTTACAAATGTCTGACTTGTGAACACACTTAACTTGTGGACAAGATCCTGTATTAATATTTATTTTAAAGATCCAACATACGAACATTTGCTCATATTTTCAAATGGCTATTTTGCATTTACTGTATTTGTTCTCACTTACATACAAATCGGCTTATGGATGTACTCAGGAACAGAACCTTTTCATAACCCAGTGATTGCCTGTATCGCTCCCTAGGTTTCAAGGAGACCTGATTGGAGTATCCTCCAAGAAGTATAGGAAAGGAATACTTGCAGGTAATGTCTTGATGTGTGATAGGCATCTTAACTCTTCAGTATTCATGGTAAATGATTCACATATGTCAAGACAATGTTAGGTGATAGATATCTTTAGTACCTTATATTCCTGAAAGTGTAGTTCTAATTTCTTTTCTTGAGGACCTCACTAAACATTTTAAAACACATTTAGGCTGCCTTCAAATGTAGAATAGGGGACTTCCTTTTGCCAGTTCAGAGGGAATCCTTCCCTGCTGGATCCAGGCTTCTAAAGCAGCACACGAACATTAGAGTCTCAAAGAAGAAGACTCTGTACTCTGCACTCTGCAGTTGCCATCTTTGAAATGACTGGATGCAGCTGAAATGAACTTATCTTTTGTAGTCTCACTAATCTGCTTATCCTTTAGCAGCACATTATTTCCCATATTTAGAAGTATGAACTCTGGATGCTTTGTGTCTATAAAATCTAGTGTTCAAATTATGCAAATTAATCTGACCCTAGAAATTATGATAAAGTCAACATTGATAAAAGCAAAAGAAATATGAGCAGGGGTAAGCTATTCAGCCCTCAAGACTCTCCCATCAATCTATAAGATAATGATTCGTCTGCACCTGGCCACAACTCTTCTTTTATGCCAGCTCAGTGTCGCCCTTCACTCTTCAATACTTCTGAAAGAACCTTTCTGCCTTTTCTTCAAATACTTTCAACTGTCTAGCTTTCAAAGCTCTCTTGGGTATGGATTTCCACATATTGACTACCTCCTGAGAGAGAAATATTATTTCACTTCTCAGTTTTAAATGAGTATCCATTTGTTGTAAAACTGCATCCCCTAATTTGAGATGCCCCCACTTTGCAGAATTTCTTCTCAACATCTACCTTGGCAAGCCCACTCAGAATCTTGTATGTAATAAGATAACCTCTCACTCTTCTACACTTTAATGAATAAATGGCTGTTTTGCCATTCTGGATAAGTCAACCCTTTCATGCCTAATTAATCTCTTTTGAACTTCCTCCAATTCTGGCAAATCCTTTCTTAAATATAGAAACTAAAATTGCACACAGCACTCCAGTTGTGGATTCACCTATACCCTATATAGTTACATCAAAATTTCTCCATTTTTAAACTCAAATCCCCTAATAAGAGAAGGCAGAATTCCATTTGCCTTCTTAAACACTCGCTGCACCTACATGTTAACTTCTGTGTCTCAATCACAATAACACCCAGATCCCTCTGTGATGTACTTTTTTTTGGAATCTATCTCCATTTAAATAATAGGCTACCTTTTGATTCTTCCTATCAAAGTACACGATCTCACGCTTTCCCACTTTAAACTCTGTTTGCCAATTTAGTGCCCATTTACTCAACCTATTTACATAGCCTTAGAGATTTCTTATGTCTTTAGCACACTATGCCTTGTATCTGCTTGTGTAACATCAGCAAATGTGGATACATTATGCTCTGCCCTCTCCTCCAAACCATTAATGTAGACAGTAAACAATTGATGCCCAATAGCCCATCCTTGTGCCATTCCACATTTCCAAACTGAAGATAAGACCCATTAATCCTGTCTCCCTGTCTTTTGAATGATAAGAAATCATCAGCCAAAGAAAATCCATTACACCACATAATAAGCTCACATTTTCTACAATAACCTTTTACATCTTATTGAATACCTTCTGGAAATCCAAACAGACTACATCTACCAGTTCCCTTTTTCAAACTCTACTTTTTCTGTCCTCAAAGAACTCCAAACAACCACATTGACTCTATTTGGTTGTCGTCAGCATTTCTAAGTATCCTGCCATTTCTTCCTTAACAATGGACCTTTGTCATTTTCCCAATGACTGGTCACAGGTTGATGTATAGCTTTCTGCTTGCCACCCCACTAATGGTATTCCAATCAATCTGTTGGAATCCAGAGTGTTTTGGAATATTTTGATCAATACTTCCACTGTCTCTGCATCCGCTTTCTTTCAAGCCCTCGGATGTAGGCCATCAGGTACTGACAACTTGTTTGCCTTCAGCCCCATTAGTTTGCTAAATACCTTGCTCCTTGTGATGGAGACTATTATACGAACTTTCCTGCCAGTGACACCTTGCTTATTTGGTATCTTTGAGATGTTTATAATGTTCTCTACCATAAAGACTGATATAATTTTCCTGTTTCCCATTATCAATTCACCAGTCACATCCTCCAATGGTTCTACACTCACTGTAGCTACTCTCTTCCTTTTTATATACCCTTAGAAGCTCTTGCTGTCTGTTTTTATATTGCTTACCCATTTACTTTTATAATCAATTTCTCTCTCTGCTATCATCCATTGCTGGTTTCTAAAGAACTCTGGCCTACCATTAGTTATCACTGGTTTATATGTATTAGTTTTCGATTAGATATTCTACTTGAGTTTGGTAAACATTGTGGTCCATCCTTCTGATCAAGCCCTTTCCTTTTTAAGTGTCGGCAAGTATGCTTTTCCCTCTTGTTGATTCTTTCAGACAAAACTTAGCAGCTATGTTCTGTAGATCACTAGTGGCGCTGCCAATCCACTCTTGGTGATGGATATTGAAGTCGCATAAGTTGATGGCACAAATAGAAAGAAACAAATATATCTTAATAGTTCTTACAGGGATGTGTTTGCAGGATAATCAGGGCTACGTATTCAAAAATAAAGAATTTTCAAAATTACAGAAGAACACTTGACCTTGTCCTCATTAACCTTCCTGTTACAAATGTATTTGTCCACGACAGTACCTGTAGGAGTGATTACAGCACAATCCTTATGAAGAAGAAGAGCTATATTCAATTTGAGGATACCTTCCATTGTATTGTGTGGAACTAGCACAGTGCTGATTAAGATACAATTCACTCTAGCAGGTCAAGCCTGGGCATCCATGAGGCACTGTCAGCCATCAGTAGCAATTGTCCTCCAACAAAATTTGAAACCTCATAGCCCAACATATCTCCTACTCCAATATTACCATCAAACCAGAGGAACAACCCTGGTTTAATGAAGAGTACAAGAAGATAGGCCAGGAACAAAACCAGACATACCTCAAAGTGGGGTGTCAGGCAGTTCCTTGCCCAGGAATGTTCTGTGCATCAGAAACAATATAAAATCAAATCTACCAATTAATGCCCCATCAGTCTATTCTCAATTGAAAGTAATTTGATGGAACGATCAAAAATGCTATCGAGCAGAAATTTCTTAATAATGATCTACTCACTGACACTCACTTTAAGTTCTGCCAGGTCCCACTCAGCTCCTGACCTCATTACAGCTTTCTTTCAAACATGGAAAAAGAGCTCAATTCCAGAGGTGAGGTAAGAGTAACTGTCTTGACAGAAAGGCTACATTTAGCTAAGTGTGCATCGAGGACCCTGAGGAAGATTAGAGTCAATGGGAACCATTTCTAGTACGAAGGAAGATGGTGTGGTGATTGGAGATCAATCATCTCAGCTGCAGCACCTCGCTGCATGAGTTCTTCAGGTTAGTGTCTTCTGCTATGTCATCACTGACCGTCCTTCAACCTTAATTTCACAAGTGAGGATGTTCACTGATGAATGCATAATGTTCAATACCATTTATGATTCCTTACATACTGAAGCAGTTCATATCCAAGTTCAGCAAGACCTAGACAATGCCCAGGTTTAGGATAACAATTAGCATGTAATATTTGGATCAAACCAGGCAATGACTGTCTCCCACAAGGGAACGTAACCATTTTCCCTTGATCTTCAATGGCATTATCATTGCTAGATCCCCACACTCAACATCCTGACAGTAACCATTGAGCAGAAACCGAACTGGACTAGCCATGATAAATACCATGACAACAAGAGTAAGTCGGAGGTGAGGAATCCTGCAACAAATAAATAATATCCTGACTTCACAAAGCCTGTCCACCTTCTACAAGGCATGGGTCAAGGGTGTGAGGAATACTCCTCACTTTCCACATGAATGCAGCTGCAACAACACTCAAGAAGCTCAACACCATCTGGGATAAAGCAGACCATTTGACTGACTCCACATATCTAGAGATTCGCACACTCCACTGTTGACACAGCTAATGAAGCGCACATCCCCTGAAGGCATATTTAAAAATTATTGCAAGAAAGACATATATCTTCCTTTTTGCTTTTTTTTATAAGATCTTTCAAATTGTGGAATATGTATCTTTTCTTTTTTGTTTTGTGTGCTAAACTTATTATTTTGTTAAAATTGCACTGAAAGAGAATATGTTCAGTGACTGACCACATAGTAATCACATTGCAAAAAGAAAACTTATGGCCCATCAAACTGAGTTTCAACTTTTGCCTTGTCCGGTATTCTCAGCAACTGAAATCAGCTGGTTGATTCAGTAAAATGACTGGAACCCTCTCGGTTACTACATGGTTGCCTCTAAATTTATTTCCATTGAATTCATTATCTGAGGGTGTTACGTTTCAGCTGTTGCATTGACATTTGAAGATAAAATTGTCATAACATGCGACACAAATGCATGTCCTTTCTTTATTTTTGAACCAGATTTGAAATAAAAGTATAGGTGAGGCTACAATGGTATATTCACAGTTAAGTGCTTGCTGGCTGAGATTTTATGCTCCAAAAGTTGCTCTCATGGAGAGACTTGGCATTCACATGTTTAGAATCATGAGAATCTTTTGAATCTATGTTAAAAATACTGACTAAACTCACCTGAACAAACATAGGGCTTGGCTGCTTCCATGTACGTACATTTTAACAGCCAGCTAAGTTTAATTTAAACATGCTCTCTGGCAATAAAAGTTATCCTTTTTCTGTTTTGAAGTCTCAATTATTCAGATTTTTCTTATTTGTGGAGATTAGAAAACTATTTTATTGTAATTTTCCTGTCTTCTTTATCTCGCTCTCTCTTGTTATCCATCTTTATTTTCCTTGGTTTAACTTGCTTTCTGTACCTGATTTAGCATTAATTGTATCATTCTTGCTGACACTTCCTGGTTTAGACTCCACACTACTCACTAATAATTCTTCATTTTGATTGCTTAAAGAGACATTGTTGTTTTCAATGTTCTCATAGGCCATTGATCTCTTGAAAAGTGAGCTGCATTTCACAGCTCTTGTATTGTGGTAAGTTTCAGTCCAAAATAATTCACAAAGTGTGTGAAGTGCTGTGAACAACTGGTACCATACATTCACCACTGACCCCAAGTGACTAACATTGATGAAAGGGCTGCACTGTTTGTTCTTAGTGATCTACATCATTCTTTGTTCTGAAATTAGCTTCGCTTAAATAAAGAAATTGGCCCCATTGTTCACCCATCACAATGAACCACTAGGCTGTCATAAATCTGAGCTCTCAGTTTCACTTGATCATCACTTTGCTGCGGATGATGTGTCACATCTTAGTGGGATGGGTGGATTCACTCTGCAGGACCTCCTTCTGCATGAATCTGAATGTTTTTCTTAATGGATTTTCAAGATTGCATTTTGACAGCAACCTTTATTAGCAATTGTGAGTTTTTATTTTACTGTGTAATAAAATTTGGTTCACCTCCATGTTATTCAAGAGGTGAATTATTCCTTTTCTACTTTTCCATCACACCTTTGTCCTCAGTTCAGGAAAAAGAAATATCAGAACTGGAAGGAAAATAAATGAAACTGCCTTCACATAATTGATGCAGCACTTAGGTCCTCACTCCCAGTTTCTGGCACCTCTTGTTTCTTCTTCTTTCATATGTCGAATATTGTGAAAAATGTGTTTATAAAATTGGTGCCAGTGAGTGACCGTTGTTTAACCCATTGCAAATGAGTGTTAAAAGAAGAAATTACTCTTGAAAACTGCACACTGCTTCATGAATTTGAAATGCACTACCCATTGCTTATTAAAAAGTGTAATGAGACTGTATGGCTTAACAGCTAATAGCAAATTAATATTTATGCAAGAAAAATCTATGTGCCACTGTCAGTGCAATAAAATTACAGACCTAAATCTTAATTCACATTTGACTTACACTGCATATGTTCATCTCCTTATTTAAAAATAACTTGGGGCGGGTGCTATTTGTTCAATTGATTACATGTTTAAAAGCTATTCAATAATTGTCTTGCCAAATGCTTCTATGCAGCTGAACCTTTATGCTACATGGGCAGTGTAAATTCGTGATCAATATGCTTAATATTGGATTACTGCCAATCGTATAATCTATAAACAGTGATAAATGTTCAGGTCAATCTAGTGCTCACAGAGGTCAGAGAGACAGAATGTAAACTTAAACTCTGAGAACGGGGAGTCAGAAATGAGCAGCTTACTCACTGCTGCCTTGGATCCCAATCATATCTGGCACAGGCGGTTGAAGGTGGTGAGGCCAACCTGGCCAATCAGTTTGTTCAGGTTGGAGCCCTATTCTCTTTGTAAGACTCTGGTGATCGTTTAATCGGCTTCGTATTTGGAGAAACCATCACTGTTCCCTGGTTACCAAAACAGATCAGCTTTTGATTGGCAGGTACAATTCTTGCAGGTAAATGAAAAAATTTCCTCCACACTTCACAAGCAAAAACTGTGGCCTGCAATGCCCCAGAGATTCTCCCTTCCTCCACTACCACCAGGCTCACTATAAGCCATCTGCGTGGAAACAGGCAGACAATTGGATAAAGGCAGCTTGTTCCTTGCCTGCCATCATCCAGTGTGCATCCATTCATGTCTGTTTTAAGTGGCACATTTAAGTTTGCAGATTATGACAAAAGAACCCTTAGCTGGTTTGGGGGAGAAAACATTTTACGCAGGAATGTGTCATGGTCATAGGTATGCTGCCTGAAGTGAAGAAGCAGAATCGTGAGGAAATATGTAATGAGAATTACACATCTACATGAAAAAGAAGAAATTTGGAGGCTGTTGGGAACAAGCAGGGGTTGGCACTTGGATAGATATTTCACAATCCTGATCAGCGACATAGACTATTTCTGTGCCGTAAGATCCAATGAATTTGTGCAAGAAGCACAGAGATAATTTTAGCTTAACCTCTGTGGCAGGAAAGCTAATGGGTTTGGGTCACAGACCCATTTTGCAACCCACCAAATTTTAGTTTTCATAGAATCACTGCATTGTTGCAGTGCAGAAGGAGGCCATTGACTCAGCGTGTCTGCACTGGCTCTCTGATTATTTTTGCTCAGTGCCAATCTCCTGCCATTTTCTGTTACCTTGAAATTTGTATCTATTTAAATGATCATTCAATGCTGCCTTGAATGTCTCAATTGAACTTGTCACCATTACAATTGCGGGCAGTGCATTCCAAACCTCGCTCACTGTGTGAAAGTTTTTTTTTCGCATTTCAACTTGCTTCTTTTGCAAAACTCTTAACATTTGTGTCCTCTGGCACTTAACTCCCCTTATGAATAGTCTGTTTCTCTCAATCTATTCTGTCCAAGCCAACATGATTTTGAAAACTTCTGTTGAATCTCCTCTTAGTTTTCATCTCTCCAAGAGAAAAGAACAGTTCTACCATCTCCAATCTGTCCACATGACTGAAATTTCTCGTTTGTGGAATAGCTCTTATGAATCGTTCTCTGTCTCTCTCCAAGTCCTTCCTGAAATGTAGTGCCCAAATCAGTACACGATGCTCCATCTGAGGTTGAACTATCGACCCATGTAAGTCCAACATATTCTCTTGCTCCTGTGCTCCATGCCCCTAATAGCAGAGCCTGGACCACTCTATGATTTGTTGACAGCTCTCTCTCTACATGTTCTGTCACCTTTCATGACTTATGTACATGTATAATAAAATCTCTCTGTTCCTGCATTTATAATAGTATCCTTTAGTTTATGTTGTCCCTCTAAGTTCTTTGTACCAAAATGTATCACCTCACACTTCTCCACATTGAACTTCATCTGCCACAGACTGCCCACACTCAAGTTCGAGACTGTCCTCCTTAACAGTTTATAATGCTGCCATGTTTGGCATTGTCTACAAACTTTGAAATTGTCTGCAAACCGAGATCTAGGTCATCAGTATATATCACAAAGAAGCAAGTGTTCCAATACCAACCCATGGGGGACTTGACTACAACCGTTCCTCCAGTCCAAAAAGGTATCCATTAACCATTATTCTGTGTCCTATCCCTCAGCCAATTTTGTACCTTCTTCGTTCCTGTCATTGTTTTTCCTACTTATTTAAGCTAAAACTTTGCCTCACAAGCCTGCTGTGTTGCACTCTTTGAAACACCTTTTTGAAATTCATGTAAACGACATCAAAAGACTTTCCCTCATTTGTTACCTCTTCAACAAAAAAACTACAGCAAATTAATTAGGTGTGATTTTCCCTAAACATACCCAGCTGTTCCAAATTTACCAACATTTTTGCATGTGACTATTAATCCTCTTCGAAATAATAGATGTTTCCGCACCGCTGAAGTTAAATTGACTGTAGTAGTTGCTGGGCTTACCTTTACAACCTATGTTAAGCAAGCGTACAATGTTTGTAATTTGAATTCCACCAGGTGCTGTGGTTAAATTTGAATCTGTGCCCCCAGTGCATTAGTCTGGGCTTCCGGATTGTGACAGTGACATTACCACCTCTCTGAATGGAAAGTGACATCAAGACAAAAGAAAATGTCATGGGATGTGGAAACAGGAAGCTGGATTGTACTGGCCAGATTCAGTCTGGGTGGGAGATAAAAGGTAC
>JAHRHZ010000266.1:15105880-15142350 GCA_024137785.1 Ginglymostoma cirratum
TATGAAATATTCAGTTTTATCACACTTTGTCGTAGTATGAAACTACTCAAAGTCTGACACAAAATGTATTACTCTTCCTTCTCAGCTGTAGTGATTATTGTTATGCTGGGGAACTTGGCAATTATTCAGTATCAGCAACGTTTCTTAAAGGTGGAGGAGACAAAATACCAGTTAATCTTTTTTCATTGGTGCTATTGCTTCGGAGAGAGGAATGTTGGTCCAGTATACATGAATATCTCCGCGATTTTTCTTCGAGTGATATTACATGATCTGTATCAGCTGTTTGAAATAGACATCAAGCAGTCTTTTAGATCAGACATTAAACAAAGACTCCATCTGTCTTCTCATGTAAACATAAGCGATCACATGGCCAGAGTCTTAAAAAAATCTGGAGAGTTCTTTTGGTGTTCTGGCCAATATTTGTCCCTCAACTGATGTGACAAAAACAGACAATCTGGTCATTATCATCTTGCTGTTTGTGACAATTTGCTGTGTGTAAATTGGCAGCTATGTTTCCAACGTTACGTCAAAGTACTTTGTGGGCTGTCATGACATGAGTCACAGCGTAAGTTTTGAAAGGTAGTATAGAAATGTTGCTGAAGAGAAAGATATAGAAACACAGAAGCAAGAGTAGGCCATTCAGCCCTTTGAGTCTGCTCCACCACTCAATTTGATCATAGCTAATTATCAAACTGAGTACCTTATTCCTGCCTTCTCTCCATACCCTTTGATCCCCTTAGACCTAAGAACTATATCCAGCTCCTTCTTGAAAACATTCAATGTTTTGGCCACATCTGCTTTCTGTGGCAGAGAATTCAACAGGCTCACCACTCTCTGGGAAAAGAAATTTCTCCTCACCTCAGTCCTAAATGGCCTACCCAAATCCTTGCACTGTGACCCCTAGTTCTAGATTCTACGGTCATCGGGAATATCTTTCCGGCATTTACCCCGTCTGGTCCTGTTAGAATTTTATAAGTTGCTATGACATGTGGCCCTCCTCACCAACATCATTAGTCTAAACTCAAGTGGGTATCATGCTAACCATTCTTCATACACCATCCTGCCTTTCCAGGAATCAGCCTGACATGCTGCCAAAGTCTTTCATCTTGCACTCACATGGACAAATGCAAGACTGCCAAATGCCAAAACAAATGCACCAACTAGTCAGCACCCTTTTCTCCTGTGTATAACTTGTCGTGATCATTTGAAATTTAGCATTCTTCTGTTTGTTATAAGAAGTGCAAACCTAAAATACTTCTGCAACGAGTCTTTTCAGCAATATTGGAGCTGTTCACTATTGAGTGCCTGTTAGGAGAGATTTGGATGTCCTTATTTTATCAGTTTAACTATCAGTTTCAGACTAATGATTGTAGTTTTGCCTCTGAGTCAGTAGGTTGCAGTGCAAATTCTATTGCAGTGCAAATTCTATTGCAGTGTATAAATTAAGACTGATGCTCAAGGGACATGAGAACTAGCCGTCACATTTACTGAAGCAATAATAGTGTTTGCTGTTCAAAACTGCTTTATTGACTGTGAAGTATTAAGGATATACTGAAGTTGAAACAACAGTCACATCAATGCAGCTTTTGTTCTTGAATCCCAAACCCAGCCTTGAACAGAACAGCCTCATTACTATACTGTGTCCATTAAGATGGACCAATGTTGACTGCTTTCTTCACCCATCTAAACCAGAGTGATGAAGTTAGCAATATACATTTCCTAGCTTGCATTCTTGAATCCTGGACCATTCAGCCTCCAGTTGCTAACACCCTTGGACAGTGTAAATTATTGTTCCCAAATCATTATTCTTAAATTCTGTCCTGATGAGGACAAGATGAAAAGTTTTGACAAAATGTCTTTTTTTTCCGCAAAACTCAATCTCTGTACTACCAGTGGTTAAAACCATATTTACTGAATTTGACCATTCTTCCACATCAGCATTAACAAAGTTAATTTAGTGTCTATTAATAAAGCTATAGAGATAAAGACATTACGTCTACCCTACCAGCTGCTTTCAATCAGTTGTCATTTTATACGGTAGTTTGCTTATACATGATGAACTGTTTACTAATAATCAGAAGGCAATGGATTCAAGGGTTTGGCTTATTTGTGATTTGAGCTCACTTCCAAATTCGCTAAGTTCCATCACCTATCAATCAGGTTACTCAATGGCAATGAAATGAAGTATGTATTATTGGGCAGGTACAGGAAGAGAAGTGAAATCTTTCAGCTTTTCCTCTGAAATGTCACAGAATAGCATAGATTAGAGCTGCAATCCATATTCGTCCCATTATCCAAGCTGAAGAAAGTAATTAAGTGGCTTAGAATGAGGAATAAGCAAAATGAAAAATGCAGATTTAGACATTTATATCTATTAATACTGGCGTCATCCATTCAGGCAATTTTTGAAATAAACAACCCTGTAATCACTGTGAGGAAAGTCATGCCGCTTTGCAGTTTAGAAAGATGTAAGGGTATGACAAGTGCTACTCTTCTTTGGTCTAATTAAGACACATATGGCTGCAAGGTTTTGAGACCATACTGCCCATTTTATTCAGGTAGTTAGTTATTTGCTATCTTACACAGCAATTAAGTTGATTAGAGTTATATGGATAATTACGAGGCATGACAGTGATTCATTGTATTACACAGTGAAGTAAGGAGCAGATTTTGCTGAACATTCTCCAGCAGCTGGAACGCAGTCTTCATTTTCCTTTTGATATGAAATTCAAAATGAACTGCACATGTCTGTCTCTGCAGGAAAATTATGCATGAGTGCTTGTGCCATTATTCATAATCGGACATTTTAGCCAACTCCTCTGGCTAATTTCTGCCTGTTACTATATTGTCACATGGTTGGCTTAGATCACACAAATACTTTCAACAATAAGTTTGTTGTCAAGCACATATTGAATTCTGGGAGAGTTCTCAAACTCTGGTGAGGAAATCATTCCAAAGATTGACAGCCAGCCTGATTCAAAAGTGAAATGTAAAGGTCTTGATTTATCAATGGTCACATCTACTCACCGAGCTGCAGGTGACCCAGCAATCCATTTGTCCTATTCATTTGTCTAGGCCTTGCTGAACAAGCAGCAGGAAGGTGCCAGTGCTCTGCACTTGTAAGCTTTGCGAATTTAACTGTAAATTCAGCAGGTAACACGTGTGTTTGTAAAGTGTCCCTATGCCTCAGCTCTGCCTATTATCTTAGAATAAAGCACAGATGATAACACCTATGGGAAGTGAGCAGGCATTCTGGTATGAGCAAACAGTTATTCTACAGAAGAGATTCTCTTTTGGAGTTCTAAATCTGATAACATGTTCCTGATCATTTAAGGTACTCAACCGATCAGAGAACATGGCCTTTGCTGGCTGGACCAGCATTCCTAGTTACTTTTGAAAAGGTGGTGAGAGTTGCCTTAATGAACTGATGCAATCCATTTGATGTGGTAGATCCATAATTTTGTTAAAGAGAGAGTTCTAGGGTTTTGACCCAGCAGGACTGAAGGTACAGGGATATGTTTCCAAGTCAGGACTGTGAGTGGCTTGGAGGGGTGAGATAACAAGCATGGGGCTGGATGAACACAGCAGGTCAAGCAGCATCATAGGAGCAGGAAAACTCGACGTTTCAGGCCTAAACCCTTCAGGGGTGCTTGCAAGTGGTGTTGTTCCTATGTACCTTCTAAACTTGGCAGTCTTATTGGTAGAGACAACTGATTGAAAGCTGCTGACTTAAGAACCTTGGTAAATTGCTACAGTGAGTCTTGTGGTGAATACACACTGCTGCCAATGTGTATCATTGGTAAAGGGAATGATGTTGAAGGATGTCAAGTGGACTGCTTTCGCCTGGATGATATCAAGCCTCTTGAATACTGATTAAGTTGTACACATCTAGGCAACTGACTGGTGCTGACTGGTGCCTTGTAGTTAGTAAACATTTGCAACCACTCTTGTAGCCATAGTACATATATGGCTAGTCCTATTCAGTTTTGGTCAATGATAATCTCCAGGATATTGATCGTGGGGTATTACGTGATAATTCAGTAGCAAGGTTTGATGGCTGGATCCCTTCCTGTCAGAGACAGACACTAACAGCAATATTGTAGCATTCATGTTTATACAGTTTGTGAACCCAAGCCTGAACATTTTTCAAGTCTTGCTACTTTGCTACATGGGCTCCTTCAGTATCTGAGGAGTCTTGAATAGATTTTAACATTGTGCAATCATCATCACCAAGCATCCTCACTTCTGAATGTAGGATGGAGGGAAGGTCACTGAAGAAGCAACTGCAGATGGTTAGGCCTACAGTACTACCTTGAGGAACCCCTGCCGTGCAGTCCTGGAACTGAGATGATTGACGTCCAACAACCACAACCATCCTCCTTTGTGCTAGGTATGACGTTGATACTCAGGGACTTATCCTTCTGATTCCCATTGCTTCCAATTTGGCTAGAGCTCCTTGCTGCCACATTTGATGAAATGTCAAGGGCTGACACACTCACTTTCAGTCTTGACTTCAGCTCTTTTATTCGTATTTGTAAGAAGGCTGCAATGAGAAGCTGAGTGAGCCTGGCAGAGCTGAACTAACATGCAATGATCAAGTTACTGCTTTCCAAGTGCTGCTTGATAACACTGTTGATGCAGAATCCAGTGACTTCAGCTGCTTCTTGGTATCACTTGGAGTGAATCTAATTGGCTAAAGTACTGGGGACCTCAGGAGGAAGCCAAATTATTTAATATATCACTTCTGGCAGAAAATCTTGTCAAATATTTCATCCTTTTCTTTTGCATGGACATGCTGGGCTATCTCATCAATGAGGATGGATATACTTGTGGAGCCTCCTTCTCCAGTGAGTTCTTTAACCATCCACCTCTATTCAGGACTGCGGAGCTGAGTTCTGATTAAATTATTTATTGGTTGCTTAGCTCCGTACATGGCAGGCTGCTCTCACTGCTTACCATGTAAGTGGTTTTGTGTTGCAGCTTCACACTGTTGATATCTCATTTTTAGTTTTACCAGTACTATTCCTAGTATGCCCTCATGTTCTCTTCATTGAACCAGGAGAATTGAGTCTATTGCTGAGGAGTGACCAGTAGGAGGTACTCAGCAGGAAGTTTCCTTGTCCAAATTGATCTGCTGTCGTGAGATTTCATGGTGTCCAAAGTTAATGTTGATGACTCTCCTTACAACTTTCAACTGACGACACCATTGTGCCACCATCTTTAATGTGTCTCTTCTTTTGATGGAGCAGAACACTCCAAAGGATGGTCCTTGTAATGACTGAGGCATGATTCTGTGAGAATGGCTGTATCAGATTGTTGCTTGACTAGTGTGTGAGACAGCTCCGTCAAATTTGGCACAAGCCTCCACATGTTATCAAAGAGGAATATTCAGGCTCCACCAATGTCATTTCTCATGTCTTTTTGATGCCAGATATTCTATCCATTTCATTTCTTTTATTAGACTGAGTGGCTTGCTAAGCATTTTCGTTGTTGTGTGTCTGGATCACATGTAGTCCAGATAAGCTGAGGATAGCAGAGTTCCTTGCTTGAATTGCAATAGTCAATCAAATGAGATGCAATGAATTTGTGGTCGCCATTAAACTCGTTTTTTTTAAATTCCAGATTTATGAATCAAATCCTAATTTTACCATTTGTCACAATGGGACTTGAACCCATGTCCCCAATGTATTAATCCATATCTCTGGATCACCAATCCAGTGGCTACAATTTCCCATCCTAGTGCATTGTTCCTGTGTGTCCCAAAGCATTTTGCTTTGAATGAAGTACATTTGTACTATAGGCATAGTTACAAAATTATGAAAAGCAGCAGTCAAATTGTAAACAATAAGCTCCTCAAATAGGAAGGAAACATGAAAGCAGCTAATCTGTTTTTTTGCCCTGATGAACGAAGGATTATTGCTGGCCAGATCATCAAGAAGAATTCCCCTGCTTTACATCAAAATAGTGCCAAGGCATCTGTTATGTCAACCAGATTTGGCAGACAGGTTTTGGCTATATAGATCATGTAGCAGTTGCAAACACTGTCTCTACATTGAAATCTTCAATCCTTTTGACTCAGAAGCAGGATTGGTACCATTGACTCAAGGCTGACATATCAATAACCAAACCACCAATCAACATTTCCTCCCACTGTTTTGCCTTTTGTTTGCGGATGAGGAATCTTAGCTGTAACTTGAGATTTTTGGCAAAATTGGAGAAAGAAAAGTAGTTAATTTCAGAGTAGAAGAAAGCCAGGAGTAGACTGTTATCTAGTTCATCAAACTGCAGATGGCAAGAGCTCTGCTTACACTCTGATTCCCCACACCAGCGGATTCTGAAGCCATGGTGAAGGCTTGTTCCACATTGGAAAACAATAAGCTCAGAAACAAGAACAAAGTTGCTGGAGAAGCTCAGCAGGTCTGGCAGCATCTGTGAAGGAAAAAGCAAAGTTAACGGTTTGGGTCCGGTGACCCTTCCTCAGAACCGGAAAGGCTAACTCTATTTTTCCCTTCACAGATCCTGCCAGACCTGTTGAGCTTTTCCAGCCACTTTGTTTTTGCTCCTGATTTACAGCATCCGCAGTTCTTTCAGTTTTTAATAAGCTTAGAAACGTCGGTGTTATTAAACCAAACTTGTGTCATCTGACCAGGTTAAACCACTTTACATTGGTTGAAATAATGAGTGACTGATCAGCTTGATAATTTACAGAAATGTTTCAAAAAAGATGTAATATGTGGGGTGACAGAAGGTGTAACAAAAAAGTGCCTTCACAAAGTTATCATTTCTCATCTTGATTTTGGTAATCATTGTCATAATGTTAGTGTTTTGTTCAAAAAGATTAATGGGATGATCATAAACAGAATTTTTCTTCACAATCAAAAATGAAAGCAAGCAACTGCATAGAAGTTGTTTTATTCAGAGTACAAGGTTAAAGAAGCAAGGAAACAACATAAATGAACATTATTAATGATGAGAATCATGAACTGTGTCCATAAAATTTATCCCAGATGGATTTCAGAATCTTAGCCTGGCTCCCATTACATTTTCATTACATATCAATGATGGGTTAAAGGGTGAATTCTTATTTCAATTGGAAAACATAGGAAGCTTTGTGCCTCCTTTATGCAGTTACACTGGGAACATTTAGCAGACTGCTAACAAGGAAGTTTTAATGATGATGATCATACACTGACAGGGTCACAGAACATTAGTTTACAGAAACGTAACTTTTAGCAACAGGAGAAAGGCCTTTTTGTGCCAAATAGTCAAAATGTTATACTGATGAAAATTAATTATTCATCCAGTCATTTGAATTTAGCATCTGAATTCTGAGCAATGTAAGATTAGTTAGGAAGATACACCTTCCTTTTCACTGAAAGTAAGGTTCTCCGAGAAGAGATCCAGATGCATTAACCTAGATCTGTCATGGTTACGATTACATCTGTACAATAAATGCAACATGAGTTTGCTTTGTACCAACACTACAGTGGGAAGTGTGCCTGAACTAAAGATAGAAAATGTTGGAAATACCCAGCAGATCTGCCAGCCTCTGTAGAAGGATAAACAGGATCAGGTCACTGGCCTTTCACCACAACTGACTCTGAAGTCCCCTGAAAGTGAATTCATGGAGTAAGAAATTGTACTCCATATCACTCCACCATTAGTTCATGGCTTCCCACTCCAAATTTAACCAGCGGCAACAAAACTTGCCAGTTTTTATACTTTATGCCCCCACTGATGAAGGCAGACATGCCATATGCCTTCTTGACCACCTTATCTGCTTGCGTTGCCACTTTCAGGGAACTGTGGACCAGTACACCCAGATCCCTCTGTATGGTGACACTACAAAGGGTTCTCCCATTTCATGTATAGTTCCCTCCTGCATTAGATCTCCCAAAATGCATCAACGCACAGCTGTCTGGATTAAACTCCATCTGCCAAGTCTCCAACCTAGTTTCCAGCCTATCTATATCCTGCTGTATCCGCTGACAATCCTCCTCTCAACCCACAGCTCTCTCAATCCATGTATCATCGGCAAACCTGCTAATCAGGCCACTTACATTCACCTTCAAATCACTTATATATATACATACATATAACAAACATTTATTTATGTTTTATAATATTATATCCCTGCAGAGCACCACTGGTCAAAGATCTCCAATCTGAAAAATACCCTTCTACCACTACTCTCCATCTGCTATGACTAAGCCAGTTCTGTATTGATTTTACCAGCTCACAGTGGATGCAATGTGACTTCACCTTTTATGTCAGCTGGCCCTGTCAAAAACCTTATTATCTCTAGACGGTCCATATCTATTTCATGCCTATTCAGATATCTGTCAAGATGCTGCTTGAACATTGCTGTTGCATTGGCCTCCACCACCTCCTCTGAGAACAAAGGATAAGGATAGGCAAGATTTGGGAACCTTGGATGACAAGAGAAATTGAGAGCTTAGTCACAAAGCAAAAGGAGGCACACATAAGCTTTTGGAAAATGAAGACAGACAGAGCCCTCAAAAGAAATACAAAGATAGCAGGAAGAACTCAAACAAGGAATTAGGAGGACTGATTGGGGCTATGAAACATCTTTGGCCCATATAGACAACATTCACTGCCTGGCTGTCATCAATGATCTTTGTCAATTCTTCAAAAAACTCAATCAAGTTTGTGAGGCACAACCTTCCCAGCACAAAGCCATGCTGTCCCTAGGTAATAAGTCCACATTTTTCCAACGGTGCATAAATCCTATCCTTATGAATCCAATAATTTCCCTTCCACTGGCGTAAGGCGCATCAACCTGTAATCTCCCGGATTATCACCGTTACCCATTTAAACAATGGAATAACATTGGCTATTCTCCAGGCCTGTGGGCCCTCTCCTGTGGCTAAAAAGGATACAAATAATTTGGATAAGGCCCAGAAATTTCCTCACCCGCCTCCCTCAACATTCTGGAATAAATCCCATCAGGTCCTGGAGACTTGTCCACCTTAATGCTTTTCAAAACACTTAACACCTTTTTTTACATTGACATACCTGAGAATATCAGCATAGAGTCAAAGAGTAATTGAGATACACAGCCCCAAAACAGACCCTTCGGTTGGTCCAACTCATCCACGCCAACCAGAGAGCCTAAATAAATCTACTCCCATTCGCCAGCATTTGGCCCATTTCCCTCTGAACCCTTCTTATTCATATACCATCCAGATGCCTTTTAAATGCCACCACTTCCTCTGGCAGCTCATTCCACATACGCACCCCACTCTGCATGATTACGTTGCCCCTTAGATCCCTTTTAAATCTTTCTCACCTTAAAACTATGCCTTCTAGTTTTGGACTCCCAGCCCAGGGAAAAGACCATGCCCCTTTACCCTATCCATGTCCCCCATGATTTTGTAAACCTCTATGAAGTCACCTCTCAGCCTCCGACTCTCCAGGGAAAATAGTCCCAGTCTATTCTTCCTATAAGCCCTTTTCCTATAGCTCAAACCCTCCAACCCTGGCAACATCCTTGTAAATCTTTTTTGAACCTTTTCAAGTTTCCCAACAACCTTCCTCCTAACACTCACCATCTACAATGTCTTTCCTCCTTGTGAATACCGATGGAAAGGAATTCGCTAAGGACCTCACCACTTCCTCCGGCTCCACACACAAATACCCTCCTTTGTCCCTGAGTGGACCTACCCTTACCTAGCGACCTTCTTTCTCCTTGTATATGCATAAAATGCCTTGGGATTTTCCTTAATCCTGTTTGCCAAAGATGTTTCATAGCCCCTATCAGTCCTCCTAATTCCTTGTTTGAGTTCTTCCTGCTACCTTTGTATTTCTTTTGAGGGCTCTGTCTGTCTTCATTTTCCTAAAGCTTATATGTGCCTCCTTTTGCTTTGTGACTAAGCTGTCAATTTCTCTTGTCATCCAAGGTTCTCAAATCTTGCCCATCCGTATCCTTCGTTCTCAGAGGAGGTGGTGGAGGCCAATGCAATAGCAGCATCTTGACATATATCTGAGTAGGCATGAAATAGATATGGACTGTCTCGAGATAGAAGAGTTTTAGTTTAGAAAGTCATTATGTGTCTGCACAATCTTGGTGGGCCGAAGGGCCTGTTCCTGTACAGTATTGTTCTTTGTTCTTCATCATCATCAAGGTGTGGTGCTGATTGGTTTTCTTTCCTTTTGTTTTGTGTTTTAAGTGCTGTAATTTCTACATTTTGCTGATAAAGTAGAGAGAGCAAAATTTAATGGCGTTATTGGTTATTGAGAGGAGATGAAGTATACATTACCTTTGGCATGTCAGCAGGAAAATCTCCAATTTCTATGCACCAATATTTATAGTAGTCCTCACAGACCTGCAAATAAATGGGAGGGCAAGAGAGAGAACGTAGGTAGGAAGGAATAAGAATGTCCTGCTCCACTGAGGGATTCTAACGCAGATCCCCAGAACATCACCTGAGTCTTTGGATTAAATAGCCCAGAAATAAAGCTACTAGAGCATCACTGCCCAACTAACATTTGTTAAAGAAAACAGTAAACACCAGTGTGTTGATAATTCAAAATTCAGTGACAGTGATGCTATGGTATGTCAAGGTGTAATAGTTCAATTCTCTCTTGCTGGAGATGGTCATTGCCTGGCCCTTATATTGTGTGAAGGTTATGCGCTACTCTTGACAGCCAAATTCTGGAATCGTGAATGGTGCTAAACATTGTGCACTCATCAGGGCAAGTGTCCATTTCTGAATTAATGATGAAAAAAATTTATGAAGTAGCTGAACACGATGGAACCAACAACACTGCCCTGAGGAACTACTTCAAAGATACTCTGGAGCTGGGACGACTGACCTTCAACAGTCATAACCATGTTCCTTTGTGATAGTTTTGACTCTAACTTGTGGAGAGTTTTTCCTCTGATTTCCATTTAGTTTATCTTTGCTCAGGCTCCTTGATGCTCCTAGTCAAATGTGACCTAGATGTTAAGCACTGTTCCTCTCACCTCACATCTGGAATTCAGCCCTTTTGTCCATGTTTGAACCAAATCTATATTGAGATCAGAAGCTGAATGGTCCTGGTGGAGACCAGTGATCTGGTCATTGCTAAACAAGTGTTGCTTGAATATATTTTTAATGCTCCTTTCCATGCTGTTACTGTCGATCAAGAGTGGATGAATGGGGCAGCAATTGGCTAGGGTCAATTTGTCCTGCTTTATGTGTCCAGGATATACACAGGCAAATTTCCATAATGCTAGATAAATGCCAGTGTTGTAGCTGAATGAGAAGATGTTGGCTAGGGATACAAGTTCTGGAGCATACATCTTCAGTATTATTGCTGGAATATTGTCAGGGCTCATAGCTTTTGCAGGAGACAACACAGTGTGGAGCTGGAGGAACACAACAGGTCAGGCAGCATCAGAGGAGCAGGAAAGCTGACGTTTTGGGTCAGGACCCTTCTTATGCAGTAGTGTTTATTACTGTCACGTAAGTGCCAGACAATGAACATCTCCAACAGCAGAGAATCTATCCATTGCCCCTTAGTGATTAATGACAGTACCATCGCTGACACATCAATTAGGGAAGTAAGTGGAACAGTTGTATAAATATACAGTGGTTTCAGGAATAGACATGAGTGTGGGAATTCTACAGCAAGTAACTCATCATTTGACTCTCCAAAGGCTGTCCACCAACTAAACAACGTAGTTCTGGAGTGTGATAGAGTAGTGCAACTCCGACAAGATTCAAGAAGCTCAACATCATCCAGGACATAGCAATTCTTTAATCATCCACCACCTAAAACATTCATTCACTCTCCCACTAATACAGAGTGACAGCATTGTTTACCCCCCCTCCCTCCCAAGATTGCCCTGTTGCAACTTCCCAAGGTTCCTTCAACAGCACCTTCCACATCCACACACTGTCTACCCCTTAGAAGGACAAGGGTAGCAAATATGTGACAATACGTTCTGAAGAAGGGTCACTGGACCCGAAACGTTAACTCTGATTTTCTCTTCACAGACGATACCGGACAGGCTGAGCTTTTCCAGCAACTTCTGTTTTTGTTCCTGATTTACAGCATCCGCAGTTCTTTCAGTTTTTATGTGACAAGACCTTTACTTGCAAGTTTCGTGGCACAATCCTGATGTATTGAATGTCTTCCTCTGTGGTGTACGATTCTTAATTCCATCATTCTCTTTCTGCCCAATTTAAGATTAGTACGCACAACAGGTTCCAGAATCACCTTAGTCTGTATGGCTCAGAAATGAAGATGTTTATCCGCAAGCCAGTAATTCAAAGGGTAATGAATGACATACCAGTTTTGAAAATTAAACAGACCTTCAGCACTTTTTCTTAACAGTCGCTTTCGATGATCATGACTCTCTCCACCTTCACAGAAAAACAATAGCCATAATTTCATTGATGATACTTTCTTGGGAAAAATACTAACAGCAATAATTAAAGCAACAAAAACCACCCAGAATGAGCCAGCCCGACAGTAATTATGGTCCAACCTGACTTTCTGCCTAATCAATCTCTATTTAATCTAATGACCGATCACCGCATTTCCAACATCTGCAATCATTATCGCCTATGCTATGTCACTCTGCAGTCAAATGTTCTCCCCCTTGGTAAAAAGAAACCTTCCATTATATTGAGCAGTTAAAAAAAAAGATTTCGTCGGTGACAGCAAAGACTGAATGTGAAATCCGTCACCATAATATTTTGCTTGCCTCGATGAATACAGATACTTAAAGCTGCAATACTTATGTTTTGACTACAAATATTTCTCCAAACACATCATTGAGAGCTGTGATTATTTCACCGCAATGTGTCATTGTGCCGAAGGATTTGGCTGGCTGAGTATTCCCAAGGCTATTATGGCTAATGCCCTCAGAACCATGATTCGTGCCCTTGACAGTTTAGCCACTTTTATTGTGGGACTTTTCAAACCCTTTCCAGAGAACGAGGTGAATACTGTTAATCTGCTTGCAAGATCAACCAGACCAATTGTCTCTGAGGTTCAGAGCAATCCCTTCTTGCACTGCAGCTCTTGCTGAGTTCTCTGTAAGCACTTTTGTGGAATTCCTCAGGGCGCAGAATTGCTCAGAACCTGTACAACACACCAAGCATTCAAACCCTCAAGCGTTACCCTTTGACTTCAAGCACTTTGGTTCAAATGCAGGCTGCAAGAGAAATTCAAAGGTCTCTCCCTCTGTCAGAGCCCTTGGAATGACACTCGCTTCCAAAAATTTCTTTGCAGTTTCCCATGAACATATATCTTCGGCGCAAAATTGCCTAAAGTTTGACATTTAATTTAGTTGTTGGGTCCCCAGGAGGTGGCAGTATTGACACTGCGTGGAATTAAAAAATGTCAAATGCGCATGGTGGAAGGCATTAGTATAAGTTAGTGTGAAATCTGCTGAGGAGAGAAACGTGCTGAATTGTCATCAAATTGAGAAGGGGCACAGCATGGCAGATGGTTTCTGGACTTTTGAGCTTGTTGTAAACTATGAGGTCCCCCCAGCACCAACAATGTGAATTGATTCTCTGTCAAGAGTATATCTAGCCTTAGCTCTTTTCAATATTAATAATAGGTATCTAGACACCAAAACAAATCTTGTGTTTGAATATTTTAATTCCCTTCTGTTTCTTGGACTACAAAAGTCTGTAAAATTAAGTTGGCCATTTAACATTTGCCATGCAATGGTCAGGGCAGCACAGTGGCTCCATGGTTAGCACTGCTACCCCTCATGGTGCCAGGGACCTGGGTTCAATTCTAGCCTCAGGTGACTGTCAATATAGAGCTTGCCTATTCTCCCTGTGCTTGTTTGGGTTTCCTTGGGGTGCTCTTGTTTCTTCTCAGTGGAGTGGCTGTGGGTAACATAGGGATTCATGGGGGTGTGTGTGGAGGTGAGATGCTCTTTAGCAGGCTAGTGTGGACTCAATGAGCCAAATAGCCTGCTTCCACACTGTAGGGATTCTATGTAAGGAAGATGCTGAGGAGACTTGATTAAGTTGGTACAGAAATAATTTTTCTCTGCTGGGAAATCTAGAACATGGGGTGCATGGTGTCAACATAAGGATTTGGTCACTTAGGACTGAGATGAGGAGTAGCTTCCTCATGCAGGACATTATCAACAATGAAAACAGAAGTTGCTGTAAAAGCTCAGCAGGTCTGGCAGCATCTGTGAAGAAAAAATCAGGGTTCATGTTTTGGGTCTGGTGACCCTTCCTCTAAACTGCAGGACATTGTCAACCTTTGGAAGTCTCTGCACCAGAATCTTGTAAATGCTCAATTGTTGAGTATATCCCAGGATGAAATAGACAGAATTTTGATCTCTCAAGGACTCAAGGGATGTAGGGAATGGACAAAAAAGAGCAATTGATGTAGGCAATCAGCCATGGTGCTATTGAATGGTCGGTAGGCATGAGGGACTGTGTGATCTACTCCTGTTCCTACTTCTTACCTTCTATTGTTCATTGCAAATTGCAGAAGAACTTTGTCACAAAAATTTAAGTTATGTACTCATTCAAATATGCTCAACAAAGTTGGACACTGGCATTGCACGGCTTGTTTATGTTGTGTGACAGTCAGGGAAATATTTGTTTCGAACAACATCATTGGGGATGCCATGTGAGCCATGTATTTGCCTCAGTTGTAATCCTAACCCATCTGGCTGTATCAATGCAGGTTGGTATGAGTAGAAGTGGACAATTGAGGGGAAATTCTGCACTGCTGAACACTTTGAATAACTGGGCAGTGTAGTGCCATACAGTTTATAATCTGTATATATGCAGCAAGCTTTCAGGAGAATGACTTTTCGCCAAGATCTCCATTAAGGCTGTACTTCAACTTACGTGCCTTGCTCGTAACATAACTGGGATATTTGAGTGGTGTTACGTCCACACAAAACCCATTTGAAACAAAAACAAAGTTGCTGGAAAAGCTCAGCAGCATCTGTGAAGGAAAAGACAGAGTTAACGTTTCGGGTCTGGTGACCCTTCCTCAGAACTGAAACAAGCTATGAAGAGCAGTCATTTTTAATGCAATTTTTCTCTGATCATAACAGTGTATTCACTGGTTCTCATGTCAGTGCACCCAGTGGTCGATGTCTTTATTCATATCACCTCTGCAATGGGAATGCACCAGTCATGTGACAGACCATTTCTCACTGGCTGCTTATACATAGTAACTTCGCAGTCTTAGATGTCTAACACATGGTGAGAGACATGTCCTGTGTGCCAGTGAAAGGGGTAAATGTTCTTGGTTGGCTTTACCCAACCCATGTGTGTGCAGGCCCACGTGGCAACAATTCAATCACCTATCAGCAACTGGCCCAGCCAGGGTTTGGATCATTGTATTGGAGCTTGGGTATTCCAGCTAGAACGCTGAGTAAGCCATTGATCAAGAAGGCTGCAGTGTGCTTTTGTGAACTTATAATAACATTAACTAGAATGTTAGAGTTCCAAAGGAATGGCCAAGATGTTTAAAAAGTGAATGCGTTAATGACATCTGAATGTGCTGGAGGAACGATCGTATTGTTGTGAAAAGTGTAAAATGGAGGTGACTCCACACCACGTATTATTTTGCCTGAGTTACCGAACATTCTGATGCATGGAACAGCACAAACATTTGAAAAAAATTAAATTCAGTTGCAGGATGTGTGCATCACAGACAGGGACAGCAATTGTTGCCCATCCTAATTACCCTTGCTTGCTTAACCATTTCAGCAGGCAGTTAAAAATTCACCATCTGTTTGGGGGTATGGAGTCACATGTAATGAAGACTAGGCAAGAACAGGAAATTTCCTTTCCTAAAGGATAGAATTCCAGTTCCACTGCTTTGCCACTGTATTCCCTGCCTCATATATAGTACAGCGATGAAGGTTAGTGCAATCCTGGGAGTCTTCAAGGTTTGCTGGATTCTGGGCGATTGTTTGCGATTTCGCAATGCTGTAATTAATGAACTTGCCTTGTGGTAAAAATTGAAACTCAATTTACAGACAGTCCACTCTTTTACTTACGTTTGAATAGTCAAAATGATAGCAGAGCTTCAAAGGTTAAGTGGTGAGCATCCTGTGTTTCTATGTGTTGCTGTTCCTTTGGCAGATGCCCACGAGGCTAGTTCCTTGATCCCAGTGGGCAACAGTGCTCACAGGGGAAGCATTTTGAAATGTCCCAGTGTGCAGCTAGTAATTTGAAAAATGACAGTCTTGTGTTCCTGTCATTCCCTAAGGTGACTACCCTAAGCTCTTCACTCCCACTGTGGTGTTTTGGTTGGCAGTGTATTTAAGTGAAGCAATATTTGCATTTCCAGAATTAGAATGCGAAGTTTGCTTTACCATTCGTTCAACTAATATGTTGGACGGCAGGCATGACACGTCTGACCATGTTAGTTTTGTTCAGCAGCATTCTGTCTTCCTCTTGGGAATTTCCTATCCCGTGAGATGATGATCTGCATCTTTCTGGTCAACTCTGTGTTAAAGGTCACCCTGTGAGACTCAGAATGCCCACCCTGGCATGGTGACCTTTCCTACATTTGCAACAGTGAATACTGCATTCGTCTGAGAAGGCTCATGACTCACTGGTCTCTGTTTACTTTAAGCTTCTTTAAGCTGGCTGAGCTTTCCTTTAACTTCACCTCTCCTAACATCCTTTCAAACAGCCAGTCACAAAAGTTAGTGACTGTCAGCAACTACTGCTCAGTTGTTTATGTCAATCTGCCATTTTCATCGACACATAGACAATACAAGCAGGAGTTGACCATTCAGCCCTTTGAACCTGCTCCATTATTCATTTTGATCATGGCTGATCATCCAACTCAGTACCTTGTTCCCACTTTCTCCCATACTCTTTGATTCCTTTAGTCCTAAGAACTATATGTATTTCCTTCTTGACAACATTCAATGCTTTGACCTGAACCACTTCACATGGCAGTGTGATACTGTAAACTTCAAAACTTTAATAATTGCTCAGGGATTGAAAGAATCAGCAATGACTCCTTCTGGTTTAAACAATTTCCTGTGATGGAAGAGAAAAGGAGAAACTGTGAAAAAGGAATTGAATTAATACACTAATTAACCATCTCTGGGAAGAAGGAATCAAAGCAACACAAACAGGCCATTCAGAGATAGTAAGAACTGCACATGCTGGAGTCAGAGAAAACACAGTGTGGAGCTGGAGGAACACAGCAGTTCAGGCAGCATCAAAGGAGCAGGAAAGCTGACCTTTTGGGTTGGGACCCTTCTTCAGCCCCATTTCTGAAGAAGGATCCCGACCCAAAACGTCAGCTTTCCTGCTCCTCTGATGCTGCCTGGCCTGCTGTGTTCCTCCAGCTCCACACTGTGTTATCAAAAACAAGCCATTTCCTGGGAGAGAGGAGGTGACAACAGCAGAGAATTCCATGGGCTCACTACACTCTGGGTGAAGAAATTTTTCTTCATCTGAGGTTAGTTTGATCTTCGAGTAGGATAATAGGTTGGCACAACATCGAGGGCCGAAAGGCCTGTACTGTGCTGTACTGTTCTATGTTCTATATTTGTTTTACATTCTTAAATGGCTTACACTATATCCTTAAAATGTGGGCCTAAGTTCTGGATTCCCTGATCATCAGGAACATCCCTCCTATGTTATCCTGTCTAGTCCTGTCAGAATTCTATAGGTTTCTATGAGATGCCCCATCATTGCTCGAAATTCCAGTGAATATTGTGTTAACTCTACCTACGTCAGCTTTGCCACCCCAGGAATCAGTCTGGCAAGCCTTCAATGCAATCCCTCCATCACCAGACCATCTACCCTCCAATAAGGAGACCAAAGCTTCACTACTGCTACAGGTGTGGTGTCACCATGGCCGTGTACAATTGTAGCAAGACATCGCTGCTCCTGTTCTCACTATGAAGGCCATCATACCATTTACCTTCTTCACTGACTGCTACACCTGCATGCCTACTTTCAGTGACTGGTGTACAAGCTTGCCTAGTTTCTCATTGTACTTCGCCCTTTGCCACTCTGTTGCCATTTAGATAATAATTTGCCTCCGTGTTTTTTCTATCAGTTCTGCATTTATCCACAATTTACTTTGTCTGTCATGCATTTTTCCACTCACTCAATTTATCCAAAACACGCTGAAGCATCTCTGTACCCTTCTTATAGTTCACCTGGAGGTCACCTTGTTTGTTGATGCCCAGGAGGTCATGTCCCAATGATTATTTGCACAGAGATCTTTGGGTATTTAACCATCACACATCTTATAAACATGGCCCATTTAGCACAGACATCATTGAGTAATTTTCCTTTTGTTTGTTCATGGATATTGGTGTCCATCTCTAATTGCCCTGATAAGGGCAGTTAAGAGTCAACCACATTGTTATGGGTTTGGAGTCACACATAGGCCAGACCAGGTTATCATGGAATTCCCTTTTTGAAGGGACATTAGTGAATAAGATTAGGCCTTATGACATTTGGCAAGACTTCAGTGATCACAATTGGGCTAGCTATTAATTCCAGATTTTACTGAACTCAAATTTTACCACCTGCCACAGTGGGATTTGAACACGTGTCCCCTGCACATTTGCCTGGAATTATGGATGAGGAGTCAGTGACATTACCAATAGGCCAGTGCCTCCCCAAATGTATGCTGATGGATTTAACATGCTTCAGGACCTCTGAATTGGTGACCTTATTCTTGGCATCTCAAGGCGTGCCTGACAGTGAAGATGGAATAAGTTTAACCTTTCTTCTTGCCTAACTATGGCGTCCAGGTCTCATCATCCTGGAATAGTGGGCTGAGGACCATTGTGGCTCTCAGGTAAACTAGAACAAGGCATTAAGCATTTTTTTCTGAAGAAGGGTCCTGACCCAAAACGTCAACTTTCCTACTCCTGCCTGGCCTGCTGTGCTCCTCCAGCTCCGTGTTATCTCAGACTCCAGCATCTGCAGTTCTTACTATCTCTAAGCATCTTGTAATTATCCTTTACTGTTTATCATGACTCTATGTCTTAGTTGTTGGTACGCAGGGGTAGTTTCAAAATTTGCAGATGACACAAAACTTGGAAGATTTGTAAGTTGTGGTGAAAACAGTGTGGAACTCCATAAGGAGTCCATAGATGTGCAGGTTAGGTAGGCCATGCTAAATTGCCCATAGTGTTCAGTGATGGGTAGATTAGGTGTGTTAGCCATGGGAAATGCACGGTTACAGGGAAAGGGTAGGGAGATGGGTCTGAGTGGGATACTCTTCGGAAGGTTGGTGTGGACTTGTTGGGCCGAAGGGCCCATTTTCAAACTGTAGCAATTCTTTGATTCCATTACATTGACAATTTGGTTGAGTGGACGGGCAGGTGACACGAGTTTCAATGCAGAGAAGTGTAAGGTGATGCATTTTGACTGGAAGAACATTGTAAGGCAACGTAAAATGGAGGGTACAATTCTAAGGAGGTGTGCAGGAGCGGAGGGCTTGGATCACTGCACAGACCACTGATGCTAGCAGGATAGGTGGAGAGAGAAAGCAATAAAGCAGGCAGTATGCTCAGTTTTGTTAATAGGAACATCGAGTATAAGAATAAGTTGATGATGTTGAAATTGTACAACACATTTGTTGACCTCAGCAGGACTTTACAGTACATGAATGCCATATTACAAGAAGCATGTAAACACATTGGGAAGAGTGCAAAACCAGTTTACAAGAATGGTTCCGGGGTTGAGGAACTTCAGTTATGAGGATAGATTTAACAAGTTGGTACAGTTCTTTTTGGAGAGAAGACTAAGAGGAGATCTGATGGAAGTTTCAAGATCATGAACGGGCTAGAAAGAGTAGACAGGAAGAAACTGTTACTGCTTGTACAAGCAACAAGAACAAGAGTGAATAGAATTGAAGTAGTCTGCAAGAGAAGCAAGAGCAAGGTGAGGAAAATCTCTTCCACTCAGCAAGTATGCCTGTAAGTGTGTGGAGGCAGGCTTGATCGAGGTATTCCAGAGGGCACGGCATGATTATTTGGATAGAAATAATGTGTCAATGTATGGGGAGAAAGCAGAAGATTGGCAACAAGGTAATGATGTTTACCTAAGAGCTGGTGCAGGTGGGATGGTTGGAATGGCCTCCTTCTGCACTGGAACATTCCAGTGGTTCTGTGGTCTGAACTGATTTTTGACAAATACAAATGTAAAGGATTGGTGACTGTGAATACACTGTCTAATGGTTCCAGAGAACACAACTGCTCCATATGTTAAGATGGTGACTAAAATAACTCCACTGAGTATCCTGTCACCAAAGCACCTTTATTTACATGCGCACAGTACTTGATATTGGTCTGGCTTCCTCAGAGCCAGTTCTCAGAGTGACAGAACCTCTGACACTCCTGTTTATATCTGTCAGCCAAGGCTCCCTGATTGGACCAGGTTAGCAGCCCCATTCAGGGAACTCATATTCTATGAGGTCTACCTGGCTGACCTCATTGCAATCATTGAAGCGACAGCAGTCAGGGTTTTGTCTAGTGTATGGGTTAAAATATTCCTTTACGCCATATGCTCTGTATCAAGTTATTCTGACAATGTCTCTGCCAAAAAATTTGATGTCATAGAGTCCCTACTATGTGGAAACAGGCCATTCAGCCCAGCAATTTCACACCAACCCTCCAAAGAGCATACCATCCTGACCCATTCCCTGTAACCCTGCATTAACCTATGTCAAATCCACCTAATTTACACACCCCTGGATATTACAGGCAATTGAGTCATGGCCAATCCACCTAACCTGCACTGGACTGTGGGAGGAAACCAGGGCACTCAGAGGAAACCCACACAAGACACAGGGAGAATGTGCAAACTCCACACAGACAGTTGCCTGAGGGTAGAATTGAACCTGGGTCCTTGGTTTATGTGAGGCAGCAGTGCTAACCACTGAGCCGCCATGCTGCCCCTTTAAGTCCTTTACACATTCCCAAAATTATATAAAAGTAATTTGGTTCTAGCTTCTTTGCTTCACCTTTTGCCCTTGAACAATGTTATAGCTTTCCATAAATAAAACTGACAAAGTGGTTTAATCAGTGTAACGGCAAGGGGTGATGTGCAACTCTAATAATGTCTTGGTGCTTAAAGAAAAATGTTTTGTCATTTAATGAGAAAGCACAGGAAGATATTTCACAAGCACTATTGTTTTACTAAATGCCCAATGATTGAAACAAAGAGCAAAGCTGGTGCTTGAATAAGGTCAGAAATCATCCGGCACCTGTTTATAGTCCAACAGGTTTATTTGAAAACACGAGCTTTCGAAGTCTCACTCCTTCTTCAGGTGTTAGTGAGACAGGTAGTATCAGACACAGAATTTGTAAGTAAAAGATCAAAGTGTCATACCACTGATGAGGGTATGTTAAGCAAACATATAGGAGGCTATATCAGTGTGAAAAGGAAGTGACATTTTAGGTCAGACAATGCATGTTAGGTGTGAGGCCTCGTTTAGAATCTGCTTGTGTTTTGGTTTGGTGCCAGACTGGATTTATTTCTGAAGTAGGAATTTATAAAACGCCACATTGACTGACATTCAGTAAATTATGTGCCTTTTGAAAAAGTGAAATGTATATACAAGTACAAATACACCCCATAGATTTATGTATGTGTGAGTGTGAGTGCATGTGTGTGTGTGTGTGTGCACGCGCGTGTGTGTGTGCCCATGTGTGTGTGTGGGTGAGTGTCTGTGTGCATGAGTGAGTGAGTGTGTATGTTTGGGAGAGACAGTGTAAGCATGTGTGGGAGTGAAAAACCGTACTGGCCACCTCAGAAGACAGACATGGGAGATGTCCGATAGGGTACCCTTCGTCATCCATTATTTCCCGGGAGCGGAGAGACTATGCCATGTCCTTCACAACCTTCAACACATTATCGACGACGATGAGCATCTCGCCATGGTCTTCCCCACGCCTCCACTTCTCACCTTCAAACAACCGCCAAATCTTAAACAGATCATTGTTCACAGCAAACTACCCAGCGTTCAGGACAACATTGGCCACAACACCACACAACCCTGTCATGGCAACTTCTGCAAGGCATGTCAGATCATCAACATAGATACTACCATCACTATGTGGGAACACCACCCACCACATACACAGCAAATACTCTTGTGACTCGGCCAACGTTGTCTATCTCATATGCTGCAGGCAAGGATACGCCGAGGCATGGTACATTGGCAAAACCACGCAGACACTAGGACAATGGATGAATGGACACCGTGCAACAATCGCTAGACAGGTATATTCCTTCCCAGTGGGGGAACACTTCAGCGGTCAAGGACATTCGGCCTTGGATCTTTGGGTAAACGTCCTCCAAGGGGGACTTCAGGGTACACAACAACGCAAAGTTGCTGAGCAGAGGCTGATAGCCAAGTTCACTGCCCATGAGGACAGCCTCAAATGGGATGTTGGGTTCATGTTGCACTAGAGGTGACCCCACCTCACTATACACTGTCTCACGCATGCATACACACACACACACGTACACACGTGCACGCGCGCGCACACACACGCGCACACACACAGACACACACACGCACACACGCATACATACATACATACACACACACACACACATACATACACACGCGCATACATACACACACCCCTCTCACACACACTCACTCACACACGCACGCGCGCGCACACACGCACACACACACACACACACGCACACACACACACACGTACACACGTGCACGCGCGCACACACACACACACACACAGACAGACAGCATTATCTGATCCAAAACATCACCTCTTGTTTACACTGACAAAACAATTCGTTCTATCAGGACAATGAGTTGAAAGAAATTTTGGGATTTACATATACATATTAACCAATTAAAACCTTCTAACTGATTAAAGATTTAACAGCTTATTAGGTTTGTTTAATATATGCTCATCAGTAGTGTGACACTTTGACCTTTTACTTATTAATTGTGCGTCTGATGCCACCTCTCCAACTAACACCTGAAGAAGGCTCCAAAAGCTTGTGTTTTCAAATAAACCTGTTAGACTGTAACCTGGTGTCGTGTGATTTCTGACCTCGTACACCCCATTCCAACACGGCCACCTACACATCACCGGTGCTTGAATGGAGTGAATTGTAAATTAATCTGTCAATACGATGTTACACTGACAATTGTTGGATCTTTGGAACAGGTTCCCTGGGTGGCATTGGAAACGAGTCAAATTTGACTCAGCCAAGTAAAAATTAGGCAAATTTCTTGCAGGACATAACACTTTGAGATACCACTTGTGTATTTTTAGAGGTGACATGATAAGGAGTGAGTCATGGATCAGTCGTAACACTCCTGCTTCTGAGTCAGAGATTGTGTGATTAAGTCATCCTCCAGCGATTTGAGCTCTAACTGGAAGCTTACTTCAGCGCAGTGGTAGTGATGAATGGGATTCAGAATTGATATTATGTCACACTGTCTTTCAAATGAGATCTGCCCACTTGAGTGCACCTAAAAGATCCCATGGCACTACTTTGGAGGAGAGCGGGGGAGTTATGTTAATTGTCTTAGCCACTATTGAACCCCAACCACCACTAAAGGTCATTATCACACTGCGTTTAGTTTTGTACAAGTTTACACTTTCGTGGATGTTGGCATCACTGGCAAGGCCAGCATTTATTTTTCATTAATGCCTTTAGGAAAGGAAATACCAGGTTATTCTTACCTGGTCGGTCTACATATTCCTCCAGATCCACAGCAACTTTGTACTACCCTCTGAAATGGTTGAGCAAGACACTTAAGTTCTTAAAAAATGAGAGATAGATCGCAAGTACTAGCCCTGCCAGCAACTCCTACATCCCACCAACGAATGCTAAAAACCTAAAAGCAGCAGCAGCTATTCACTGAATATCGAATATCCTTTATTGTCATGTGTACTCCAAAACAGGAGTACAAGAGTACAGTGAAAGTTTTTACAACGGCTGCCTCTAATGGCACCATCTTAGGCACAACAAACTAGGTACAAATCTTGGATACAAAAGAGGAATAAAAGAAAAACTAGCAGCATTACTTACAGTGTCTAAAAACTAAGTTAGAAATAAAATAGTTATAACACAGTTAAAGGATTGACATCCCAGTCCGGTAAAGAATTTCAAATAGCAGCAGCTCAGCACGTGGTCTGACCGCCTGCGCCACACCCCATTCCAACAACCGTCCCACTCCACTCTCGGCTTCCAGTCCGCTCTGCACCGACACTCAGCTACACCAAGGTAAGTTGCACTGTACTGGGATTGGCTTCCATTCACACTGTTCTAGGACTCGTTCCCCTCGCACTGCTCTAGAACTCGTTCCCCTCGCACTGCTCTTGAACTCGTTCACCGCGCATTGCTCGAGGACTCGTTCCCCTTGCACTGCTCTAGGACTTGTTCCCTTTGCACTGCTCCAGAACTCATTCCTCTCACACTGCTCTAGGACTTGTTCCCCTCACACTGCTCTTGAACTCGTTCACCTCGCACTGCTCTTGAACTCGTTCACCTCGCATTGCTCTAGGACTCGTTCCCCTCACACTGCTCTAGAACTGGTTCACCTCGCACTGCTCTAGGACTCATGTCCCCTCGCACTGCTCCAGGACTCGTTACCACGCACACTGCTGCAGGACTGCAACCCGCACCATGCTCGAGGATTGCAACCCGCACACTGCTCCAGGACCGCTTCCCCACACGCTGCTCCAGGACTGCAACTGGCACGCTGCTCCAGGACTGCAACCCGCATGCTGCTACAGGTCTGCAACCTGCACGCTGCAGCAGGACTGCAACTGGCACGCTGCTGCAGGACTGCTTCCCCGCACGCTGCTCCAGGACCGCTTCCCTGCACCATGCTCCAGGACTGCAACCCGCACCAGGCTCGAGGACTGCAACCCGCACACTTTTCCAGGACTGCTTCCCCACACACTGCTCCAGGACTGCAACCCGCACACTGCTCCAGGACTGCACGCACACGCTGCTCCAGGACTGCAACCCGCACCATGCTCCAGTACTGCAACCCGCACGCTGCTACAGGTCTGCATCCCCCACACTGCTCCAGGACCGCTTCCCCACACGCGGCTCCAGGAGTACAACCCACACACTGCTCCAGGACTGCAATGCCCACGCAGCTCCAGGACTGCAACCCGCACGCCGCTACAGGACTGCTACCCACACCATGGTCCAGGACTGCAGCCTGCACGCTACACCAGGACCGCTTCCCCGCTTGCTGCTCCAGGACTGCAACCTGCATGCCGCTACAGGACTGCAACCTGCACACTGCTCCAGGAATGCAACCCGCACCATGCTCCAGGACTGCAACCGGCTCGCTGCTCCAGGACTGCAACCCACACTATGCTCCAGGACTGCAACCCGCATGCTGCTACAGATCTGCAACCCACACACCGCTCCAGGACCGCAACCCGCACGCTGCTTTAGGACTGCAACCCGCACGCTGCTCCAGGACTGCAACAGGCATGCTGCTCCAGGACTGCAACCCGCACGCTGCTCCAGGACTGCTTCCCCGCATGCTGCTCCTGGACTGTTTCCCCGCACACTGATCCAGGACTGCTTCCCCGTACGCTGCTCCAGGACTGCAACCCGCATGCTGCTCCTGGACTGTTTCCCCGCACACTGATCCAGGACTGCTTCCCCGTACGCTGCTCCAGGACTGCAACCCGCACCATGCTCGAGGACCACTTCCCCACACACTGCTCCAGGACTGCAACCCGCACCATGCTCCAGGACTGCAACCCGCACACTGCTCCAGGACTGCAACTGGCACGCTGCTGCAGGACTGCTTCCCCGCACGCTGCTCCAGGACTGCAACCCGCACGCTGCTCCAGGACTGCTTCCCTGCACGCTGCTCCAGGACTGCAACCCGCACGCTGCTCCAGGACTGCTTCCCTGCACGCTGCTCCTGGACTGTTTCCCCGCATGCTGCTACGGGACTGCTTCCCCGCACGCTGCTCCAGGACTGCAACCCGCACCATGCTCGAGGACTGCAACCCGCACGCTGCTCCAGGACTGCAAACCGTACACTGTTCCAGGACCGTTTCCCCACCCACTGTTCCAGGACTGCAACCCGCACGCTGCTCCAGGACTGCAACCCACATGCTGCTCCACGACTGCAACCCGCATGCTGCTACAGGTCTGCAACCCGCACGCTGCTCCAGGACTGCAACCCGCACCATTCTTCAGGACTGCTTCCCTGCACGCTGCTCCAGGACTGCAACCTGCACCATGCTCCAGGACTGCTTCCCCGCACGCTGCTCCAGGACTGTTTCCCCACACACTGCTCCAGGACTGCTTCCCCGTATGCTACCCCAGGACTGCTTCCCCACATGCTACTCCAGGACTGTTTCCTCACATACTGCTCCAAGATTGTTTCCCCGCATGCTACTCCAGGACTGCTTCCCTGCACCGTGCTGCAGGACTGCCAAAAAGAGGCAATAAAGGAAAAGAATGAAAAATAACAGGTGGATCAGACCGTCCTACTTTGCTGACATCTGGCCGGATTGAGGCCAGTAGATGAGCTGTCTGCACAGCTGTCCTTCCATCGAAAATATTGGAATAGCCATTGCCGAGAACGTTGAAGATGATGTCGCACTCTTGCCAAAGGGACCTCCTCAAAGTTCACTTCATCCTCATCCTCTAATCAGTGTGTAAACTGTAAATGGGATGAACATGAACTCCTTGCTTTCAACCCTCTTCCCACCACGCCCCCCCAACCCCCGCAATCTCTCTCATCCTTCCAGAAATCCAGCAGCTTTAACCTGAGCCAGTCAGTGGTGCAGGTGGCTGAAGGCCCAGAGGGTGCACCATTAGACACTGAGATTCAAATCGGTCTTAAAGCAGATCCTTTCCAACATTGAAGTTGTGGCCAACTCTGTGAGAGTCCTTGTAGATCCAACTCATGATGCAGCATCTGATTATCAACGTCTCCTATCTTTCATTGCACCAGGAGCAGAAGCCATCTTGAGTTCTGCAGTGGAAGTTGCATGAAATCTCAGATTGCTGCCATCATATCTAGGGATACCAGTGCTCAAAGTGTCTTTCAGGAACTCACAGGGCTTTAGCTGCCTGTGTTATAGCAGATTACAAGAGGTTCTGAGACACTACCCCAGGAGCAAGACAGTGGTACTGTGGAGACTAATCCTGCTATACTTCTGTCAGGATGGCAGCATTTTTACTGCCACAACTGCCACTCCATTGGTGCCTTTACTATTTGTTATCAGTCAGTCCAGACAATTACAAGCCATGCTGACATGGTGATACCTGTACCTGAGGCTCAGGGTGTGTTTTGAGCCGCTCTGGAGTCTCGCCTTCTGAAAGTCCACATCCTTCCACTAATTATGCTGTGGCAGTTGCACAGGAGCACCAGAGTGGGCAAACACACCCATAGGGTAGGCACTAAGTGTGTGCGTAGGTATTTTACATAGTCTGTTTCAGGGAGTGTTTTGTATGTTGGATAAATTTGGCATGGAATGATTGCTTTGTGATGACTGTTGTTTCAGAAACATAGCCAAGAGTACATATCAACGCAGTAGCAGAGCAATGGAAAGGCAGGGATGTGTTGACGTTAGGATTGTAGGGGTTTCTCTGCAGCTATCTGGATGGTCATGGCCAACCTTTTCCAAGTATGGATATAGCAGCTGCCTCCTCCCTTTCCCTTCCTCCTGTTCTTCCCACAGATGCATTCTCCAAAACTGTGCTGGTGGCCCTCATGATAGTCACACTGTCAAGGATGAAAAAAACCAGATCGAGGAGCAACACAGTGGCTCAGCGGTTAGCACTGCTGCTTCACAGCACTGGAGACCTGGGTTCGATTCCACCCTCAGATGACTGTCTGTGTATAGTTTGCACATTCTCTGCGTGGGTTTGCTCTGGTTACCTCCCACACTCCAAGCATTTTAGGTTAGGTGGATTGGTTGTGCTAAATTGCCTCAGAGTCCAAGGGTGTGCAGTTTAATTAAATTGGCCATGGGAAATGCAGTTTTCAAGGCTGGGGTAGGAGGTTGGATTTGGCTAGGATGCTCTTCGGAGGATTGTTGTGGACTCAATGGGCAGAATGGCCTGCTTTCGAACCGTAGGGATTCTGTGGTACTTGTGAGTTGGCACACATGCTCTAGTGAATGACTGGTTTGTTCCTTCTGAGCAGTTGATGCCATGGTCTGCTTGATGACGTTGCTTGTGCCACCATGGCCATCGTAGTAAGATCCTGTTCCCACGCTCTTGGGTTGCAGAGGGAAGCCTTAAGCCTTGTGTGGACCAGAAAGACTTTCTGTAGTCACACCTTGATTTGACATCGTGGTGAAAAGATTAGTGACACAGCAAACTGGCATAGAAATAAACCATCATGACTTCTCCCAGGTTCGAGGACATTCACCAGCTTAACGTACGTGCTTGGTGTAGTTGCACACCAACTGCACATTGAGTGGTTCATTAAGACGAAAGTTTGACAGTACCCTGCACCACAGGGAGGCTCAGTCTCCTTGCAAAGCCACATACATGCTCCTCATACAACTGATTCTACTTTATAGAGAAGTTAGAATAAAGCCCACCATCCTGGCAGCGCCTTTACCACTTCCTGAATGCAGTGAAATGTGGCAGAATCTTGAGATGCTTGTCATTTCACTGTGGAAGGATCTGCTCTTGAAAATATTCAGGGCTATTGACAGCTGAGGGCAACTTACCATGAAGCCCTCACTATACCATGAGATTATTGGTCTGATTTCAAGAAGTGACCACCACTTGGTGAATATAGCTGACAAGTACACTGCTCCCTGCGTTGATACAGAGAAGAAAGTTGGTCCCTGAAGACACCAAATGGGTGAACTTTCTTCCATCCCCTCCCCTCCTCAATCCACGAGTAGTTTCTCTTGGTTACTGCCTCTCCTCTCTCTCCACCTGATACTAGAGCCAAAGAGCAACTGCAATGAACCCCGTAACTGGAAACAAGTGATATGCTGTGAGTCCTTTTTTTATTATTCATTCACGGGATGAGGGCATTGCTAACCAGGTAGCATTTATTTTCCATCCCTAATTGCCCAGAGGGCAGTTCAGAATCAACCACAGTGTTGTGGGTCTGGAGTCACATGTAGGTCAGATCAATTAAGGATGGCAGTTTCAATCCCTAGAGGACATTAATGAATCTAGATGGGTTTTTCCAACAATTGACAGTAGTTTCATAGTCATCATTAGATCCTTAATTCCAGATTTTTTTTGAATTCAGATTCCACCATCTGCCATGGCAGGATTCAAACCCAGGTCCCCAGAACATTATTTGGGTCTCTGGATTAAATAGTTCAGTGATAATACCACTAAATATTACCTCTTGCTACCTCTTGGAAGCAACTGATATCTTTCCAATGTCCAGAAGCACTTCCTGGAGACTTTACCAACCCTTATGATCTCCACCAATCACTCTGTTTGAATTATGGACCCACTAAGCCAGCAGAAAATAGCATGCAACTGACCTGCTGATTGGATAATAAATCTTTAGTAGCCTTGGGAGGGTTTATGTGATGGGGCAGGCTGCAGGAATCTCTTATACTGTTGAGCACCAGCTGTGCATCTGTACGAGAAGAGTGATGAGATCAAAGCTGGCAACTTAGGAGACAGTAAGCATTGGACGTTGACTGATGCCACAATATGCCTCCGCTGTATAATTCAGAGTATCCACATAACATCTTGTTGATGGGATCAACAATATGGTATTCAGTGTAGATCATGCCAGTATTTGGAAAGGAACAGTACAGTTGGCAATTTTCTCCCAAATCACCATCTCTACTGCTCAAGCCACTGGCAATACAATTTTTGCATTTAATTATAGTTCCCAATGCTGTCCATCATCGGTTAATTGATAGTAATTAATTGTACTATAAAATTGTAAATTAGGTTAGGGAGAGGCACCCTTAGACTGTTCTGCAATTCAACAGGATCATGGCTGATCTGTTTATGCCCTCAACTCCACTTTCATGCTCGCACGCGATAACTTCTGACTTGACCAATTTCTGAGTTGCGAAGAACATCTCTGTTTGAACATTAAATCATGCAACTACCATCATGGGAGAAGAAACACCTAACAGACTCCTTTTTAAATACCAAATTCTGTGCACCATGAGTGCTCAGTGATGGAATTTTTCTTTAAGTTAAAATAAGACATCCTGTGCAAAAAACACAGCTTTTTCTTTTGACTCAATGCAGTTGATCAGAACTCAATCATGGAAACAAAAACTATATTCCACACTGTTCCATAAAATATCCATTAGTTATGGAACTGGAGATGCGCTGAATTAATAATTGCTGCTTGATATTTTTCACCTCTCTTCTAAACTATTCCAGTATGGGTCTCCCATACAAATACTTCAAGCAAAAGATTTGATCATGTAGTCCTGCTTTGAAGCAATGCCATGTGGAGTGCAGTCTTTTCCTGGGGGCAACTCTAGTGCCAACTACTACCTGTGCTGCCCGGGCTTTGAAGTAATACTCCATGAGTGAATTTTCAGTCTGAAATATTTGCCAACTTGGTGAATCTAATGAAGAGTAACAAATGGATTTCATTTCAAAAGTAACTGTCCATTAACATACTGCAGCAAATCTGTGATAATCATGGTACGAAGGATCTTTCCAAAATGCACAGAATACTCTACAGCCCTCACTTGTCTGCTCTCAGAAGAAGCCTGATTTAAATTAAAATTGGGAAAATCCATGATGGGGTTAATTATCATTAATGCCATTGACTTTAATGCACTTCATTAATGTATTTTAATGAACTAGCTCTGAAAGTTTATCAGAATACTATTTTATGCAGAGAAGAACAAAAGACCTGATGTTAAATGGTTATTGCTTTTGTCAATCCATTGATGAGTAAAATATTATTTTCTCATGATGTATGTGAGAACATGTGGCAGAGTTACAAAAATCATAACAAGATGTGAAAAATGTAATGGGGAAAAGGCAGGAGATTGGTACCAACTCCACACCCTCAGTGAGCTTGTGTAGATATGAATGGCCAAATGACCCCCTCCTGCACTGTAACAATTCTGTGATACAAAATAGATACTAATGACTGCTAAATGTGTATAAAAGATGCTAATATCTGCTCACAGGGCATGTTACCATTTTGAAAGGAAAGCATGCAAAAATTGAATACAAATCCACAGTTAGAGCATCCTGTGATCAACACTTTAATGAAAAATTTGTAAGACTTAAAGTCTAAAGATGATATTAAGCAAAACTGGATTACTTGAGCAAAAAAAATCACAGATAAAATCCCAAAACATATAAGTGATGTGATGTATTGTCAGAAGTGCTATCTTTCAGATGACACATCAGGGTCCTATCTTGTTGTGTCATTTGATTTTAAAATATACCTTGACACAAGTTCAAAGAAGTACATGTGAGTTACCCCTCATTTCCCCCTCGGTATTCGTCCTTGCCGATAGTGTTTCCTCAGTCGACAGAAGAAAACAGATTATTTGATCATTATAATGTTGCCTTTTCTGGGAGCTTGCTGGATGTAAATTGGCTGTTGCATTTCCTATATTGCAATTATTTCTTAAAGACTATTTCATTAACAGTGAAGCGGTTTTAATTGTGGAAAGGTGATTATCGATGCGAGCCTTTTTTTCACAATAATAATACCAGCAAGTGCAATGAAACCAATTTGTGACAGCATAAAAAGAATTCCAAGAAAACAAAACAAGGTGTTTTGTATGTCCAGCACATGAGCTAGACAGTCTAAGTGATTGAAATGATGTACCAAAGTCTAAAATGAAGTCTCTGAACCTCTTTGCAAGATTTCCAATATTCATAGCAGTGTCTCTGAGCAAGGCAATCAGCAAGCACAGAACTCTAACTCTGCACACTGCCAGTCAGACTGCCATTATCTGTCAACAGTCAGCATTCCTCAGAGACCATAGGAGTGGTGTATAAACATACTCAGAAACGACAGTGACAGTGTAAATTGTATTAACATAGCATCACAAGGGGAAATAATTCAGCACAGGTGGGAGAACATTGCAATCTGGAATTGTTTCATCCTTGATATCCCATCCTTTGTACCTGTGACAAGGTTACAATATTGAAAACAAAAGTTGGCCGCAGATTGAAAGTAGCACTGTGGTATTAGAGGGACAACATGTTTTAGCTGTATTTTGCTGCACAGTTCATAAATGACACATTTCCAAGTCTGAAAATACATCTTGTGAATTATAATTATCTGCATTCTGGAAATGTGGCAGCACAATTTTTTTTAGGCAAGCTGTCCAAAGTGTAGATGGCCTTGCATAAATTGTGTATTTCTTAAAATAAGATAATTGTGGCTGGGCCGGATGATTTGTAATGGATCAAAACCAAAACAAGCTTAAAATGATGCAAAATGTGTGATACAATTGGACTGAAATTTTTTTTCTTGCAACTACAAAACGTTGCTCATCTCTATTCACATAATCCTAACTGCTGACAGCTTTATCCACACCTATATCATCTTGCGGATGGATTTTCTGCTGCTCTCATGACAAACTTTTGTGTTTCCATCTGGAGAAACTGCAAGTTAATTTAGAATTACATAATTGACGTACCCGTCCATAACGAAGGGCCCTTCCTCCTCATGCTCCTGGTCTACTGGCTCCTTAGTAAACTGACTGTTTAAATCTTTATCATCACATTCAGATCTTCAATTGTGCCCTATTTCTGCAGTCTCCTTTTGATGGCTCCTTGTTATTTCAATGCTGACGTGTTGATGTGATACATTGTGGGCGTATTTACACCAAATGAACTACAATCTTCTCAAAAGTAGCTAGGGATGGGTAATCCATGTTGACCCAACCAGTGATGCCCATATCCCATGTTTTTTTTAAAATAAAAAGTACCCTCCTTTTACTCGCAAAGTTTGCAGCTGTTCTCTCAGTCACTATGCCATTTTCACCCTCTCCCCATGGTGTAATTAAAAAAATTTCTTTGAATGATCTTAACCAGGCCCTAACCACTTCTTTACTTTATCCATCTGTCTGCTTTTTCTCTTCCACCCTGTGAGGCTCATTATCTTCACTTGAGGAGCACAATAGAGCTGCTGTGCTCAATATGTGTTTGAACAGAAATGTTCTTCACTACTTAGAAATTGGTCCACTGTTTTGAAAGTCTCTCCCAAAATCACTCTTACCCCAGACATCAACAGGCATTGGCAATCTTCTGTCAACGCAACCTGTCTTAAGTGAATGTAGCAGTTTAATCACACAGACCCAACTCTGTGCAGAAAAACACATATGAAGCAGTGTGTTTGGTTCAGGTCTTTGGCAGAATATAATCAAAGTTGTGCCTTGTAAATGCAATGCTGGCCACTGGGGAAATAAGAGGTATTGTAAATACATGTCCAGTGCACTTTGTGTAAGGGTTAATTAAAACGGCAGTGAAGAAATGCATGACCGAATTGTCAATCTACAAACTTAAATTGAGTTTTCAAAGTCAAGGTTCGAAACAAATCTTTTCAATGGTCCTGTGTATGTTCGCTTACTTTCACTCTTAATAAGAAAAAAGATGAGGTGAAGAGAAGCCTTTTTTACAAGCAGATAATTAAATTAGGAAATGGAGTTTCTTGTATCTAATTAAGAAACCTGGGATAGATTCCAGCAGAATAATCAAGCATCTCTGAAACTCCTACACAATTTGAAAAGGGAAGAAATAGGTAATAGGTTTATTTAATTCAGTGGTTTCAGGTAGTGTTTGACCTAATTGTCCATGCCTTCTGGTAGGTGTAGAATATTAACAAAATCTTTACAGCACATACAATATACTCAAAGGGAAGAAAGGACTAATAGTTTCTTGTGTTGCTTAAGTTATTTTAGTTGGGTAAATTCACTGGAGACAATATAATAATGAGTAATGTTGAATCTGATTTCAAATAATCAAACTGTTAGCTCTGTGTAATTCAAAACGTACTTCTCAAGCCTAACAGTGCCCATGTTTGCTCTTTGTTAATGAAAAGCACAGATTTCTTTTTCCTTCTCTATTCCTATCGCTTTGCAATCGACTTGACAGCATTATTAGAATTGATCACTCATGGTCTGCTTAATCAATCACAATAGAATGTGTGAGTATTTGGATTGCAGCTTTTGACAGTATGAAATTGAATTTGGAATCCAAGTTAGATTTGTCAGATTGTACTGAAATAAGTGCTGCAAAGGAGAAAAAGATTAGAACAGTATTCTCGCTTATTTCACTTCCAATGATTATGCACACAGGGAAGGGAACAGAATGGGAAGTAGAAACAGGAAGTTAAGTCTCGAAAAATGACTTACAGCCTTATCCTCATGAACAGTGTTGCCATTCTAGCTCTTGAAGGGCCTCCTCCTGGGGAGTAAGACACCTGACTGACTACAGCCATTGGGTTTATTTACTATGAAAATCATGAAAAGTGAAGAAAGTTAGCATAGTCCCAGAGGACCATAACCTTCTCTCTCTAATCGCTAGTGGTAAATTTAATCTGAGGGTTGCTGCACCTCAGGCAAGGGCTGATGTTGAGAAGGTGGGGACTTCATGATGACCACAGCCAGTATAGGAATTAAACCAGCCCTGTTGGCTCCACTCTGCTTCACAAACCAGCCATCCAGACAACTCAGCTACACCTCCCGTCATGATGAGAGCAGAAGGGCCTAAGAAGAAGGACAAAATGCACCATAACAATTCTGTAGTTCTGTAGTCGGTGATGCGACACAGTAATCCTGTCAGCTAGACTGTTGTTTGCGAAGTAAACCACACAACCCTGCCTTACAGAGGAGAAAGGAGATGGATGCAGCAAAAGAAAAATGCATTCCCATTATTAAGGCAGTTATTATTGAAGAGGGTTTCCTGAATAATTTCTACCCTTCCAGGACTAAATGCTATTCTAACATTTGATCTCAACCTGACATCGGCTATTACCACAGCCTTCAAACTTACATGCTCCTGTCACGTCATGTAAGATTCTGAAGATCAAGATTTACTCCCAACTCCAATTTTGATTTGACAAATTATTGCAAAAGCTACATATCTGCAAAGCACCTTTTTGCAAAGTCCTAATGTCTCATATCTTTATTTGCTATTCTAATACTGTCCAATGAGTAACTCCAGCTTTGAGGTGTAAATTTGCTGGTCTTTTAATGAAAGTCATAAAAAAGATTAACATGAGAACCTGTGGCAATCAGGGACTGCCAGTAGACTGTTGGCACGCAACTCAATGCGCCTAGATGGTTATGTACGTTCATCGATATTTTATCTGCTGTCTGGTCATCCCCTCAGAGCACAGCACCCGTACGGCACACAAAATTGCAGTCAAAGCATTTCCTTCCTGAAAATATTTGTTGGAGAACTTCAGATTACAGAATTTAATTTGTTTCCGAGGGAGGTCTTGATAGTTGAAGAAACTTTATCATCCTTTAACGATAATATTATCTTCATTCATTGGGAGCTGTAAAATGCCCATTTATGCAGCATAACTCCAGCATATTCAATGCAGTAATGACAAACATATGTTAAACACAAATGCAACAGATTGAATTTCCTCCTGTGCGTGATTTTAGCCAGCAAAGAAACTTCCTTGATTGTAAAGTTCTAAATCATACTCATGTTGATTTTGTTTACTAAAGTTCTCATGAAGGGAAGAAATTTTCTCCCATCTCTATAAGCCCTATGCCACCATCAGTGTGATTCCAGAAAAGTGTATAAAATACACTTTTATTGAACAGGAAAGCAGTCTGGCATTTCAAAGAAATTATAAGTGTCGGTGCCAGTATGTTAGAGACAGAAAATGGTAAAGGTAGTCAAATTTTTTAAAAATGATGTTCACTAATTGAAGAGCATTATATTCTCAAAGCTTCTCCATAGTTATGAAGACTTTCTCAGATTAGATGCATGTCCACAGACAGAAGAACAAAATTGTGCTCTTAAACCAATGCTTTTGATGTTATACCTCTGAAAACAAAGTAATGGGCCATTTCATTTCAACAGCTTTGACATTTGAAACTAATTTAGAAATTCATGAAGGGATCTGAAAGGTAATAGCTTCTTATATTGTAAGTAGATTTCTAGAGAGTGATGAAAGTAAGAGAGAAGCACAATACTGTCCTACAATATTTTATATTGATATCACTTTTGATAGACAGAGTAATTGAAGAAGGGTCTAGGCCCGAAACGTCAGCCTTCCTGCTCCTCTGATGCTGCTTGGCCTGCTGTGTGCATCCAGCTCTACACCTTGTTATCTCTTGAATCCAAGATGGTTCAGAATGATCTGTACCTTTGAAACATGGTCCGAATGAGGCCCATCTTCAGTTTTAGCTGTGTTTCTGACTTTGTTTTATTATTATTCCCATGTGAAGATGTAAAATTAGCGAATCAATAAGTTATGAACAAGAGATAACAAGCGTGGGGCTGGATGAATACAGCAGGTCAAGCAGCATCATAGGAGCAGGAAAACTTGACGTTTTCTGATGAAGGGTCTAGGCCCGAAACGTCAAGTTT
>JAHRHZ010000266.1:15142750-15165779 GCA_024137785.1 Ginglymostoma cirratum
AAACGTCAAGTTTTCCTGCTCCTATGATGCTGCTTGACCTGCTGTGTTCATCCAGCCCCATGCTTGTTAACTCGGATTCTCCAGCATCTGCAGTACCTTTTATCTCTGAAGTTATGAACAAGATCTCTTTTTTGCAACTTTTATTCTCATGTGAGTCAGAAATTAAAGCAAAACATGAATGAATGGACATGTGATATTTCAAATAAGAAGATACATTTCCATTCAATCAACTAAATCTCAGTTGTATAAATAAGGGAGGTTAGAATGTACAGAGTGCAGCTGAAACAGTACAAACCTCAGGGTTTGGTGAGTAAGGAAGATTGGTGAGAATGGGAGGGAAGTGCTTCTTTCATTTTCTAATTTCGTCAACCCCCAGGAGAGCAGCAGTTAAAATTTACGCAAGAGGGGACAGAGAGCCAGCAGCTGTTCAGCTCTGTGCAAAAGCAGATTACTGAGTAACTGCTAAATTATTCTTTGTATTCTGATTATAATAAACAGTTTTAAGGAGATCACCTCTGCCAAGTGAAATGTTTATCCTGCAGTAGGTAAGCCAGAGACACACTATGAATGGACTTCACTGTAGGAAATGTCACTATTTACGCAAATTTCAGCTTGAGGTTGTGGATTTGCAGTTGACGGGCGGTGGGAGTCACTGTTGCACACCTCTGCAGCAGAGAACTTTGTGGATAGCATGGAGGAGGTCGTCACACCACAAGATAGGTGTGGCCCAAGAAGCAGCGTCTAACCGGCAGTCTAAGGAAACCAGTCAGGCAGGACCGGAGTCACATGAACATATGAATTATGAGCAGGAATAAGCCATTCAGCCCTTCATGGTTGATCTGATTGCAACCTCAAATCTGCATTTCAACCTACACCACTGACATTCACCCCTGAATCTATCCATGTCTGTCTTACAAATATACAAGGCTGCATCCAAGCTATTTCAGGAAGAGAGCTCCAAAAACTCTTGACATCTGAAGGAAAAATGTCAACCTAATTTCTGTTTGAAATGAGCAGCCCAGATTTTTAAAAGGCAATCTCCAGTTCTAAATTCTCCTGTCAGAGAATAATATCCCCCTGACATCGACATTGTTAAGATCACTCAGGGTTTTAGATATTTTCAAACAAGTCATCTCTTACTGTTCTAATTCCAACAGGTACAGGCCTAGCCTGACAACCTCTCCTTACTAGAAACTACGCTGCCCCTGCCCTATCCCAGGTGTTAGTCAACTAAACTGTCTCTGAACTGTCTCCAATGCATTCACACCATTCCTTAAATAAGGTGACGAGTACAGTACACAGTATCGATGCGGTCTCACCAGTGGTATTGGAACATAGGAACTGAGGAATAATCTCCCTCTCTTAGTATCCAAATCTCCTTGTGATAAATAATGACACTTTTCCTAATTCTAACCTTTTGTGATTCAAATTGGAGGACACCCAGATTCCTCTGCATTTTAGCATTCTGCAACCTCTCCTCATTTAGATAATGCACTTATTTTTTATTCATCCTTTCAAAATGGAGTTTCACACATTTTCCACATTATACTCCACTTGCCACAGCTTTGCCCACTTACTTAACCTTTCTTTGTATTTGTGTAGTCTCTTTCTTTACTCTTCATAACTTACCATCCTGCAGATATGTGCCATCGGCAAGTTTAGTGACCATAGCCTCCATCCCCTTATCTAAGATACTTATAAAAATTTTAAACAGTAGAGGCCCCAGCACTTTATTTGATTTGATTTATTATTGTCCCATGCACTGAGATACAATGAAAAGTATTGTTTTGCATGCTAACAAGGCTATCATATCTTGCATAAGTAATGGAACAGAATGCAGAACATGCAGTGCTACAGCTTACAGAGAAGGTGCAGAGAAAGATCAACTCTAATATGCCACACCTGTCCATCTTGACAATCTGAAGAAAACCATTTTCTGTGTACTCTCTGTTTCCTGTTCACTAGCCAATCTCCTTGCAAGTACAGTGACCCCTACACTATGAGCTTTGATTTTCCACGATGTGGCTTAGCACACCACACTGTTCCAGGACAATTAGGAATGATCAATAAATGATGGGCAGCAATGCCCACATCCCATGAACAAACTAAAAATAAACTTTGATGCAGGACTTTGTCAAATGCCTTCTGGAAATCAAAGTGCAATATTTTTATTGGTTTCCCCTTATCTACAACATCTATTACCTCCACAAAAATGATTTGGTCAAACATGACTCTCCTTTCACAAAACCATGTCGACTCTGGCTGATTTCCATGGACTTATCCAAGTGCCCTGCTAGGAATCCTTTAATAATAACTTCTAACATTTTTCCCATGACAGATGTTAAAGTAACTGACCTGTAGTTTCCTGCTTTCTGTTCCCCTCCCTTTTTGAACAAAAGAATTGCATTCAATATTTTCTAATCTAATGAGACCTTCCCTGAATAAAAGATATTTTGGGAAATTGAAACAAATGCACCAACAATCTCACTGGCTACTTCCTTTAAGATCTAAAGATAAAGATTTTCAAGACTCAAGTACTTGTCGGCCCACAATTCTGATGTGTTACTCAGCATCATTTTCTCTGGTGATTATAATTTTCCTGTGTTCCTCCGTTTATTTTACTTCTTGATTTTGCTGCTCCTGAGATATTATTTGTATCCTCTGTAGTGAAGTCTAAAGCAAAATACCTGCTCAATTTATCTGCCGTCTTTTTATTTTCCATTATTAATTCCCCAGTTTCTCTTTTTATAGGACCAATATTTACTTTATTAACTCTTTTCTTCTTTAAATACTTTGTACAGTATTGTTATATTTCAGGTCAGCGTTCTCTCACACCTTAAATTTAACAGCTTTATTAGTTTTATGATTACTCTTGCTTGCTAATCAGTTTTCCCTTTGAAACACTGGTAAAGTTGAAAGTTCCTGAGGAGTGTGCTACCAGATTCAGGTTTGTAGCACACAGGGGCAACTCAGCTGTACAGGAGGAAAGAAAGAAGGGTGGAAGCACATTGTTGATAGAGGTTTCCACAGTCAGGGAACAGCCAGGCATTTCTGCATCAGTAAATATTACTCCTGATTAGTGTGTTCCTTCCTTGGTTTCAGGGTCAGTGGGAGAGGGTGAACAGCCAGAGGCCAAGATCCAAGTATCACATTCCCCTGTGTCTGCAAATCTTCTTCATGTCTAGCTACATGCAGCTTCCATATCTTAACCTCCTTGCTGTTGATACTGCTGCCAGGCCAAGGGGCACCAGGTCACATGGAAAAGTATTTCTTTTCTCAATAAAAATTTAATCCTTTTACTGTTTCTGTAAACTCTGTGAAATCTTTTTCAAGCATTCTTCAAGGAAGAATGACATTTCCCACAGACATTTTAAAGGAATTATAAATATTTCCAGATCAAAGGCTGCCATAATTCGTTAATGCTTGTATTTCAAAATATGTTATGTGAAGGCACCCTGAACATCCAGAGATGATCATTTACATGAGCTTGATGCTAGCTTACCTGGGTTTATAGACTGAGTGAAATGGACAAGTTCATTGCCTTCATCTGAATGATCAGGAACATTTCAGTAAGTCAGTGCAATCCTCGATGCCTGATCATTTGAGTAGAATCCATTTCTTCTCCAAGTAAGTCTGGTTAGACTTGAGAGAACATGAATGTAATCGGATATCAAGCCTTGTAGTCTTAATTCCCTGCATGTAAATTTGCCTGTTGATTTCAACTGAACATAGTGGTCCAACAGTTTAATATTCATCATATTTTGTAGTGGAATGAAAGAAATTGTTGGGCAGTCATGTAGTCTCTAGTGTGTAATAACACACTAAAGAGAGGTTGTTAGTCTTGTAGCATGTTGTCTAATTAGTAACATGCATTAGGACACAAAATATGCAGGCTGCAGTTCAGAAGGAACTAGGCAGGCAATGGGAGCTATCCTTTATTGTGAGCATCAGATATAATGGTTAGAAAAGGAAAATAATGTCAAAACTTTAACTGGAATTAAACCCAACAGGATTTAAATAATCAAAACATCAGTAGGGATGATACTGTGCTGATTATCCTGTACATTAGCATTGCAAATGTATTCTTTTTAATGTATTTATAGTGGTACAACAAAGAGTAACACACAAGTGTTATTTTGTCTTGTCATATTTATTTTGATGGCCAGAAAACATTATCTTTATAATTTTCAGCCTTCAGTTTAGCCAAAAAAAAGGCATTGATAATACTACTTTGACACTGGGTGGAATCTTAAAGAGGCTTGAATAACATGGGTTATGGCAAGATCTATAGCACAATTGTGTGAGAGATTCAACGAGACCTATCTCAGCATCAGGACCAATGCCCTGCATCTTTTATGCATTTACTGGTCAGCAAGGTGGGCTTCTCACTAGGTACTGGTGCATTGCCAGTTAAAGGGGAGGCGCTGCAGACACCTCAAGGCACTGGAACAGCACCATCAATGTTGTCTGCGTATCCGCTGGGAAGAAAGGTGCACCAACGCTAGTGTCCTTGACCAGACCAACATCCCCAGTGTCGAGGCACTGCAATGGTCTGGGCATATCGTCCACATGACTGACACGAGGCTCCCCAAGCAGGTGCTCTACTCCCAGCTCCGAAACAGCAGGCGAGCCTCAGGTGAAGACAGAGGAGTACCCTCAGTAATGCCCTCAAGGCCTCACTGGCAAAGTGCGACATTCCCACAGACGCCTGGGAATCACTGGCCCAAGACCGTCCAAGATGGAGGAGGAGCGTCCAGGAAGGCGTCGAGCACCCCGAGACTTGCCATTGGGAAAATACGGATGCCAGGTGAAAACAGCGCAAGGCACGCACTGCCACACAAACACCCCATCATAACATGGAAACTAAGTATAATTCAGCACAACAGTGATAGACTGTGAAAGTGTGAAACAGTATGTGAACTGCCCATTAACCTTCCTAGCTGTTTTCCTTGCTTTCTGTTGTCTGTACAGATTTTATTCCTGATGGCTTTTACCCAATTTGAAAAGCCTTTTTTTTAAAAAAGGTGGCCCTTCTTTTATCTTGTACAGCTTGAAGCCATTCTGTCCTTGTGTAACATCATCACCATTCGACTCTTTATTCTGGGGAAGCAAATGTGCCTCTACATTTTCTCAGTCAGTGATGACTCATTGCCAGTTAAGCGGGCACTGTCCCATCCATCCCTTCCTGTGACCACCTTCTGCCCCGATTATAACAGAGCCTGCAAAAGCTGCATCGGTCTGTACAGCCACTTACAGACTCACCCTGACAGTGGAAGAGAGTCATCCTCATCTGCACGGGAACACCAGTGATAATGATAACTTGTTAAATGCCTAATGTTGCTTCCATTCTGCTCAGCACTAAACAACGTGCTTGGGCACAATCCATGGATACTAGTCGCACACACTCCTCATCCACAGAGATTAACATCACACATTTGCCAACCCCTCACGATCTTCATGCCACCTCTCCAATCCAGAATAAAGAGTCTAATAGTGAGGATGGTATGCAATGACAGAATGGCTTTTAGGACACCCAGGAAATACAGACCTGCATTGCAGGGTACACAAGCAACAAGCATTGAAAGGCTGCTACAAGGACTCATTGAGTACAGGAATAGGAAGCCAGCACATGGACTGGACCAGGCTGTATCTCAGGGCTGTTTACTTGCTCTCTCAGTGCTTGGTCACTTAGCAGCAATCTGGATAGTCGCACCATTCGTCCCTTGCCTTGAAAAGCATGCCATCCTGTTAGCACACTGGCACTTCTGCCACAACTAAAGGCTCTCAGTCCTGACCTATTGATGTGCTCTATTGTGAACCACACAGATAGGCCGTTTGATCAGTAAGTTTGTGGATGATATTGAATTTGTGGCATGTTAACAAGTGAGGAGAGTAGCCTTACGTTCGAGGAGGATGTAGATGGCTGGTCAAATGGACTGAGCGGTGGCAAATGGAATTCAATCTGGATCAGTGTGAGGTGGTACAATTGGGCAGGAACAACAAGACAAGGGAATACATGATGAATGGTATGACCATGGCAGACACCAAGGATCAGAGGGGCCTTGGTGTGCATGTCCACACTCTCTTAAGGTAGCAGGACAGGTAGGTAAAATGGTTAAGGAAGGCATATGGTATACTTGCCCTTATTATACTGTGCCAGTACATGAAGTTTAAGAGCAGGGGTCCATGCTGGAACCGTATAAATTGTTGATTAAGCCACAGTGGGAGTATAATGTTCAGTTGTGGAATCCATTTTTTAAGATGGATGTAATAGTAGTGAAGAGGGTGCAGAGGAGATTTACAGGATGTTGCCTGGACTGGAGAGTTTCAGTTATGAAGAAAGATGAGACAGAGTGGGTTGTTTTCCTTTGAGCACAGGAAACTGAGGTGTTCATTACAGAGATGTATAAGGTTATGAGGGGCATAGGCAAAGTAGATAGGAAGGAACTTTCACCCTTAGTGGAGAGATCAATGAGGAAGTCTGAACTATTTTCACTGGGCAGAGAATTCCATAGATTCACAACCCTTTGGGTGAAGAAATTTCTCCTCATTTCAGTCCTTAGTCTGCTCCCCCAAATTTTGAGGCTATGCCCCCTGGTTCTAGTTTCACCAGCCGGTGGAAACAACCCCCCGTTTCTATCTTATCGGTTCCTTCATAATTTTATCTGCTTCTATAAGATTGACCCGCAAAAATTGGCATTTTCTTCTAAATTCCAATGAATCTAATCCCAGTCTACTCAGTCTCTCCTCTTAAGCCAACCCTCTCAACTCTGGAATCAACCTAGTCAATCTCCTCTGCACCCCCGCCAGTGCTAGTATATCCTTTCTCAAGTAAGGAGAACAAAACTGCATGCAGTACTCCAGGTGTGACCCCACCAGCACCCTATACAGCTGGAACAAAACCTCCCTGCTTTTAAACTCCATTGCAGTAGCAACAAAGGACAACATTCCATTTGCCTTCTTAATTACCTGTTGCATCTGCAGACCAACTTTCTGCAATTCATGCACAAGGACACCCAGGTCCCTCTGTATGCTGCACTTTTTTACCATCCAAATAATTGTCCTTTCTGCTGTTATTCCTACCAAAATGGATGACTTCACATTTATCAACGTTGCACTCCATCTGCCAGACCTTTGCCCACTCACAAATTATCTATATCCGTCTGCAAACTTATAGAGTCCTCTGCACACTTTGCTGTCTCCACTCATCTTAGTGTCATCCGCAAACTTTGACACACTACGTGTGGTCCCTGACTCCAAATCATCCATGTACATTGTAAATTGTAAAATCGAGTACAATTTTTTTCCTTCATACGCTTACGGTGGACTTTTATTTATTGCCGTTTCAATTTTGTACCAAATACTTAAGTATCCGTACCTAAGTATCTTATAGCTAAGATGGTGCCATAAGCAGTGACTTGTAAATTTCTCACTGCACTCATTCCAGTGCACATGACAACAAAGCTAATTTATTCATTCATTCATTGACATTCTTTTCTTTTACAATTTTAAATGGCCGAGGATTTATAACACTTAAAATGGGACACAGAAAGTGACCTTAAGTCCAGTCTTTATGGTGTTCATGCCTCCTTCATAAATCATAGTTCTCACATTGTGGGTCAAGCCCTTAGCAAAGTAAGTCTGTCTGAACTCAGGGTTAAATTCAAATGGTCCAGTGCATTTGAGTGTCCCGTCTGTGATTCTTTCCTAACCTGGCCTCATTCCACCTGTCATTCTCAAAAGTCTACTGACTCATCTCACTTATTGGAAATCCATACCAGTGAGTTTTAACACATTTCACACATTGTCATTTCAAGGATTTCATTTGCATAGGGAGGGGTTTGTTGGGCAGATGGAAGGTGAAGTACGTGAGTACACACAATAAACCCAAAATCTGGTGGTGTAGTTAGTAGCACCCAATTGTTTACATATTCCCAATTTAGTTGTTCAAGGCCATTCATATTTACAGATGTCATTCCTAATATCTAATAAGTATCTTTACAAAGTTCTTTTGTGATCCTATAATAACTGACAATTGACACTTCACTCCTTCAGCCTTACATCCTGCCCATATCCCAACTGTGACCTTACATTTTAAGAAAACCACCTTTCCAAATATTTATTAAGTAGAATCCCCACAGCAAGGAAACAGGCCATTTGGCCCAACAAGTCCACAACAACCCACTGAAAAGCATCTTACCCAGACCCATTCCCCTACCCAATATTTCCCATGACTAACACACCTAACCAATGCATCCCTGAGCACTATAGGTAATTTAGCATGGCCAATCCACTTAACTTACACATCTTTGGACTGTGGGAGGAAACCAGAGCACCCGGCGGATTTCTGTAGCAAAAGCTTGTTGTAAACCATTGTTTTGATTTGTAATATTCTACCAGGAGAACAGGCTAAATATAATGAGAAATCACATTTCAATCCTGTGAAACACATCAAAAATGTGTCTGAAGAACACACGGATGCCATAGAACAAGTTGAGGTTTCTTTTCATCATGTGCATGGTTGAATGTTTTATTAGTCCAAGGAAAAAATAATTCCATTCATAGAATCATACCACATGAAAACAGACCCTTCGCTCCAACATTAAAATATAACCAGTAAACAATCAACAATCATCTCCTGAAAACAAAATTAAACATATTTTAAAGTTTCCCACCATCTTATTAAACCATTCAATGAAAATTTGTGGTATACTCATAAATAAATATAACGGTTTGAGAAAAATGTACTTAAACATCAGGCCACCAACAGTAGTCTGTACTGCATACAGTATTGACCCTTTTCACCCCGGAGGCTTTGCGTTGCATTTGGTTTTGCTGCTGAAACTTGAAAGAAGCCAAGACTCACGCAAGTTTGCCAAGACAGGATGGACCCGTGCAACTAATTGCTCATCTGAGCCATGGGCTCTGATAGCTTTCAGACCCGCGTGCGGGATGACCTCAGTGCTGACCTACCCAAGGGTAATTTAGCTCACATGATGTTAATTTTACTTTCACACTATTTTCACTCTGCTGCAAATGCTGATGAAATGCGAAGGACTTGGTTTGAGCGATTCTATGATTTGATCTTCAATCTTAGTTTTTTCTGCCAGTCATCAGCCAGTTGTTTCCCTTAGCTTGAACACATGTGTGGTAAGCAGTGCTAATCCTCTGGAAGTGTTTGTCAATTATCAAGCACATACAATACAGAGATTGAGTACTGTTTTGAACACCAAGTGAGTTCAGTTTCAGAGAAAATGCAGGAACATAGATTGAAATGGAATATCAACCATTATTCATTGATGGAGCAGGCTTGAAACGCCTCGTGACCTATACTCCTCCTGCTATTGCTTTTTCTTTTCTTACATTGTGTTTCATTGCATTATTGTTAGTCCCAGTCACCGAAGAGAAACAAAAGAAGGAGGCAACAGAACAAAATTACATAGAAAATATCTGAAATGATCATAGATGCAAACAGTGCAACAAGATGTTGTTTTAAATGGGTCAAACATTAAAAAAGAAAAAGCTAACTAAAAAAAAGCACAAACAGAACTAGAAAATGGGAAAATAGCAATGAAACAAATGTGAATGCCAAGAATGACAGCAGTATCACTTGTTCCCAAAGTCTCCAAATCTTAAGCCCAAAGTTTACAAGCCAAATTAACATTTATTCTTGATCTTATTGAGGTTTTTCACTATACTATGCTTAGAAAATGATATTTTAAAAATCCTTATATGCCTGTCTACATCAATGGTAAAGCCATCATTTATTTATTGTCCATTGTAACTGATCTGTAGAAAGTGGTGTTTAACTGCATCCTGAACGATTGTAGTCCATGCAGTATAGATACAGCCACACTTCTGCTGGGGAGAAGTTCTGGGATTTTAACCCAGCCACAGTGAAATAAAAGTGACACAGTTCTGAGTCAGGATGGTATGCAGCTTAGAGGGAGGCTTATGGGTGGTTGTGTTTCCATGAAGCTGTTGACTCATAATTCGAGGTGATAGGGGTTGAAGAGTTCGAAAACTACTGTCAACGAAGCTTTTGGTGAGTTGCTGCAGGGCATCTTGTAGCTAGTACAGATACCACTGTACAAGAATGGAAGAAATGAATGTTTAACCTTAGAACCAATAGAAATGGTGCAGTTCAGAAAGAAGCCATTTGATCCATCATGTCTGCAATGGCACTCTCAATGAGGGTTATGATTCTGAGTCATTCTGTTGTCTTTTCCCAAAAATTGTATTTTGTTTCTAATTAGGTAATCTTCTTAAATATCTAATGTTCTCTTGAATTTTCCAATTGAACTTAGCTCCACCACACTTACATGCAATGTATTTGCAGTAAAAACCATTTTTGCTTTCATATTTTTCACATTTGCTTCATTGCAAATTACCTCGTGCCAAATTTCCAGCTGGTACATTCCAGAACTCAGTCATTTCGCATCTTTATTTTTTTTCTCTTTCACATTTTTGTTATTTTGCAAGTTAGGTGCTTTTAATCTGTGTCCTCTCATTGTGTATTCTTTTATGAGAAAGAACCATTTCTCCCGATCTACTCTCGCCCAGCTCCCCCCACTACCGTGATTAAAGGTGGTGAATGGGTTACTAATCAAATGGGCTGCTTTGCCTCAACTGGTGAAACATTTTTGGACTGTTTTGAAACTACCTTTATCGAATGGCGATTATTCTGCCACACTCCTGACTATGGCTTATAAATGGTTAATAGTCTTTGGGAAGTCAGGAGATGCATTTGCAGGAGCAGATCCTCAGCTTTGTTCACATGATTGACTCCGTGCTATACCTGGATTAGAAATAGAAGAAAAAAATCAAAGATTTGCTCTCAGGCAGTTCTTTTTGTGATCTCATGATGTTTCACAAGACTCTACTGTCAATGAACTACTTTTTGAAACGCAGCAACTATTGTAACTGAGGAAGCATGATGTCCAATTTCTGCACAAACTCCAACAAGCGTCAATAAAATAAATAATGTAACAATACTGTTACAAGGTGTATTTTGTCCTGGGTTTTATTTTTGAAGAGAAGACAGAGGTACAGAACTGTCTACCATACCACTGGAGTAAAGAGCTTGTGAGGCTTTGGGTTTTTTCAAAAAGGTTGAAACAATACAAGCAGCCTGAATGGGTGGGGTCAAGCTCCCACGGAACCAGGATTTTTTGTTTTAGCTTTCAGCAATTGCTGTTGGGGTCTTGAAAAATGGAAGCGATATTTTCCTTCTCTGAGTTACAGCTAAAAGCTGGAGGGGTGGGTGGTCTCTTTCTGCTAGTGGAGTTGCATGTGAGACAATCTGTTTTCTGAATTTGCCTTTTGCCAAGGGCGTGTACATGGGATGTTACTATCTTGGTTAATCAGTAATAATTAATGTATCTATTATTCTGTTAAATTATTCAATTGAGTTGTTATTCCAATTTCTTCTTTCCATTGTTGTATTTTAACTCCAGTGGATAAATAAAGTGTGCTTTGCTTTAAATCCAGTACTTGACCAATTGAAGTGCATCTGGAACACCTTGCATTTACCTTGAAAATTATCTCAATATTTTGAGGGGGTTTGGTCTGGTCCATAACAATAAGGGAAAGAAAAATTTATAGTAAGTAGCATTTTTCACAACCACAGGCCATCTCAAAGCCAATCAAGTACTTTCTTTGAACTTTGGTAACAGTTATAATTTGTTTTTCCAAGTGTTGGTTGTGAGATAACTATTGACCATGACACTAGTTTATCCTCATCTAGTGCCAGGGGGTCTTTCATGTCCACTTGAGGAGGCAGACTGATGTGATGTATGAAATCAATATATCCTCTGGGACTGCACCAAAGCTTGGATTATGCACTTGAGTCTCTAAAATCAAGCTTGAGACCCATTACTTTCTGATGCACAGATGCGAGTTTTACATCTGAACATATGAGCTTTGGTAATGCAGCGCTTGAGCATTGCTGAAAAGAGAGACCTGTTGCCAGAGCTTCTCATATTGCACTATTGTGCCAAACTTCTAAAGAGTCACAACAAGCTTTGTGACCCCTTAGTTTCCTTTTGCTGTAGTTAGGAACACATTTACTTCTCTTTCATAATAATTGGAATATCCATATGTTTTGGATACGAAGTATTTATCATATAACAGCTTAGAATTGGAAAGTTAAAACTTCAACGAAAACTTTTGGTCTATTTGCTGTTTACAAAAAAAACCAGTGACTTTCAAAAGCATTGTCCAGAGAAGTTTTCAGACAGTGAGAATGATGGGGTTTTATTGTTTAAATTGTTGAACTAGTTGACTGGGAAACACCTAACGGAACTATGTTGCTCTTATCCAGCATCACCACCCAGACTCAGGCAATGTGTGTTTAATCGGTACACGCCTGGAAGCTGTGGGGAGTTGCTGTTGACGTATGTAAGGACAAATAGTATTGCATCGACTTCAGTCAGTATGCGTTTAGAGCTCGCGGCTGAAAAACAGAGCTCTCTTTTTCTCTACCAGTGAAGTCATTTGTTAAAAAAAACCTGATAAAGTTTCAAATATCAGGACTCCTGACTGTCAGCTGAAGACTTTCCATTATTCTGTGACTGTCAGCAATCAGATCTCATTGACAGGAATTCAAGTGACTGTGAGAAGTCAACTCATTTTTGTCAACTGAATTTTCCCCTTAATCTATGAGCAATGTTATCTAAATAGCACAGATGCATACATGCACAGCCTTTCAAATGTTCCATGCATGGTGACTGGCTTGGCAATTCTCAAGTTGCTGCTGCGCATGGGTCTCAGAGGCCTGTGCAGCTGGTAAGAAGATTCAAGGGAATGCTGCCCAGAGGGATTTTTGTTGCATTTTGCTTAAGTTTTCCTCACCCATGATAGCTCCACAGAATCATGTGTGTCTTCTCTGTGAATGAATGTGTCTCCTGGGATTGAGAGGAGTAACTTTTAATTCAGTACAGTCGCTTAACTGATATCCAGATTGTCATTTGTTTGAAGAATAAGTTTGCCTATAATAAATGTTTTATTTTTGGTCTCATTGATAAACCTAGTGAAAGTTTCTTTTGGTCAAATTAATAGTAATAAAGAGAAACAAATCTGATCATTTTTTGGTTAAAAAAAGAAAACATAAGAACTGCAGATGTTGGAAGTCAGAAACAAAAACAGTAATTGCTGGAAAATCTCTGCAGATCTGGCAGCATCTCTGGAGAGAAATCAGAGTTAACGTTTCAGGTTGAGTGACCCTCCTTCAGAATTGATGGGAGCTAGGACATGGTTGTTTCGTTTATGCAGAAGACAGGGTGGGGAGAGGCAGTACGGAGTAAAGGATAGTTGGGGGATACAGCCCAATGAGAAGAACAGACAAAGGACTGAATAACAGTCAGCTTAGGAGAATGAATGGCTGCTAATGAAAACTATTGGTAGCTACCAATGTGTTGTGTGTAATAATAGATAACAAGGTCTGGCGTGTGGGAGTTGAGGTAGGGGAATGGGAGAATGTGCCTCAAGCCCTAAAATTGTTGAACTTTTGGTGAATGAGTGAGACATTTTCACCTCTTGATACTGCTCATGAAGTAGCGAAAGTTGATTTCCAGCATACTTCTCCCACCAGAGTTATTATCCGTCCTTGTTTTGCCTCGGTCACTTGGGGTTAGGGTTTGGGTTTGGGTTGCCAAGCCAATCAGCACCCTTTTCTCCTGTGGTGTAAATTGTTGTGCTCCTTTGAAATTTGGCGTTCTTGCATTTTTCCTGATGAGTACTGGTCAAAAAGCTTCGGCATCGTATCTCTCTTTTCAGAAATGCAAACAAAGTTAGATGAATGATTGATGTCTACACTGAACTGGTTTAGTAAAGGCAATCTGGAGGATTAAATTACAATGATTACACAGTTCTATTGGTGATTGCCCTTCCCCCATTCCTCAGTTTTAATATTTTAATGTACAGTGCTTCAATATTTCTTTAATATTCTAACTCTACATTTTTGAGCATGTACGACACGGACCAATGTTTGATAACTTTTAAGGATTACTTTTCCTTGCCACTGAACACATGAATGTTACATCTGACAGTTCACAGAAGGATCCATTTGTGAAGTATTGGCAAAAAAATTGAATAAGAATACAAGCCAAAATTGAAGACAAGGGGCAGTATGGTGGCACAGTCACAGCTGCAGAGACCTGAGTTCGATTCCACCCTCAGGTGACAGTCTGTGTGGAGTTTGCACATTCTCCCAGTGTCTGCGTGGGTTTCCTCTGGGTGCTCCATTTTCTGGCCACAATCCAAAGATGTGCAGGTTAGGTGGATTGGCCATGTGAAATTGCCTATAGTGTCCAGGGATGTATAGGTCAGATGGATTATTAATAGGAAATGCGGGGTTACAGGGATAGGGTAAAGGGGTGGGTCTGGATTGATGCTGTTCAGATGGTCGGTGTAGACTTGATGGCCTGAATGGCCTGCTTCCACACTGTAGGGATTCTTTGATTGTACAAACAAGGAATCTTGGTCAAATTCAAAGCCATTCCTGTTCTCTGTGTGATATCTATGACTATAAATATAAATGGAATCATAATTTATACAGCTACCCATCTAAATGTTGTGTTCCTCTATGCTGATGGTATCTTCAATATTGTACATGTGATCCTTGCATTTTTTGAAGATCAATCTTCAAAAGGAGGAATCAAGAGCCCCTTTAGTTCTGAAGAGAAATATGGAAGGTGGAATTTGAAAAGAAGTATTCAAACTCCCAAGTAATTGTAAATTCAGTTGCATCAGTTAAGCCTGTGTTAATTATTACTCATAAGCCTGTGCTGAGGTGCTGCCTCATGCTGTGCATTCGGCTTTTGGATTTTTCCCTTTGAAGGTTAATCTTCAAAGAGAAATTCACTGCTACTAATAGTACTTTATAACTGAGATAGCAACAGTGGAAAGTAAACAAACTGGGTGGTGGTGGACCTTGTGGTACATTTTATTGAACTGTCCCTGAATTGCATTTTATTTCCTGACTGGATAATGACATTACATAGCACTGTTTTCATATTTTTGTTCTCTCTGTTTCCATTAAGTTGACTTCATCTGACATGTTTTCTGCTTTCTGTATTTTTATTAAACCACTGTGTTTTGACAAGCTCTTTGATGAAGTATAACATGGCACTGACCTCTTTGTTCAGTACAATAGTCTTGCTTTTGCCCTGAGGACTGTTCAAAGACGCTACATAACTAATTAAAAGTGTTTAATGGCTTGAAGAGCTGTTGGTCATGATGAGGTCAAGACTTAATCCCTGTTTACATAATGTTGTCATCGTTAATGATTGCTTATCAGAAGTTTTAGACAACTGAACAAAACAGTTTTCATGGGTCAGGAAAGATCCTTTGGCCTGGACAACTGGTATTTTACAATCAGAAATCTTGTGCCCAAGAGTTTAATGCAGGCAACCGCATGGTTTGCTTATCCCATGTATGCGATGTTGGTTTCTACAGATAAGTATTTGTCTTGGGGATTGCATGATATGGCACTAGGTCTATTGCTTTAGGAGGTCTAGTACCGTTTTGCCAGATCGGATTACCAGTCGCTTTAATATGCATCATGCATAATGCATCTTCAGGTGCTTATCTTTCAAGCCAATCCTTAAAAGTACAATGATGCCGGCCATCTAACAAGTGAGTTCTTACAAGTAAGTCTTACTTCCATTCACGTAGTTCTAGGAAAAGTTCTGTTTCACTTTTTAAAATCCTATTTCTCCTTATCTTTTCCACTTAAGACCATAAGATCACCAGACTATAAGAAATTGGCCCTCAAGTCTGCCCCGCCATTCAGTAAGATCATGGCTGATCCAGCATTCCTCATGTCCACTTTCCTGCCCTTTCCCTGTCACCCTTGATTCTCCAACTGATCAACAATCACTTGGTTCTGCTTTTTTCTGTTTGTTTCACCTGAGGCCCTAAAGTGGCATCTGATCAGTTGACCAGTGAGCTGCTTATAGGGCTGGAGTTACCCCATAATTTGCTGCTACTATCACACAGGGAGACAGCAAGCCAATTTTTTTTTTATTATTCATTCATGGTTTTTTATTATTCATTCACACACACGTCATTGGCTGGGCCAGCATTTATTGCCCACCTCCCCCCCTCCCGTTGCCCTTGACAAGGTCGTGATGAGCTGCCTTCTTGAACTGCTGCAGTCCAGGTGCTGTAGATAGGTAGATTCACAATGTTGTTGGGGAGTGTGGGGGGAATTCAGGATTTTGACACAGTGACACGGAAAGTACAGTGATATATTTCCAACTCAGAGTGGTGAGTGGCTTGGAGGGGAACTTGCAGGGGGTCGTGTTCCCATGTACTTGCTACCCTGACCTTCTAGATTGAAGTAGTTGTGGTTTTGGAAGGTGTTGCTTCAGAATCTTTGACAAATTTCTCCAGATCTTCTTGTAGACAGTGCACACTGCTGCTACTGAGTGTCAGTGTTTCGGTGAATGAATGTTTGTGGATGGGGCTTTCCTTGCTCCTATCATTGGTTCCAATGCTGTAGGTATAAGCAACATGCGTGTTGTCTATTTCCCTCCCTGGATCAATACCATTGAACACAATGATCACAGCCTGCACTGTTACTGCAGTCTACATCTTTACTGATCACTCAGTCAGTTTAACACTACAGCGTAAAACTACATCAGGCTACAGAACAAATCTGCCTCAGACTCACGACTGAGCCTTGGGTCTTATCCGCACTGGTGAGGAGAGCTGTCCAGGCATTAGTCTTTTGGCTAGTTCTATCGTTCTTCTCTCAACTCTAAGCTCAGGATCTTGCTTCTGTGATAGTTGTTCCTAGGTTATGCTGCCAATGCTTTCGCAACATGTACTTTACATTTTCTGCTGAAGTTCTCGGAAGTTCGACTCCTGCCCAGGACACTGATGACTCTAAGATCATCCATCCAAGAGTTGCATTGACAAGATACATCAGTTTCATTGCCCTACCTTCTGCTTTTACTTTAGTCGGCTTCATAACTATGAAGGTCAAACAGCCTTTTATCGACTCTGATCACCAGATTCCTCCTTAATGAGTAGTGCCTGCTTTTATCTTGCACAGTAACATTTTGTTCCTGTGGAGTTGGCCACTTTTGTCCATCACCCAGAACCTGAACTATTGGCCATTCTCCTGCAGTGCAGCATTTAAGATGCAACCATATGGCTACAGGGGTCACCCAGGATTGAGCAAGTTTGTATGCTATTAACTTTAGTTCCTGCCCTGACAAGGTGGCAGAGTGGAGTATGGCTGCAAAGAACAGTAAAGGAGCTTTGCCAAGGCTTTATTGATGTGCAAAGTAGACTTCATGCATCCAATTTTACTTGAAAGAGAAAGCATTTTCCTGCATATGTGATTTCATGTTGTGGAATATTTTATATATTAGTGTCTTAGCTGCTGACTTTGCAGTGTTACTCCAAAATTCTCAATGTCACTGTTACTATTTAATTCATTAAATGGAGCTGAGGTCATACATTTTTGCGTTTGATCTGACAGTGATTAATGGTATTGCTTTTTGTTGAAGACCAGTATTGTGTTCATGATAAAAATTTGAGGTATTTTGTACATTGACAAGACACCTAATAATTTTAACAGGATAATCTATGCAATAGTATAAATTGAGGTGAGAGAGCGAGACACTTCATTTGTCTGTAAACATCTTCTGCCCCATCAACTTTATCCAAATACTCAGCTTTGACTTGGTCGGTATTAAAATATTTAACAGCTTTATTTCATTTCTGGTGAGTCTCAAAACTGCACATTTGCAATGAACTGACTCTGTGACAAAATTGCCAACAATTATGTACATAGTGGGTCAAGTGTCCTGGGCACACTTTCTACCATTTATTCTGCAATTTATTTATTTATGTATTTATTTAGTGGAATACTAATCCCCACAGGTAAGTGATAACCTCATTATTTACTGAGTTTAAGGTGATAGTTCTCTACTTAGCCTGTAGAGGGGCCACTTCTCAGTAAGATGCAGCATTGTTTGTGTCCCTTCACAAATACATAAGAGGGTTTGTATTGAGAAGCCAATGGTGAAGGTTGGCTGCACTGGGCATCTGGCTTATTCTGAACCTGTTTGGTAAAGACCACTTTCACTATAGCAGTTTAAAGTCTGCCAAGCAAAAAATGGGGTATTGTCACAAGGAACTTGTCAGTGACTTGTTATGTTTTCCCATTCCTTACTTCAAAAAATGTGTGCCAGCAAATTTTGCACAGGAGGGTGGCTGTGATGGCAGCACCAATATGGAAGACAGGCAGTTGATGCAGTGAACATGTCACTATGGAATGGTAAGTGAGGTTCAGCACAAACAGCTTCAAACAACTTGTGGGTTTTCATCAGTTGGCAAGAGTGTGGAGGAGTGATATTTGCGAGGGCATGAAGCCAGCCGGAGATGCTGAGCAGAGATTTCTGGTTCCGCAATTGATTACCTCTACAATTTATTTTCTAAGAAAGCCATCTCCACACATCACGTTAATAATTCAGTTCCTCATCAGAACTGTGGCTGCTCTAATGTGACTTTATGTTACTCACAAATACTGTGTCTGCTGTTTAGGGGAGGTAAAGAGAAATTCTTTTGCTGATGGATGGCTGTAAGATATCAACCTTAAAATCGGAGCCTGGCCATTCAGGTTATAAGTTAGGAAACACTTCTTCATATAAACAGTATATCCAAGCTTAATGAATAATTAAAATTGGGGACAAAAACAGAAGTTGCAGGAAAAGCTCAGCAGGTCTGGCAGCATCTGTGAAGAAAAAATCAGAGTTTCGGGTCTGGTGACCTTTCCTCAGTTCTGCAATTGGTTGTTGATCGATTGATCAGTTCTGAGGAAGGGTCACTGGATCTGAAATGTTAACTCTGATTTTCTCATCACAAATGCTACCAGACCTGCTGAACTTTTACAGCAACTTCTGTTTTTGTTCCTGATTTACAGCATCCATAGTTCTTTCAGTTTTCATTAAAATTGGGGACTTGTATATTTTGGCTAGCCATGGGTAGGAAAGAATATGCAGATGGATGAAGTTAGGTCACAGATCAGCCACTGAATGATGGACAATCTCAAGGATCTATTTTGATGTGCCTGTTGGTCCACCCTGCTATTCTACTGGGCTCTAAGGTATAAGATTATGGTTTCTCCTGCTTTACTACAGCCTTGCTGATCCCTAAATACAGGTGGAATTTGCACATTTCTACAATACACCAAATTAACTGAGGGAATCTATGACTTTTCTCACATAGTTAAAAATGTTAAAAAATGTATAAATAATCATCTCATTTATATAATGAGGCCTATTCTTGTCCCCTCCCTTTGTCTTGTGTTGGTCACAGTTGGTCCACACAGTGTGGCTCGGTTAGAATTCACGCTTTCAACGTAGATCTCTCAGATTGCTAATCTAAAGGAATCATTGCAATAAAATCAAATATATTCTCTTGACTTGATTAAAGCATAGAGAACATGTTTTACAGTGGTGAATTTGTAAATGGCAGAGAAACTAAACACAACTTTCTTCATGGAGGAAGAGAGACGAAACCTTGACCTCCAAAATGCTAGAGAAGAAAAGAATGAGCGTGAAAATGAGGAACAGACAAAAAATTATATTTTTAACAAGTTGGCTCTGGGAAATTAGTGGGAAAGTTGATAACTCCCCGAGAACTGATGATCCGTCACAGTGCGAAAGAGTTGGCTGTCAACTTAGTGGATGCCCTGATGGTCATCTTCCACCAATGTTCAGATGCAGCATTTAGTACCATTCACAAGTAGCACTGCAGAAATTCAACAAAACTCCTTAGTCAGTACTTTCCAAACCCACAACCTCTTCCCTCTAGAAGGACAAGGGCAGTCGATACATGGGAACACTACCACCTGCAATCTCCCCTCCAAGCCACTCACCATCCTGACTTGGAAATCCTATTGCTGTTCCTTCAGTGTCATATCAAAATCCTGGAATTCCCTCCTGTCCTCAACTTCCCATGTAGATGTGGCAGTCAAGAAGGTGCATCAAATGCCTCTTTTTCCTCAGGTGGCTCAGGAAATTTGGTATGTCCATAAGGTCCCTCACCAACTTTTACAGACATACAATTGAAAGCATACTGTCTGGATGCATAACGGCCTGATATGGCAACTGCTGTGCCCAGGACCGTAAGAAACTATAGAAGGTGATGTGCACAGCCCAGACCATCACAGAAGCCAGCCTTCCATCCATGGACTCCATTTACACAGCTCACTGCCTGCAGAAAGGCAGCCGACAGTGTCAAAGACCCATCACATCCCGGTAATGATCTCCTCCAAGTTTTTCTGTAAGGCAGAAGATACAGAAGCTTGAACACATGCATTAGCCGGTTCAGGAACAGCTTTTTCCCAGTCATTATCAGACTGATGACTAGACTGTCTAGCCTCAAATCATGCTGTTCTTGTCTAGCGCACACCCTGTGCAACGTAAACCATATGCCTCTGTCTAAGTCTTTTTGATCTGTACATTCTTGCTTACTATGATCTGCCTGTACTGCTCGTGAACAAAACTTTTCACTGTACTTCAGTACACGCGACAATCAATCAATCTGTCTCATGGCACTGTGTGTCTAACTACAGTACATGGATTGCAGCAGTTCAAAAGGGTAACTCACCAAACTTTCTCTAGCGGGGGAGTGAGGGATGGGGAATAAATGCTAACCCAGCTGGCCATGCCCACATCCCACGAGTGAATAAAAAGAAAAGATTGATAATGGCCAGCCTCTCATTGCCAGGCAGACTTTCAGCGTTTGGTATCCTGAATCAGGGGAGACCCAACACTGCCCAGCTGAAGCCTACATGAATAAAAGGCCAATAAACACAAACAGGAACAAAAACAGAAGTTGCTGGAAAAGCTCAGCAGGTCTGGCAGCATCTGTGAAGGAGAAAACAGAGTTAACGTTTCGGGTCCGGTGACCCTTCCTCAGAACACAACCAGTAACACAAACAGTAACCCTTGTAAATGAGCTTAATTGTCATACTGGAGCTCCAGTTTGAAGTATAGAAGATGAGTCAGACCAGTATTGATCTTTGATAACAAGGTGTGGGGCTGGATGAACACAGCAGGCCAAGCAGCATCATAGGAGCAGGAAAGCTTGACGTTTTGGGCCTAGACCCTTTAGCGAGTTTGACTGGTTTTTCCTGCTGAGCAGTGGGCATTCAGTTCTGTCAGGCTTTCTCCAGTGGAGACAACACGAGGCTTCTGTGGCTTCTCCAACAGGAGGATGAAATTCCCATTGCTGACATTAAATTCCTACTCACAGTGCTACACACTCTTCAAGTATTGTTTGTTGATATCAAAAAGATGTTACCGAGTTGCCTATTGTTTCCTGTTGCAGAGAAAGAAACTCCAAATTTAAAACCATTATTCATAACTATAATTAATCCTTATTTTTTGTTATTTTATGAACTTTCATTGTTCCCTTTCATTGCTGTAACATCCCCCTTATACTGGGATGAGCAGAATTAAATGCAAAAGACCAATTATGACCTAAGCAAAGATTTGATGAAAACTGATGTTTATATTCAATTAGCTTATATGTAAAACCTACATTCCCTTGTGTCTTTTAATGGCCTTTTCTCCATGCTTTTTTCTACTTTTCATCTGGGCAGCATGGTGGCTCAGTGGTTCAGTGGTTAGCACTGCTGCCTCACAGCGCCAGAGACCTGGGGTCGGTTCCAGCCTTGGGAGACTGTCTGTGTGGAGTTTGCACATTCTCCCTGTGTCTGCGTGGCTTTCCTCCCACAGTCCAAAGATGTGCAGGTTAGGTGAATGGCCATGCTAAATTGCCCATAGGGATGTGCAGATTAGGGGGATGGGTCTGGGTGGGATGCTCTGAGGTTTGGTGTGGATTTGTTGGGCTGAAGGGCCTGTTTCCACACTGTAGGGATTCTATAATCATCTGGGAAAGTACAATTTTCCATCCCTTTGATCCTCCACTCTGGTAAGAATTTGAGTATTTAGAATAAGCTTCCTTTCACTGTTCCTTTTCCAATAATGGGCTTCCTCATTATCCTCCACTTTGACGTGTATGCAACCACCTGCCCACCCACTCCAGTCACAGACTCACCGTTTTGCAGTCTCCAGTTTTTCGTGTCCGTTCCACATTCCCCATAATTTGATTTCATAAAGAATAACACTCCTCCCGTATCTTTGTCCGATTCATTTATGTAACTGTTTTGTAAGGCTCAGCACAGATTCCTGAGAGAACACCAAGGCCACAGCTGCCAAACTGCAAACTATCCTTTTTAATCAATTGGCTGTGTCCAGTTTTCATGCACCCTCGCTATCTTTCCATTCACTCAGCCATGTTCTCCCTACTATTACTTGCCTTAGTTTTCACAGTAGTCCTTCTAAGTTGCACCTTATAAACTATCATTTTAAATCCAATGCACCAAATAAGATGTTAATGCACACAAAAGTTCTTCAAAAACGTTTTAATTGTTTAATTGCAACGTGCCCTTTACAAATCCTGGGTGATTGCTTCTAATTATCCTATACGTTTAAAAATGTTCATAAAATTCATTCCCCAGTTTGTAGATCCAGTAACAGCTAACAAGAATACAACTGGCCTATACTTCAACTGATTAATTTGCTTTCCTTTTTTTTAACAATTACCAATACTGCCATTTCTTCCATAACCTCATCAAATGCTCTAACAATCCTTGTGCCCCTTTTCCATTTCTGAAAAGTGAGACATGTTTTCAAAGCTTTTCATCTTGCACTCATTAGGACAAATGCAAGAATTTCAAATTTCAAACAATCAAAATTTATACTGCAGGAGAGTGTGTGCTGAGTGTGTTCGTTGGTGAGCCTCTTCTGGTTGAGATGTTGCTTTACAGTAAGCATTGGGGAACTGCAGGGCCTGGAAACTCCCAGATGATTTTAAAAAATGCACAATTCTTGAACATTTTGTTTGCAGACAAAGGGTCCTTTTGTGTGAATATAAGTTACTTCAAGCAGCCATGAATAAACAATAGATAACACAACGTGGAGCTGGAGGAACACAGTAGGCC
>JAHRHZ010000266.1:15166179-15181339 GCA_024137785.1 Ginglymostoma cirratum
AGAAATGGGAGAGGGGAAGGGGGCTCTGAAATAAATAGAGAGAGGGGAATGCGATGATAGAAGGTGTGAGGGGAGTCTGGAGCGAAGAGGGAGTCGTGGAGAAGGCAGATAAGGGTGGGGAGGGAAATATATCCTTGGTAGCTTTCCTGCTGCTCTGATGCTGCCTGGCCTACTGTGTTCCTCCAGCTCCATGCTGTGTTATCTCTGACTCCAGCATCAGCAGTTCTTACTATCTGTGAATGAATAAACAATGTTATGAACTCGACTGATTATATGGAATTGGTTGTTGGTGTCCTCCTTCTGGTGGCTGTTGCTCCTGCTGAGCTTGCTGATAGCACAGTAACTGAGGTATTCTTCCAAATGGTCTTTGTTGTTGGACCAAGACCTCAAGAACCTCAGCCAGAACTATCTCAGTGTGAAGTGCATGCACAGATAATTTCCAGGCAATGTAAGAATGACAGCACAATGTTATTGAAGGGACTCTTGAGCCCTCGTATTCGTCACAATGAAGCCCCAGGTTGTGCCCTCGCAAAGTGTGGCTTGCAGGCTTCCCAAGGTGGTCACTATCATGCCTGCGTAAGGAGCTCTGACGTATGTGACCTTACCCAATTGTAAATTGTACAACCAGATTTTTCATGTGGCGTTTGGAGTAGAATTCTTCAATAAGCCACCATTATTGTTCCCCCCACCCCACACCCCACTCCACAAGAAAAGGTTTCCTTCCAAATCACTGACTGTTTCCTTGCAAACTTTCAGTTCAATGTGTGAATGTGGCAGCTGTGAGGCACTATCTTCAAGTGCATGCTGTACAATGCATTTGTGAAATGGGGACTTTGACTACTGCTTTCAAGTGTCGTGTTCCCATTACAGTTGCTTAGCTGACATGACAAGGAGGCAATTATTGCAATGGTCACTAATGCTTGAAGCCATAATTTCAGGTGTGAGCCCTTAAACAAAGAATAACCAGCTGGTGAAGGTTCAAATTGAAGCAGTGATGGATGATATCACTGAACAAGTGCAGGCAGAATTCCTTCAGGGCCACTGATTTCAAATGTTTAACTCAATCCCAAAAGGAAAAAGCTCCATATACTTAAACCTGGTGTCAGCTACTTTGTTCAGTAAAATATGTAGCAGTGTTTCAAGTTCACCACAGCGATGTTCCAACTTTGTTTCATTGTGAGTGACTCACAGGCTCCTCCATGTTCTCTTCTTTACTTGCTGTCCCTGTGGCCCTTATGACCTTTAGCCTTCCCCCTTTTTGAAAACCACCCACTGTACCCCAGAGTTCACGATTGGAAATTCTCATGCCCTTTAGCCCCAACACCTTCCCCACGGAGAGGCTGGAGTTACAATGACTTGATTGATCCTCCCCTCCCAAAGCTCCAGGCCCTTCCTACACTCTCCAAATGCCCCCATCACTGTCACTGTTCCCTGACTCACTGAGTAGAATGATGCCCACCTCCATCCTCGAGTTGCCCACTATGGACAGTCCCCCTGACCATAAACCTTAACCATTATTGAGCAAATCCTTAAGATTTGCTATGGCTCATCCAGCCTGGATAGACTGATATCTCTGCAGCACCTTTATTGATTTACCTTTAAGCACTGGTCTGGTTGCACATCTTATGGCACAACTCTAGATTGCAAGGACACAAATTCCCACATTCTGGTAAGACCAAGTGCCTGACTCTCCATGGCCAATCCATGGACTGAAATTGCATGAGTCCCAAGATTGACTGCGGTGGCACTTCCAAGGTGCCCTTTGACCCCACAATGGACTGGTCCCATTGACTTTTGGTCATGGCCACCAGCTTGAGGCACTTTTCCGTGTACACAGCTGGAGCATGCTGCCTTAGTGATGTTGACTCAGCATGGTGCCAAGCAATGACATCTCCGACCCTGTGAGTGTTCAGTGCTTCCCACTGCGACATGCTGTCTGCCTCTTCCTCTGTGCTAAAAAGTAATGGGGGCCATGGAGCATGCAGGAATGTTGTTGTGTAGAAGCAGTTGATTGATGATTGGAACAAGCAGTCGGCAATCTGCAGCCATCAGGTACGTACCCTTCGGGAACTCGCACCATCTCTCTTCTCAGTGAAGGAAAGAATTAACAAGTGAAGCATAGATATGGTGAATTGGAGATTCAATAAGATGCAGATGTCATTGCTACTTAATGGTGCTATTCGCGGCTTGATGGGAAAATTGGACAAAACATTCTCACCACATGTTGCCACCATTCTCGCCATTGCTCATGCCGCACTTGGGTACACATGGTGAGAATGAAAAAAAATCCAACTTGACATCACGAATGTTTGGTCCCAGGAATGGAAAGCTTAACATGTGAGGAACGGTTGAGGACTCTGGGACTATACTCATTGGAGTTTAGAAGGATGAGGGGAGACCTAATTGAAACTCACAGAATACTGAATGGCCTGGACAGAGTGAATGTTGGGAAGGTGCTTCCATTGGTAGGAGAGTCTAGGGCCTGATGGCACAGCCTTAGAGTAAAGGGAAGACCTTTTAGAACGGAGATGAAGAGAAACTTTTTCAGCCAGAGAGTTGTGAATCTGTGGAATTCACTGCCACAGAAGGCTGTGGAGGCCAGGTCATTGATTGCATTTAAGACTGAGATAGATAGGTTCTTGATTATCAAGGGGATCAAGGGTTATGGGGAGAAAGTGGGAGAATGAAGTTGAGGAACTTATTAGCCATGATTGAATGGCGGAGCACACTCGATGGGCCAAATGGCCTAATTTCTGCTCCTATGTCTTATGGTGTTATGGGTAGGAAAAATTCTGTCCTTCAGCCAACCTGATACCATTCAGAAGCTTCCCTGCAAACTCTTATCATGCTCCAATTCTCGACCATTTTTTCCATTAACAAGTTACCACATGAAACAAAATTCTATGAAATGAATTCTTTCTTTTTTTTCATCTTTGTTGTTTACTTTATTGCAAGGAAGCATGACATAACTCAATAGCGGTGCTTGTGTTCAACAGGTTTACAATATACTAGTGACTTGCTTCTATGCACTTCACCTTCCTGATTTTGTTGCCTTAAAATATATTTTCTTTCCTTCCATTTTATCGCTGGCAATTTAATTGATCTGGTGGAGCACTTGAGTGATTGAAAGGCTTTAAGTGAAAATTGGAAATAAATTTCATTCTTTCCTCCCAGTGGCAGAGCAATGTTTGAAATTATTATTTCAGGAGTTAAGTATCTGTAAAGCTTGAGTTACATAAGTTACAGGCACATGAAAAAGCAAATGTTTTATGGGGAGCCCTGTTGTGCCTAAGTCAGCAGTGGACTTGTTATATTTCTTTTGAGGACGGCAATTTAGGCTTTGATTTGCATCGGCTCTGATTCCCTGCTCTCTGTTAGTGCTAGTTGCTGTGAGTCCTTTTTTGTTTCCTCCTTGGCAATCCTCCAAGGCACCTCCTTTGCCCTGACCCACACAGTGCAAATGTTAGAACCTCAGTATTGCTGTTAGTGAGAGACACAAACACTGTAGCTGCCGGCTTTGCTCACTACTGTTCCCAAACCCACGTACACGTCAGGGCTGGCATACATTGCATTAATGTTGATGCCCCATGCTGGAACTGTCACTCTGCATATGCTGGAATCTACAAAGGCAGCTACAAAGCTTCTCTCAGTTTGACAGAGTGCAGTCTACACCAGTTAATAGGCACCCTGTTGATGGGCATCCTGTTAATGGGAGCATTTGTTTGAAGGCAAAACTTGCTCAAAAGTTTAATTCCCTGTGCAAACTAACAAAGAAAATAATTTATACGAGCGGTTAAGCAGAGGTTTCTGTGTCTTAGGCAGTGTTTTCAAAGAGGGCGAAAAATTCTTGAGCCAATTGAATATAACTCCATTCCTGTCAATATGGCGAGCCTAATTGTATTGTCGACACAAGGCCTTTTCACATAGTGAGGCCTTGTGTCTCAAAAAAACAACTCTTGACAGATTTGAAATCCAAAGAAATGAATAAATGAAGCATACTTCGGGGTTATTGCTTCCACCCACCCACCACCACAAGGAAAAAGTATTGCAACCAGAATATAAGAGTCCACTTAATAACTATGAACCACTTTAAAGTACTGAAAGACCCATGATGAGTGTCATCTGAAAATAGACCATTGTAGTATCTCTGATATACTTAAATACTAAATCTGAGGCTTACTTAACAAATATATTTAATAAAAAGCAAGATACATTAATAATCCTTGTAGTATTTCAGGTAAATGCAAGTATACCAATCTTCAGGATGTGGGTTTCACTGGACCTTCAGTTGTATGTTACAACATTGAACTGAGAGTTTCAAATTTTTTTACACAAATAAGCTGTTAAGTAAAACACACTGGGGACTCCTGTAACACATAGGAGAAGAAGTAGGCCATTCAGCCCATCGAGTCTGCTTGTCAAAATGAAACTTTTAACAAACCACACCTCCAGTATACTTTGAAGCAGATACCCAGCACTATGTTGAGCATTTCCCCTAACTTGGAAGCTGCTGCTCTCGAAATAACATCATTGATGAGGAGCCCAACACTGGATCAGTTGCACCAGCTCTGCTTTCTACCAGTCATGGCAGTGACTGTTTGACAAAACAGTTACAAGCCAACAAAAGTCCCCGTGTACAGAGCAGTTGGTGTCACTACATTCCTGGACTGCAGTGTGATCTGGACCACACACCAGCAGCAGAAAAGAGCACCAGAGTGTTTCCATGAACAATGCACCCATCGCATCCTCTAGGTTCAACTGGAGACTGACCAAACTCACCCTGGTATCCTTCTGAAAGCAAACAGGTGAAACTCCTGCAAAATTTACTTTGATGGACTGGACATTGTGCCCATCTGAAAAGTGTCAGGGCATGGGGAGACCTTTACAAAAGGGGTAGAGAAGTCAAAGCTAGAGGCAGAGAATAGCAATGTCATTTGCAGAGGTGGGAACACATGGTGATAGGATCAAACTCAAGGTGTATTGGTGACATGCAGAATCGCATTGGAGGGCATGATAGTGTACAAGACCGTGATTACTTGCATCAATCATAACCGTGGTCTCTACAGGCCGAGCATAGAGAAGTATTGAATTTTGTTAAAATGTAATGCTAGAGTATGGGGACAGAGAGGACAATTGGAAACAAATAAGGGCAAGGTACTGCAAATGCTGGAAATTTGAAACAAATACAGAGAATGCTGGAGAAATGTTTTGTGTCCAGTATGACTTTTCCTGAGAACTCATCTGAATTCTTCTGAAGAAGAGTCATACTGGATTTAACATGTTAACTCTTTTCTCTCTGCACAGATGCTGCCTGTCCTGATGAGTTTCTCCAGTATTCCCAGTTTACTTCAGTTGCAGCTGAAGTTCAATGCGGTGGCTTTCTGCAGGGAAGAATGGATTTGCATAGATTGTTGAGATAGAGCAAGATAATGACCAGGCAGGGCTTGGTGCTGATGGTGTCCACCAGGAGCTACATTCTCTGCCATCACTTTGCATTCTCTAGAGCCAATGTGTTTCTAGTAAATGGCTGGAATAATGCCATGGGTGGGTGGACTCAGTGCCACTTTGATGGGCAAAAGTGAGGGAGTCTCATTTGCTGGGTACTAGGACATTGGAGGAACACATGCGTGAAGCAGCCACTTGCAAACCCCAGCTGCATTTAATTTGCAAACATTTTGTTGCCCATTTGCTATGCGTGCAGAGAGAAGGTGCTTAGGGGTCAGACACTGGTCAAAGTCAATTTGCACCATGTCATTGGTGATTGAATAATGAACATGGGCATCTCATTGTGCTGAAGCCAGCAGCAATGGCAATAGGGAAAGGACAACGCTGGCCAAAGGTGAACCATTATTTGTGCATCTTCTAAGAGTGCTGTGTCAGCCACACACCATTGCTTCACCATCTGCCATGTTAGTGAAACGATAGTCTGCACTGAATAGAGTGAAACGTTGAAAATCTTGACATGCTTTGCTCTCCATAATTACAGCATGCAACAAGGCAGCATTAAGGAGTGGGAAAACAGAGCAGTCTCCCGAGGATGATGAGGACATTGTGGGGAGGAAGCTATCCTTGCCTGTGATAGAGCTCAGCTAAGTAAGATGCCTCAAGTGAGAAAGACCTTGTTGTCAATCATTTTCAATAGATAAGTGCTGATGCAGGGGATCATCATGGACTGTAAAATCATTGTTGGTCAAGATGGCAAAATCTACTTTGCACTATGGAGCAAACCTCTGGCTCTTTTTTATTTACATTCACTTTTTCTGTCTGTAAGTAAAAACTCGTTTAGATTTGTCTGATTGCTTGCTTGTACATGATGTTCCCCTACTGGACAATGTCAAGCTGCAGGTCTGTCATGGGCAACAGGGACAGGGTAACATTAACTGCAGTTATTCAGGGACTTGGTGAAGCCACACTTTGAGTATTGTGTGCAGTTTTGGTCTCCTCTGAGGAAGGACATTCTTTCTATTGAGGGAGTCCAGTGAAGGTTCACCAGACTGATTCGTCGGATGGAAGGACTGATCTATGAAGAAAGGCTGGATCGACTGGGCTTGTGTTCGCTGCAATTTAGTAGAATGAGTTGGGGTGGAGGGGGGGAGGTGGTGTGGGCGGGCATCTCATGGAAACGTAAAATCCTGATGGGACTGGACAGGTTAGATGTGGGAAGAATGTTCCTGATGTTGGGAAGTCCAGAACTAAGAGCCACAGTCTCAGAATGTGCGTTAAGCTACTCAGGGCTGAGATGAGGAGGAATTTCTTAACGCAGCGAGTTGTGAACAGGTGAAATTCTCTACCAAAGAAACCTGTTGGGGTCAGTTTGTTAGTTATATTCAGCAGGGAGCTGGATGTGACCCTAATGGCTAAAGGGATCAAGGGCTATGGAGAGAAAGTTGGAACGGGATACTGAAGGTGCATGTTCATACTGAATGGTGGTGCAGACTGGAAGTCCTGAATGGCTTACTGCACCTATTTTCTATATTTCTTGAGTGTGTGCCATTGAGATATCGTTTTAAATAGGTAAATTGTGTGGTGTGTGCTTAAACATTGATGAGGGTGAGAGAATGGAGTGGGTCAGCCACACTGACTGTGTGCCACGGGCAGTGTTGTTGTGCCATTATCTTGCCAGTGAGGGAAAATGCTGGAATGTTAATGTTTGACTGAGTGCATAGCAAACATGGCGCATCTGCAAGGGATGTCAGTCATTGAGCGAATATCGCTGAGCACTGGGTTGTTCTTGGTATGTTGCAAGGTAAGATGCAGACAGAGTCAGAAACAGAAGAGTACAGCACAGGAACAGGCACTTCGGCTCACTAAGACAGATGATGTAGGGGCAGGAGGGGTAGTTAATGAGGAGCATTTGGCAAGGTATGGTGACAAAACCTGCTGGACCTTGAAGCAGAAATGGCCCCAATAAACTCAGCGCAACTCAGACTTAGCCAAAGTATAATTCAGTCCAAGTAGGACTCGTTACAGGATTTATGGTGTTTTTACAGTGTATAGTGGGTAAATGGCATTGATGTTACATAACCTAGCATGGAGATCAGAGCCATCAGTGAGTTTGGGTGGGAGGACTTATCCTGGGATGGGTAGCATGTGGGGCCATGGATTGTGTAGGAGGTTATGAGGTGACATGGATGGACAGGAGTATGGGAGCGAAAATGGGGATGTGAGACAAGAGGGCTCAAGGACCTTCCCTTCCTCATTGTAACTTGGATGAGATTCCACAGCTCCTGGGCAGGTCTGTTAAACAGCCTGTATGAGTAATTCAAAGCCCCAAAGAACTTAGCTGCAAAACTCTTTGTTCTCATTACATTAGAGCTATTGCAGCAGGAAGTAAGATGCAGAAAACTTTTTAAAGTTTATTCTTTCGTGGGACATAGACAAAATCACTGGCAAGGCCAGCATTTGCTGCCCATTGCTCATTACCCTTGATTGAAAAAGCTGAGGAGGCCATTTCAGGGGTAGGTAAGAGTTAACCACATTACTTTTCAAGCCCATGTGAATTTGTGAAACTGTCTTGAGATCAAGAAAAGTTTTCCGTGTGTGTGTGTATATTCACGGGTAATACATTCCATTCTTTTTGCAGTAGTTTGTAATTTGTTCTGTTCTGTTTTGTTTCACAATTGGTGTTCAGCGCATTGGAAGAGAGAAAAGTGATAGCTCGTTCTGCCATTTCCTTTCTTCAGAGTATAGTCAATGAGGAGTTTGCATAATCTGAAAAGCAAGAGTGATCAGGATTGTATTGTTTTGTTTTTACTGATCTAAAATTTTGACTGCTCAGATTGTAAAACTTGGGATTTTGCTCTTGTTCAGGCTGTTAATGTAAGACAGACCAAGTCTTTGAAGGGTCTAGGCCCGAAACGTCAAGTTTTCCTGCTCCTATGATGCTGCTTGACCTGCTGTGTTCATCCAGCCCCATGCTTGTTATCTCCAAGTCTTAAGTGCTTTGTTTTACTCCCTAATTTCGTTATGGTCTCAAAACATCTCCCTATGGTTTGACAAAATAAGCTTAGAATAGTACTAACAATTATTTGCAAATTATTCAGGAAATGTCTATCCTATCACCTATCTCTTGGTTTAAACGCCAAAGTAACAAATGCATCAGTACAGCAAGCCATGAAAAAAAAACAGCTGCAAATGTATAAGAACATTTGCATTATTATGAAATTACTTCAGAGAATTAAAGGACATTTTCATGATGAATTAACATGTAATGTAGTACTGTGAGAGACTTAGCAACATTTGACCCCATCTGGTGAAAAGGACAAACTTTCTTTACAAACAAATTAGAACAGAAAAAGCAAATCTGGCTTGAAACTAAGCAGAAGTCGTGCTTAGGAACCTCTATGGTAAGTCTGTCTTTGTTCAGATGTTTTTTCCAATATTAATTTGCAATCTTAATAATGAATAGTCCTTATTTCCAAATTATTTGTTGACTGTGTCTTAAAGACAACCCTTTGATGCACTTCTGCTTGAAGGACTTTACAAAATAACCAGCAGAAGTTATTTAAGCTCTTTGTAAGACTTGGTGAACAAGTTGGTAATGATAAGTTCTTAAATTGTAGATTTTATAAGCTTAGTCTGATTTCTATACCATCAAGTATTCTTGATTCATTCATAGAAGGCGCTTACAATCTAGATGGCGTGTACTCAGATGATCTATTCATGAAAATAAAAGCAAAATGCTACAAGTATTGTAGATGTGAAGTGAAAATGGAAAGTGCTGGAGGAACTCAGCGGGACTGACAACATCTGCGGAGGGAGTAACAGAGTTGACATTTTACGTCTAATATGACTTTCTTCAGAAGTGAATTTTAGATTCCAAAGAAGAGTCATTTCAGATGTGAAAAGTTAACTTTGTTGCTGTCCCTGCAGATGCTTCCACACCTGCTGAGTTTCTGCAGTACTTTCAGTTTTGGTCTATTCATTGTTCTCTGCTTCCAGCAACCTGAATGAAAGCTGCTGCAGAGCAGAGAAATCTGCCAAGTAACACTTGTGGAACTCAAGGTTTAAAAAGCATCATTTAATTATTATTAGTTTTATACGTTGTTGTTGTTAGAAGCGCATTTATTAAGCTATATGTTTTTTCAGCGCTGCATGGAAGCAAATAACAACATGACAACAGCTTTCACTCACATCTATATATCCTTGCATCTCATTTAATTGTTTGCTTGCATTACAACGGTAACTACACTTCAAATGTACTTAATTTGCATTAAAATGACTTGAAACATCCAGTGATCCTGAGAAGCACCATATAAATGCAACTATTTTAATAAAATGATCAGAGATGTTTGTAGTTCATTTTTCTAACCCAGATCCAATGCTGCACACATCAATGTGAACTGTCGTCTGGTGGGATTAAAATCATTGGCTCAATTCAAATTGTGAAATGTCATTAATGTATCACAAAGGCGTGCAACATGATTAGAATTGCCAGTTTGGGAGTGAGGAATATGGGGCAATAATTCAGTTCAAAATACCAGGAGGCCCATAAGGCAACCACTGCCAACTTGCTCTCTGGCCCTACAGAGTTACAGCTCATCACAATCCTTATTGAAGTATTCTGCTCTATATAAAGCTGCTCCTTGTCAGCAATTCTGTATGTGTACAATCTCAAGCTCAACTTGTCCATTTTGCCTGGAGTTTCAGCTCCATTGCTTCAAAACCGCAACACACACCCGATAATTTGAATGGAAGATCCAGGTGGCTACAGTTCAAGCAGAGCTGCTGTAATGAATATTGATGAAATAGCTTACAGTGTTAAAAATGTACCTTTTAATTGATTTTGAATGTTAACCTGCTTTTGTAGTTATCATATTGGGCTGCATACTTCACAGTAAAATGAATTGTTTCTGTAATTAATGAAGTCCCCCACACCCCTGATTCACTGGGATATGAATCTGTAAAGTGTATGAAAGGCACAGTACTCATACTTTATTTATATCATATCTCAGAAACAAACAGCTGTAAATGTCAGAAACATTCAATTCTCAGAGGTATTAATTTAACAAACTCTTCAGTTCTCTCGGCTGGTGAACTGACTTTTATTTAAAAATGTTTGCCTTACTTAGATACATTTTTATGTTATGTGGTGCTTGAAACATAATAGTGTATTTTATTCTGGGAGAAGAAAGAGACAAAGGGCAAATATGTTACCACTTTTTAAAAATAAAGTTGACAGTTCTTCATAAAATAATGAAGTTTATGCTGACTGTTTCATATTCATGAATGGTAAAGCCAGTTGTTAATGATCACCTATGGGATTGACTTCAGGTGGTCTTTATAGACAGGTGGTCTCCTAAACCTGGTTGAAAATGTAGTTTGATAATACTCACAATAACAGTAAATTATCATTATCAATGGGTGGTCCTGCAGTACAGGTGGCCTGAAAGGTATGGCATCAGCATGATAAAGCAGGCTTCAACAACAATCCACGACATAATTTGAGTATTTTGGATGCTCGAGGACAAATTAAGCTCGAAAGTAGACCACCATTGAGCACTGTATCTGGAAACAAAGCCCTGAAGTAATATCTTCTACTCCAAGTTGTCCTTCACGTTGCATTCAAAACATAGTTGAATCTTTGATAAGAGATAAAAGGTACTGCAGATGCTGGAGAGTCCGAGTTGAATCTTTATCTGGATAGCAGGTAGTTCTCATTGTGTCTGTTATTCCATTGACTGCACTGAGTCCACTACCATTGCATTTAATGCAATGCAGGTAACATCTCCAGGAACCTTTGCTACTTTGTGGCAATATTAATTATCTACCTGGTGGCGTGGAATGGGTGGGGTACTTACAAATCAGCTCCCAGGTTGGCACAAAAGGACTGCAACAATTGTCTTTTTAAGAGTGTATTCTGAATTCTTCCCTATAGGTGGTGTAACAAAGCCAGCAACTGCCAGAAAGAAAAGTTAGTGTGGAGTTTTGATGCTGAGCTCATTGAAAGAAATGTTTGGAGCAATTTCTTTGAACAATGTCAGAAACACATCCAAGATTATCTGATTTCAGGCACTGCATTCTTACCACCAGAGTGAGACGGGCATAAAGCTGCTTGAATATTCCAACTACGTACAGAAAAGCAGGAACTGGTTGACAAATAGTCCTTTGTCGTGCAGAACTTCAGTATTGCTAAAATAGGATACATTTTGTCAAAGCTTTCCATCTGGAAATCTTCAGGACATTTGCAAGAAATTCCAGTCTAAATTGGAAACATATTTTGTACTCTACAAAAAAAAAAGTACTGGGTGATTGGTAGAAATTCTGCAATGAAGAATACCTCAGTTCAGTGATGACTGACAGTTAATTGACAAGCTTAGTTTAACTTTAAAACAAACAGATTAACTCTGATTGGTCAAGGCATTGCTGTGCGGATTGAACCAGAGAATGTCTGGTGCCTATTTTGTTCTATTTGTTCTTTCTGTCTGTCCCCGTATATCAAAAATAAAGCTTTGGATATACATGAGTCCACCCCACTGCAAGCCCAAATGACAACCTTAAATTGGTTGTCAGTGGTTGCGTAACCATTGTTGTGTCATCTGGGAAACAATATCAGCCAGCTGAAAAAAAAGGATCCCATAAACTGTAAAGTGTTAATGATCAGTTAATGCCTGTATTTAGGGATAGATATTGGCCAGCACATCCGAAAGAACACCTCAGTTCTGCAAAAGAGGAACATGAAATCTTTCAGAGATAGTAGGAACTGCAGACGCTGGAGAATCTGAGATAACAAGGTGTAGAGCTGGATGCACACAGCAGGCCAAGCAGCATCAGAGGAGCAGGAAGGCTGATGTCTCAGGCCTAGTCCCTTCTTCAGAAAAGGGCCTAGGCCCAAAACGTCAGCTTTCCTGCTCCTCCGATGCTGCTTGGCCTGCTGTGTGCATCCAGCTCCACACGTTGTTAACATGAAATCTTTGACGGACTCCTGAGGGGCAGATAGACCTTTGTTCTTTCTCCATGTCTAAAAGAGCCCTTATTAATACTGGGGAAATGTACTTAAAAAGGGGAGAAAAATTTCTGTATTGCAGATATTGCTCACATATTTAAGTTTGTTTTTTTGTGATCTTTGGCAATAATGTCACTTTTTCCAAACATGTGCCCAAGAAGCTCTGCAACACAAGGCTCTAATTAAGTCAATGAATTATATCTGAACAAACATCAGGAAGCATCAGGTCCAGTTTTTTTTCCACATTTCACAAATGATACTCCTCCTCTCTCCCTCAACATAAAACAGAATAATTGAAAATGATTAATCATTTTCATTTTAAAATGAATGCTTTTTTTGGCGTGCAGATGCCCATTGACATTGGCAGTTGGCACAATGAAATCTCATCGACATCCTAACCTTTTGTACTTACGATGCAGCTAATAAACATGCAAGCTGTACGTTGTATGGTGAGTGCAGAACTTAGTTGGGTAGGCTATTTTCACATGAGTATATTTTTTTTTTAATAGAGCCCACAAACAAGCAAAACAGATGATCTTTAATAAAAGGTAAAAAAAAAATGTTTTCCTGTTGTGGAACAATCAGTAATAAAGTTGCACAGGAAACCAATGTTACTGCGGTTCGAAGAGCAGCCCTTCCTCAAATCCTTATCAGGCATTTGTGTCCTGTGACAAATAGAGAGATAAAGGTCACTCTTGCCTGTAATTACCTAACAGCTTGTGTTTCTGTGTAGGATTTATTTGATGCATGCATGAAATGAATGCAAGCCATTTTGATATGAGACATGGTTCACCTACACAGAAAACCTGTCAACGAGGCAGGCACCACGGGAAGAATTCAGAAGATAACCATGACTGGATCATGGGGTGCCTGTTACTTACACATTGTTTTGATTCTTGTAAAATTAGATTTTGTTGCAAGAACATTCTGCTTCCTTTAGCGGCCTAGCAAATGAACATATTTAAAAACATATTACAGAGTGAACTTCGTCATATATTTCACATTGCACGCATCCTCTGACAGTGTTTTAATGAGATGCCATTCGTCGTTTGGAAGTGATAGCATTTTAACATGTCTGCATGCCTCATTTGGGACTGACACCTCTTTTCGATAACGCCTCACATACCGGTTATTCCAATCTCTCAAAACGCCGGGATTATTTAGAATCTCGTCTACAATCCTTTTCTCTCCTCATAATTGCTTATTCTTGTCATTAGCAGACATTATGTTGGCAGCAGTCTGATTCTGAAAAGTGTTCTTTTAAAATTTTTGTCCTGATATGACAATTTTCCTCCTGTAATTAGGTAGCTTGATCATTATTAATGAATAGCAATGAGACTTTTTAGTAGCAGGCACAATGATTTCCCTGTTAAAATGTCTCTCCTGAGCTTAGATTGTGAAAGTGGCCCTGCAACCAGGCCTCATGAGACCAATTGATTTTTTTCAGTGATTTGTCACACCAGAAGCACATGTTTGTGTGTGTATTTGTGTGTGTGTACATTTGTATGTGTGTGTATGTCTACATTTTCTATCTGGCTGTATCAGATAAAACTGCATCTCATGAAAAATAATGCTAAACTACTATTCCCTAGAAGTATCTTTATCAGTAAAATACCCCGATTAATCGTATTTTGATGCTTCTTCAAAGTAAACAGACATTTTTGACTTGCAATAATTGTGCCACTCTAAAAATATTTTGTGGGTAAAAGGATTATCTTTTAGAACAATCCACATTTTATGTGGTTTGCAAAACAAGCCATTTCAGCTGACAGAAAGCTTCACCGGTGCAATACGGGAGGTGCTCTATTCAGAACTGTCACCTAGCCCAATGAGATCAACAATGTCTCAATCAATCACAAGCAACACTTTGGGTGCAATGAGATTGATTGGCTATTTCTGCTATAAACTCTCCTCCTTGTGATCAAATTACATAGTCAACTCGTCTTTTCTGATCTCTGCAACTTCCTCCAGCCTTCCCAGAACTGTGCATGCCTCCAACTCAGATCAATGTGCATTTCCGTTCCCTTCACTCCATTTTGGGGGCTGTACCTTCAGCTGCCTCAGGTCCTAACCCTTTCCCCCCCTCTCTTCTCCTTTAGATCACTGCTTTGAGTCAGATACTTTAGAGACTTTTAAGCGACTCTTGGACAGGCACATGGAGGCTTGTAAAATGTAGGGTATGCCAGGTAGATTGATCTTAGTAGGATAATAGGTCGGCACAACATTGTGGGCTGAAGGGCCTGTACAGAACTGTACTGTTCTATGTTCTATCCTTAAGAACCTACCTCTTCCATCAAGCTTTTGGGCACCTGTCAGAATTTTTCCTTCAATATTTTGTCTAAATTTGTTTCTATGAATTACCTTCAGACCATAACATGTAAGAAGAGAATTTAGCCATTTGGCCTATTGATTCGACTCCAGCATTCAATGAGTTCATGGCTGATCTGGTATTCCTCAACTTCACTTTCCTGTCTGACTCCATGACCCTTAACTCCTTTCTGATTAAAAATCTGTATTACTTGAGACAGAATCATAATTAATGCTGTTTAACAAACATAACTTAATGTAAAGGAGATAATAGGAACTGCAGATGCTGGAGAATCTGAGATAACAAGGTGTAGAGCTGGATGAACACAGCAGGCCAAGCAGCATCATAGGAGCAGGAAAGCTTGACATTTCGGGCCTAGACCCTTCATCAGAAATGGGGGAGGGGAA
>JAHRHZ010000266.1:15181739-15222524 GCA_024137785.1 Ginglymostoma cirratum
TGCTTGGCCTGCTGTGTTCATCCAGCTCTACACCTTGTTAACTCAGTTAAGGTAAAACTTTTTAAAAAAATTTTAAGCGATTTGTTTGCTGTCGGTCCCCGTAAGATTAAATTGGATTGGAAAAGATGGAAGCATGTTGGTTGAAGATGCTGTACCTACTAGCTTGTTGACCCTTCTTTTCATGTACTTTCAGCTTTCAGGAGTGCGGTTGTGTTTTGAGGTCCCAAACTTGCATGAAAGGACAAAATCTTATTAATTTTGAGAAATGCACCATGGCACAGATTTAAACTGATTGCTAGATGGATTAGCCGGGACATGAGGAAAAGTTTTTTTTGCCCAAAGGGTGGTGGATATCTAGATTTCACTGCCCACTTTGGTGGGTTAAAGCAGAAACCCTCAATTCATTTCAAAGGAACCTGCATCTGCACTGAGCTGCTGCAAGATTTCAGACCAGGTATTGGAAAGTGGGATTGGAATGGTTGGTTAATTTATTCAGCAAATCATAGATACGATGCCTGTTTTCTAGCGCTTCCATCATTTTCTCTAGATGCATCGCTGAATATTTGTTACAACAGAGCTCAAGGCCAGTACGGTGATAAATGGATCTCGTACCGAATGCTATGAGCTGTACTGGGCCGTCATTATAAATGCAGGAATGAGAAAGTGAAGCCACATTGCACAGCCATTTTGTTCATTGTAAAAGTCCTGATCTTCCCTTGAAGGACAGCTGAGCAGGAAGAAAAAGCCAAAATACTTGTGTCGAAAAGTTGAAGATCAAAAGTTGAAATATGACAGTTTTTGTTGTTCTTTTCAAGACCTGAGGACACCCCAAACTACAGCCACAAAAAACGATTTTGAAGTGTACTCACTCTAGTATGCAGACCGCACAACTGCCTGACAAGAAGATCCCATGAACTTCAATGTAATAGCTATCCAGACCATCCGATTTAGCAATGTTGGTTGAGCAATAGAAGTTGATATGGACATTAGGGAGAATTCTCATGCTTTCTGAGCAGGAAATGAACCCACAATCGTCCTACTCAGAATGCCATCACTGAGCTATGGCTGACACTGTCAGTGCAGGGAATGTATGAGCCTGAATGGGTTCACTTTTGCTGCAGATTGTGCATATACTTTTTTCTTTAGTCATTCATCTTTAATTAGTTAACGATTAAAGTGTCATTTGTTCTTTGGGTTTTTTATATGATGCTATGAATGTGGTTAACACTCCTGTTTAAGAAGGGAAGGAGACAGAAGACGGGAAATTATAGGCCAGTTAGCCTGACCTCAGTCATTGGCAAAATTTTAGAGTGCATTATTAAGGATGAGGTTGCGAAGTATTTGCAGGTGCATGGTAAAATAGCCGTTATCAGCACGGCTTCATCAAGAGGTAATCGTTCCTGATAAATTTGTTATAATTCTTTGAAGAGGCAATGAGCAAGTTAGACTAAGGAGAGCCAGTGCACATGATCCATTTGGATTTCCAGAAGGCCTTTGACAAATTGCCACATAGGAAGCTGCTAAATAAGATAAGAGCTCATGGTGTTAAGGTGCTGGCATGGATGCAGGTTTGGCTGACTGGCAGAGGCAGAGAGTGAGGATAAAGAGGTCTTTTTCAGGATGGCAGCCAGTGACCAGTGAAGCTCCACCGGAACCACAACTATTCATGCTATGCATTAAAGATCTGGATGAAGAAACCAATGGCATTGTTGCTAATTTTGCAGATGACACAAAGGTAGGTCAAGGACAGGTAAGTGGGGAAGCTGCAAAAGGACTTGGACAGGCTAGGAGACTGGAAAAAGAAGTGGTACAGAAGTAAACCTGTACTCACTGGAGCACAGAAGGATGAGAGGGATCTGATTAAAACTTATAGAATACTGAGAGGCCCGGATAGAGTGGATGTGGAGAAGATGTTTCCACGAGTAGGAGAGTAGTATGAATAGGATCCTGGGATATCCAACAGTCATGAGCACTTCCGATTATGGTGTGTAGGAAAGTCAGGTTAGCATTGAGTGAGAGGGGCCACCAGAGCAGCATGGTATGTAGTTAATGAGGGAAGTTTGAGATTTGCAAGAATAGTGCCAAACGTGTTCAGCCTCGCAGAGACAAATCTTCCGTGAAACTCGACGAAATTGACAAATATGGTTGGAGTCAGTCCCCTGTGTCTTGAGTTATTTGGGACCCATCCTTTTCATAATTCACTTGCTTCTTTCTCGACAAAGTATGTAAATAATTGCAGGACTTTACTTTGTTCAAATAGGTTGCCAAATTTGCTTGCATGATGACTGCACCTTAAGAGTGTTCCTGAGAATATAGAAGATGCTATGTAACGCAAGTTATTTTGTTGTGTTATTCTGGGCTTTCTTGAATACCGAGGACCCAAGAATTTTAGAAAAATGATTTACCATCTGTTGCCATTCAAGACAATACAAGCTGTTTATTGTGACACTTTACACCATTATTATGAATCCCAATGCATGGGTCCTGCCAGATAGTATAAATCATAAAGACATTGTGATTATTGAACCACCTACACTAAGTGTATTGTAGAAGAAGATAAAGGACGTACATTGTAAAATAATACTTCAACATTATCACTTCCAAGATCTCAAAATAAAAAGTTCAAAGGAATATTCACTAGACAGGTTTTGAAATATGTAACCTGCTTTGTACTCCAACAGGAAAACAAATGCACAATGATTTATTCCTTTCTTCACTGCTTTATAAAATCTATAATAGTCACATTTAACTTTCAGGGACAGAACGGTGTCATTAAGTCCAGTAAGCCATCCCTTTTTGTGCAACAAGTATAAACAGCTGCCTGGAACCTCTCGATTCTCGCTTTTGTTTTTAATTTCTTCAGCTGAACCAGGACAAGATCTTGGGAGAAGGTTTCCATTTTGGGTGCAGTTGGGTAATCCAAATGCAAACTGCAATGTACTGGTTTTGAGAAGCTATTCTACCCCTGACCTAACCAAACATAAAATCTGCGTTGAATAACTGCCATGGGTCAGTATTTGAAAAGATAGTTCCACAAGAAGGAAAATCAATTTGGAACATGCTACAGAAGTCTCAAGTGGGCATAGGGGAAATCCAAAACCTTGTTCCTCCTCTCTAGAGTCTCCTCCAACAGCATAACCTTCCGAGATACCTGTGGATCTGTAATTCTGGCCTTGACTGCATTTCAAATCATATCTACTCCACTATCAGCTGTTGTTCTTTCAGTCTCAAGCTGTGGAATGCTTTTCTGCTTTGCTTTCCTTCTTTAAGACAATTCCTAAAACCTACCTGTTTGACTTTCCAACCTGAAGTTCAATGTCTTGCTCTGTTCTATAATGCTGCTGAGAAGTACCTCAGGATCTTTCATTACATTAAAGACGCCACAGTGAAATGCCAATGAGTCAAGTTCAGAAAAGCTGAAATCCAGTTGTGTTGAAGAAATCCAACAGAAGGATATCTGTGATTAGCCCATGTAAGGAACTCTCCACCTCAGAAGACAGTAGAGATAGCTGTCATTGGATATTTTTAAGACAGAAGCAGATAGATTGTTAGGCAATGGAATCAAAGATTATTGAGGGGGATAGATGGGAATTTAAAATACAAACAGAGCAGCCATTAGCTTATTGAATGGAGGAGCAGGCTTGAGATGCTGAATGGCCCTATTGCTATGCCTAATTCACCTGTTTATATGTTCTGGACTGGTCACTTCAAATTAGCTGAACTCATGCGCATTTGTAACATAATAATGGCAACCAATTGAAGCAGCATTAGACCAGTATAGAGCAGAAGATCACAGGCCTGCAGTGGTGCTTGCAAAATAGCCGAGCCCACATCTCACAGCTTGAGGGAACTGGGTTCAAATCCAGCCTCGGGTGACTGTCTGTGTAGATTTTGCACGTTCTCCCCATGTCTGTGTAGGTTTCCTTCAGGTTCTCCTGTTTCCTCCCACAGTCCAAAGATGTGCAGTTTAGGTGGATTGGCCGTACTAAATGCGGTGTTATGGTGATAGGATAGGGGGCCGGGTTAGGGTGAGAGATGCTCTAGGTAGTGTAAGTGTAGACTTGATAGGCTGAATGGCCTCTTTTCTCACTGTAGGGATTTTGTGATTCTATGAAGATGAAATTGCACTGTTTTACATGTCATGGTGGAAAGTGAAGCAAGAGACTCGTCACTGCTACGGTCTGCACCAACATGGATATCACTGAACAGCCGCTGCCGCGTGTGATAGTTAACTCAGGTGTTGGATAATTGTCAGTATTCCTGAAGATAAGAAAGCGGCAAAATGTATCAATGGAAGATGAGGAAGATAATCAGCTTGATGACACTGAACAGCCAATAAATGCTCATCCATTCACCTTCCCGTTTTCCCTAAATGAAGCCACAAAGACTTTCGAGATGCTGTACAACTCATTAAAGTACAAAAACACAGAAGACATGCTTGACTGTACTGACAACATCGGAGACTCATCTGAAGCCAACATGCTAGGCTGATAAAGATGACAATTTTTCCAGAGCTAAGTCCCAGTGTTTTTCATTGCCTTTTACTGACCAAGTTTAGGCCATTGTAAGGTGTGAACATGTTATACAACAAAGGCATTTCTCACATATTGACTGCATCACTGTGTTTTAATTGTTTTGTCACAAAACACTTTTGTAGGCAAAATCAGGTATCGTCAGTCTTCCTGAGCTATCTTGGAGTGCTGCTTCACACATTTTGTGGCAGAGCTCTCTGCAAGTTGACTTTTCAGGCTTTTAATATGTATAAATATGAATTGTTGTGAACATATATAAAGCATCTGGAATGATTGTATTACTTTTCCTTATTTGATGCAATATTACAAGTGGTTTATCAATACTGTTTACAAAATTTGAAATGACTTTAGGTTCATTAAAATTCTTGAGTGATTCCATACAGAATTTATGATACTGTAAGGAGGAAAATAATCAACTTATTTATGGATGCCAGCTATGAATTATTTGTTCCATTTACTTGTGAAATAAATTATTCCTGACTCAAGGTTTGGACCCAGCCTGCTTTCCATTTTGATCTCTGAATCAAAATTACAGCTATGATGTGGAAAAAGTTTTTTTTAACAGAACACACACGCATCGAATTCGTAGAGAATATTATGGGAGGGATGAAGGTGAAGATCCTAACTCTGTTTTTGTCCAAATGATTTCACAGCAAAGTTGTTCGTTTAACTATTTCCAGTTGAAGAAACACATAGAAGCACATCTAACAGCCAGACTAAAATTTACTGTAATAATGGGCTACAATTAGTAGTTCTAATCCCCAGAGGTTTCAACTCAATTGTCTCCAATTTGAAGAGCACGTGGCGATGTATGTGACACTACCCATAGGAAGCCCAAGAATAGAGGTTTTCTTTTAATATTCAAGGTGGCATGAACCACCAGGTCGGTTTTCTTTATTATCCGTTACTACATATTATGTTTAACATAAATGTTATTTGGGTCATTTGTTTCTGTTTATTTTTAAATCCTTGTGACTGAATGGTTCAATGCTGATGACATCAGTGAGGAACATGACTGGAAGCACTTACTGAGGCAATCAAGGTGAGAGGGATGAAATAACATCGGTGGGAAAAATTGTAATTAACCTTGATGTGTGTCAGCCGTTGTACTATTCCCATTTTGTGCTCAATATGACTCACTCCCTCCACAAAGCCTAGTCATCTCCTCAGTATTTCAGAATTAGTTCAAAACAGATTCAAATCAAAAAAAGAGGAAAACACAATCAAGTATAATCCAGATTAACATTGATAGCAATATGAAGAATAGCTCTTTCAGTAAAACAAAAGATAGCAGGACCACTGGAAATCCTAAAGTAGCTTTGAGTGACAGAAAAAATACTATACATTTAGAATCTAGTCAACAGTAAGGAAGGAAAGAGTTGCTGATTCCATTACACATTGGTCTTGCAAATAACCATGTGACATTAAAAAGTTAATTTTTGTGAACAATATTGGTTGAGGGATAAATACTAACCAAGACAACAGAGAGAACTTCCCCATTCCTCTTTGAGCAGAACAGTGGAAACCTTTGCACCTTTCTGAGGGGATGGAAAGACAGGGACTTGGTTTAATCCCATCTCTTAAAATCCAGCATACCTCCACAACTGTTTTTGTGTTGAAGTGTCTGGTGTGAGGCTGGGATATGGACGGCAAGAAATACTACTTGCCAGCAGGTATGAGTTCACACTTGGCTAGTTGGGTGTCTGGGCTATTTGTGATGCAGGTACATTATGGAGACAATATATTGAATAGAATAGAATAGAAATTTCTTGTCTTGTATGCTTTTACATGAAAAACACAGTGAAAAGTTTTATAAGTCACCTCAACACAGCACCTACATCAATGACAGAAGGCACACATAATTATAAGAAAAAATTTAAAATTAAGACAAAGTTTGTCACAGTTCAGTTAACAGCTGCTGGGCGCAGGGAGAGCCGATTAAGGAAAGATGGAATACCCTGAAGATGCAGCAGCGCGAGACTGCCAATCTGGGATGGGAACATCATTGCGGGACAAGACCACCATGCCAGACCGCTGGAATACTCGGCCAGAAAGCTCTGGTGAAGAACACTGCCATGCCAGGCCAAGACCGCCACTCCTGGACAAGATTGCTGCTTCACCTTGCTCTGTACAAATTGCTACAACCTTTGCTATGATACCACAGAGAATACACCGTAAAATTTCTTTCCTTAGCTGTAAAAAGCAGTGTATGTCAATTAAATTGGTACTGATTAGCATCACATCTGTCCTTTATCTCTAATTTTAATCAACAGATTTCAAAACAAGATTATATGAATTTACGATAGTAGCATGTTTGACTGATTCACCGCAAAGGTCGTGCACATTGTTGCAAATTTTGTTACTTGTCTTGTAAACCTTTGTGAAGATGTAGAGAAACTGGTGTTTGGTAATTGTCCACTGCCCTCCATCTTCTTCTCCTCGTCCCTCATAGTGATGAATACAGTCAGTCAGTAAGTGAGTAGTTGTAGAGCTGGATGAACACAGCAGTCCAAGCAGCATCAGAGGAGCAGGAAGGCTAACGTTTCAGGCCTAGACCCCTTTCTGAAGGAGGGACTAGGCCCGAAACGTCAGCCTTCCTGCTCCTCTGATGCTGCTTGGCCTGCTGTGTTCATCTAGCTCTACACCTTGTTATCTCAGATTCTCCAGCGTCTGCAGTTCCTACTATCTCAGTGAGTAAGTAGTGTTCAGTTCCAATCCACAGTCTCTTCCCTTAGATGGAGGTAAAAACTGAAATGCTGGTGTGGCACACATCAGCAATAGTTTGCACATGGACTCTCGTTCCTGCTCCCAATTCACAACAAAGAATGCTTCTTAATTTAATTCTTGAGGCAAAATGCTAAATTGCAGTATTGTTGTATTTTTACTTTGCTGCAGCAGTTCTCAAAGGATTAATTAAACTAATTCAAGGTAAAGTCCATTACAGTCACAAATTAATACAGCATGCACCTTGGGTTTATTGCCGCTATTGTATGACGTCCCAGGGCATCTAATGTTAGCTTATTAAGTTGACATTTTACATATTAAATATTAAAGGGTCTGACAATCCAAAATTAAGATTCCTCATGATAAATATCTACCGGAACTCAGTTTGTAATATGAATTTTAGAGAAACGATTCTCAGGCTGTGATGCATTGTGCTCTCAGCAGGTAATGGAATCTCAGGTAATTACTAAGCAAGGCTACTCTGGCGATTTTAACTTGAAATCATCAGCAACATACACCAACATTTTCTGTTTGTTTCTAGTGAGTGAGGATCTCTGAATACAAAATCAGAAAATTACTGCTATGGACTGCATCGGTGTCACTGCTGTGTATTTGAAGCGTCAAAATGTTCTATTTCAAATTGAACAGCATGTGCATAGAGAAAAACCTCCTTCCTCTTCTTCAACAATACCTAACTCGTTACATGTATAATGTTTCTGCCTTACATTCTTTTATTTACCCATTTAACTTAAAACTCCAAAGTTATGAAGCTGAGACACTCTAAAATGTAGAATGCTTAGGTTAATATTTCGTGTTAATCTTTCCAGTTTGTCTATCTTAATAATTGCTACAGTGAAAATATTTAATGGGAGGTTTTTAAAAAGCAGGTCTTGGCTGGTTCCTTTAAAACTGTGGACAATTTCTTCAACAAAAGTGTCTTTTATTGCACCAGTTTTATGCTAATAAAAAAAGAGTCAAAGCTGTTATCGGTATTTTCAATTGTCAGCTGTTTCAGTTGTACCAAAAGATAGATGAGGAAGGTTTTGGGCAAGTGAGGTGATTGTTAGACATACTTTTAGTGATTTTTTTAATGCTGTTTCTTGTGTTTTTTTTAAACACAGGAACTAAGTCAAAATTACTCCTTGTTACACAAGGAAAAGAAGGACAAGAAAAGACCAATTTTGCTGGGCCGTACCTCTTACCCAAATAAAATATTTCTCCTCCCTACACAATGTTCAGACATTCCCAGACTTAAATTGCCTTGATTGCCCATTGCATATTCTAATGAAGATCCAAATTGTTTAAAGACCACTTAAGCATCTCCCTTGCTAATTAACCAAGAAGATAATGAGGTAAAAATATCAACAAGATGCAAATAGTAACGCAATGACATTTATGTACCATTGTGTACTGTGCCACCTGAGAGACATTTTATAGTGACAATGCTGTCGCGTGGAACGAACTCACTCTGTATACATGCTACTTCATTCCAGACATGGATGCAGTGAATTACTTCAATGGAAGTCACATTTCAAAAAGCTGGAAATGCTCATCTAATATCTACAATCAAGGGAAAATTAAATTTCAAACAGAATTAAAGGACTGAATATTTGACAGAAAATGATCATTTTAGATCAGGGATAAGATTTTGTTCAGGTGTTGGGGTCTTACCTGTCGGTTCGAGACACGTCAGGAGACCTGTGCTGCATCTACCACTGAAAGCCAACACAACTACACGTCCATCAGGTAGTAGCAAGGGAACCTGTGGGCTATCCAATGGAAACAAGACTCCTGGCCACAAGCTGCAAGTCAATCAGAGACCTTGTGTTCAGAAAGGCCAAACAAGAGCCTGTTGCTACTAGCCAGGAGAGCATTCCTGGGATCCCAGTACCATGAAAGGACATAGAACAAAGATAAGTCATGTGAGGGAAGGGGTCCAATTAGATTGAAGGATGGAGAATACGTGATAGGCACAGGGGTCAGCAACAAGATGGCCCCCAGAAGGCACACCCAGCCCAATGTCCAGTCCCTCAATCAGGCAATGATTTCCTTTGATTGAGACATGTACCCCCGCATCACCCTCCAGCCCTAAGGTGAAACTGCTCACCGAGTAGCAGCTATTGTGAACGCTGCATGGTGACTCATCTCTTTACTGATGAGATTGAGTTAGCCTCAACAGCAGTGTGCCAAGGCCTGAAGTGGTTACTTAACGCCCTCAGTGGGCAGTGGGACACCTCACCATGGGAGCAGAAAATGCCATCCAAAGTCGCAGTTCATCACCTAATGAGAGAGAGTATCGGTAACTTTAAGATTGGGCAAAAAAATGTAAAATAGATGATCATGTTACATACAGTTATACTCTCATTCAATGTTGCCCATTTTATACAATTGCCCAGTCCAAAGTACACTCAAAATGTTCTGTCACAGTTTTGGAAACTGCATGCAGTATTTTTGAGTTACCACTTTTTATTTTGCAAATACAGTGTATCTCTAGCCTAAACTCCAAAGACAAAATAACCTTGTAGAAAAAATTTGTAATTCTCATTCCTCTGTCTTCAGTATGAATTACCCCAGAAAGGATACATAGCCAACAGGGACAGATTGGAAACAAGCTCTACCTGATGAAATCCAATATCAATTATTTGGTAAACGGAGCCTAAGCTTTATTTCAAAGGGATTGATAAGTTTCTACCAACACTAGCCCTTGTCTGGTGATGTTTCTCACCCTGTTGTGTAGAAACGTGTTTGAAATATATGTGCATTTTTATCTGTATATTTTCTTGGAAAGGCAAAGAAAATCTAATTCAACGCATTTTAAATGCTGATTTGTTTCTTTCCTCTTCAAGGTTGTTCCTTCTTTAAAAATTAACTGTGTTGTTTGGACCACCAAAATGGAGCATTAGTCTGAAAATAAACACATCCAGTTTAGCTGTTGCAAGCAGCAGCTTGAATATTTACAGTATTATTGAGTTCTCTAGCCTCAAGCATGCACTGTCTGTGAGCGAATTTAACTATTCGCACAGCAGGCAAGGGGCAGAGTGATACTCCTGGAGGTTAGGTAGTTGTAAATTCTGCAACTGCAGCACAAAGCATGAGGCACATCCTCAGACGAGAATAAATGGAAACATTGGGGAATGTGCATTGAAGCACACGTCAAGTTACACTGTTACACATGACTCACTTCTCCGGAAATCAAAATGATGGAAATTGTATCCCACCTGGGGTTGAATTTTATACTGGAATCTCTAAGAACTGTGCTGTAGCCCATATAGTAGCCTGCGGCTTATGTAATCTGCACTGTGTTGCAGGCTGGTCCAGCTATAAACACAGACCAAGTTAAAGGAGCAATGTTATCATAACTATATTCAAAGAACTTTTCTGGTTTACCCACAGTAGAGATTGGTTTGATGTAATTGTTGCTACAATATGATTACAATTGTACCCATTCTAGCCATGACATCTAACACTTGTAATTTTGATTGGAATAAACCTACAACACAGATATAATATAAAACTTATCCTGCACCATATGTAAGTTGTAATGAAGGCTTGCCTCATCAGGTTACGACAAAACCAGCAACAGAAATCTATTAAGGTAGGAAAGGTGGGCGTGCCTCAATTGTCACTTTGTTCGGTCAAAAAAAGGGATACTGTAAGTAACCCAGCTGAGGTCCTAAACTAGGAGCCAGACCAAGGGAATGTGAGAGTTTCAACAATCTCTGGAGCAGGAGTAGGCCATTCAGCCCTTCAAGACTGCTTCCTCCATTCAATATGATCATGGCTAAGTCTGTAACGCTCTCACCTCTCATCAAGGCAGAAAGTTGTGGTTACATGGCTCATTCCAGATCTTCCAGCACCAAATTTCAGTGCAATTCTGAGGGAGTGCTGCACTAATAGAAATGCCATCTTTTAGTCATATCATTAAATCAAGGCTCCATCTGTGAAGTTCACATGGCATTATTTCGTGGTAGAGCAGGAGAGGTGTTCATCGTGTCCTGGTCAACGTTTATCCTTCAATACTGAAATTGTCATCTAATTATTGTCATGTTATTTGTGGCACATTGCTAAACACAAATCTGTTACCAATGACTGCGGTTCAAAAATAACCAATTAGTATTAAAGTGCTATGAGATATCTTGAGGCTGTGACAGGTGCTATATAAATGTAAGCTTGTTCTTTATTTCACCTCATTCCCTACCACGCAAACTTTTTCGAAGTTCGAGACAATCTGGTTTTTCCTCTACTGTTTCAGCTACCAATCCCAAATTTAACATAAGCCACTGTGGGGGACAGGAATGCATCAGGAGTCCTCACTGATCCTAAGCATGGCTAGGGTTAAGAATACGTGAGCACACTATCCTCATAGTGCTCCTTTTAGTTGACAGATAAGCATTGGCAATGGCACCAGGGAGAAATTTCTGGCTCATCTTTATCATCCTGCCATGGGATCGTTTATGTCCACCAGAAAGGGCAGACAAGACCTTCATTTGACACAAATTCCCTGCAGACATTTCTTGTGGCATGCCTCTCTCCAACCTTCACCAGAACTCTATGACCAAGTGATTATTTTATTCATTCACGGGATAAATGATTCGCTTCCTGGAGCATCCCTAGTTGCTTTGGAGACGGTAGTGAATTAACCGTTTCAGTCTTTGGGCTGTCTGAATATCCACTGTGCTGTTCGAAATGGAGTTCCTAGATTTTGACGAAGTGACAGTGAAGGAATGATGACTTGAATACAAGTCAGAATTTCAGGGGAACTTGCAGCTCGTGGTGTTCCCATACATCGCTAATTTTGCCCTTCTGGGGTGGTAGAGGTCACCTGTTTAGAACATAGAACATAGGACATTACAGCATATTACAGGCCCTTCAGCCCTCGATGTTGCGCCAACCATTGTGAAACCAATGTGAAACCATTCTGAAGCCCGTCTAACCTACACTATTCCATTATCATCCGTATGTTTATCCAATGACCATTTAAATGCCCTTGAAGTTGGCAAGTCTACCACTGTTGCAGGCAGGGCATTCCACGCCTTTACCACTCTCTGAGTAAAGAACCTACCTCTGACATCTGTCCTATATCTATCACCCCTCAATTTAAAGCTACGTCCCCTCGTGCTAGCCGTCACCATCCAAGGAAAAAGGCTCTCACTGTCCAACCTATCTAATCCTCTGATCATCTTGTATGTCTCTATTAAGTCACCTCTTAACCTTCTTCTCTCTAACGAAAACAGCCTCAAGTCCCTCAGCCTTTCCTCATAAGACCTTCCCTCCGTACCAGGCAACATCCTGGTAAATCTCCTCTGCACCCTTTCCAATGCTTCCACATGTCTGGGCAGTACTGACAAAGGAGCCTTGGTGAGTTAATACAGACCATTTTAGAGATGGTATACACTGCAGCCACTATTTGTTAGTGGTGAACAGAGTGAATGCTGAAGGCGCTGAATGGGATCCCAGTATCATGAAAGGACATAGAACAAAGAAAAGTCATGACACGGAAAGGGTCCCATTGAGTTGAAGTTTGGAGAATATGTGATAGGCACAGGAGTCAGCAATGAGATGGGCCCCAGAAGGCATACACTGCCCAATGTCCAGTATCTTAATCAGGCAATGATCGCCTTTGATTGAAACGTGAACCCTGCCATCACCCTCCGGCCCTGAGGTGAAACTGCTCACCAAGTAGCAGCTATTATGAATGTTACATGGGGACTCACCTCTTTGCTGATGAGATTGAGTTAACCTCAGCAGCAGTGTGCCAGGGCCTTAAGTGGTTACTTTAGGGCCTCAGTGGGCAGTGGGATACCACACCATGGGAGCAGAAAATGCCACCCAAAGTCACAGTTCTTCACCTAATGAGAGAGAGTATCGGTAATTTTAAGATTGGACAAAAAATGTAAAATGGATGTTCATGTTACATACGATTATACATTCATTCAATTTTGCCCATTTTATACAACTGTCCAGTCCAAAGCACACTCAAAATATTCCATCACAGTTTTGGAAACTGCATACAGTATTTTTGAGCTACCCTACTTTTTTTTCTGTAAATGCATTATGTCCCCACCCTAAAATCCAAAGACAAAATAGCCTTGTAGAAGAAACTTCGTGATTCTCATTCCTCTGTCTTCAGTATGAATTACCCCAGAAAGGATACATGGCAGGCAGGGATGGATTGAGAAACCTTGGTGAAATCGGGTACAGTCACTGCTGAAGGTGGCGAATGGGGTGCCAATCAAGGTGGCTCCTTTGACTTGGATGGTGTCAAGCTTCCACAGTGTTGTTGGAGCTACAGTCACCCAGCCAAGTGGGGAGTATTCCGACAAGCTAACTTGTGCCAGGTAGATGGTGCACAGCCTCTGGGGAGTCGGAAACTAAGTTACATGTTGCAGGATTCCTAGGCTCTGACATGTTCTTGTAGCCACAGTATTTACTTGGCGAGTGCAGTTCAGTTTAAGGTCAGTGATGACCCCATGTTGTTGTTAGTAGGTGATTGCATTGAATGTCAAGGGGTGATGTTTCGATTCTGTCTTGTTGGCACCATAGCTACTCATAGGCTCATAGATATTTACAGCACAGATGGAGGCGATGTGGACCATCAAGCCTATACCAGTCAACAAAGATCTATTTACACTAATGCAGTTTTCTTGCTTAGGTCATAGTCCTGCAGGTAGTGCCAGTGAATATCTAAATACCATTTAAATGCTACAAGAATTTCTGACTCAACCTCTCTTCAAGCAGTGAGTTCCCAACTTCCATCATCTTCTCTGAGACTCTCACATACCACTTATCTTCTGTAAGGCCATAAGACAGAGAAGTAGAAGTAGATGATACAGCCCATTGAGTCCACTCTGCCATTCAGTGAGAGCATAGTTGATTTGATAATCCTCAAATCCAATTTCTTGCCTTTTCCCCATAACGATTGATTCCCGTTTTGATGAAAAGTCTGTCTATCTCAGCTTTGAATATGAAAGACCATAAGACATGGGAGCAGAATCAGGATTCCGCCTCCCCCAGTCATTCAGCGCTCTACTAACGGACGAAGTGTTTTCCTGTCCTCTCAATCTATGCCACTCATAATCTTATGTACTTTATCAAGCTCACTCTTGTCCTTCACTGCTCCAAGGAAAATAAACACAGACTATCCAATCTCTCCTGTTAGCTCTGAGCTTCCAGCCCAGGAAACACTCTAGTAAATCTCCTCTGCATTGTCTCTCGTGCAATCACATCCCTCGTTTAACGTGGAGCCAGAACTGCATGCTGTATTCCAGTTGTAGCCTAAATAGTATTTTATATAGCTCCAGCGTAACCTCGTTGCTCTGGTATCCTGTGCATCGGCTAATAAAGGCAAGTATCGTCTAAATCTTTTTTAACCATCTTACCTACATGCCCTGCTACTTCAGAGATCTGTGGCTATGCTCACTAAGGTCTGTCTGATCCTCAATACCTTTCAGGGTCTTACCTGAAAAGTCCTCCATGATGTAATCCCTTGCCTTGTTAGCCCTCTGTAAGTGTATTATCTCACACTGTCCAGGTTGAATTCCATTCGGTATTGCACTGCCCAGCTGACCAGCCCAGTGATATCTTCCTGCAGTTCACAGCTCTCCTCCTCACTTTTTAATCACACTCACAATCTTTGAGTTATCCTTGAACTTCTTGATCATGCTACCTGCATTCAATTCCGTATCATTAATATGTACCACAAACAGAAATGGCTCTACAGAGCTCTGTTTAAATCAGAGTTCCAGTTACAGAAACAATCCTGTATCATCTCCCTTTGCTTCCTGCCTGTCAGACAATTTTGGATCCAAGATGCCTTGGACCCTATGGGCTTTTACTTTCTTGGGCCATGAGAGGCCTTATCAAAAATATTGCTAAAATCCATGTAAACTAAATCAAACGTGTTGCCCTCATCAGCGCTCCTGGCGTACAACTCCTGGATACGAACTGGAATGCAAAATACTTTTCTTCCCAATCTGCTGACAGGCTCTAACGGAATTTGTGACTTTGGTGGTGGAAAGAGTATTTTGTGTTCCAGATCCCAAAAGCAGAAGGCCAAAAATTTGCAAGTAGCATTTCATTTATAAAATCATTTCTTTCAGAACATCTGTTATTGAGCCTTGAGACTGATAGAAGGAAAGTTGAAAGGGGAGGATGCTACAGGTTCCATCAGGCAGTCGGCACCAGGGGATGTGGAAGTTATTTAGGCAGGTTGGTGACCCACAAGAGTGCCTCAGCAAAGAGGTGCCATCACCTGTCTGCAGAGCTGTAAGAAAATCACAGGATTGATACTGGGGGCAGATCCACAGGGATGGAGGGAATTTGCCTCCAGGATGGAGCTACGATGCCCTTTTAGGCTCATGGCCCCCTTATCTCCAAATACAGCAAGTTGGTTAGGGTGTAAGGGGTGGTGGGGGGGGGGGGGGGGGGATGTTTGGGAGCACTTCACTCGTGGCAAAAGGGAGGTGAGCCCATCAAATTGCCTCCACTGATCAAGCCGCTAATCTGATTTACAAATCCACCCTGGGAAAGATCTCCACTCGTATAAATGTTGGGGAGCTGACCCGATGTGACTCACCCCTATCTTTCTAGCTCCCCACCTCCCAGGCCACCATTGTGGAGGCAGGACGTTTTAGCGCTCAGTGACTGGGAACAGATCGTCATTACTGCTCTGTGAACCGTGAAATTTTAATTGTTCCCTTGAAAATGCTTGTGAATTTCTCTTCCAGTACATTAGACTGTTTGATGACAAGCTGCTCTTGAAGTGAACTTGGCTAAGTTGCCATACTAATCTTAACTGCTGTCTTTTTGACTAACGGTGCTCATAAATCACCAAGTTTGCAACAATTGAAGCAAGTTTGAGAGGTAAGATCTTAGGAAGACAGTGACAGAGGTAATATATTACAGGAGAATGACTGGAATCAGAAGGATGGAATATAATAGACAGTGTGTTCAATCTCAGATAAGTGCTCTATGGAGTTTGACTATTTTCAGCAGTTTAGACTGAAAAACCATGTTCTATGAACCAAGTAGTTATAGTAACTGGTTTGAACATTAAATTGCAGATTAAAAGGATTATTATTCATTGAATGAATCTATTGATCATTCAGACAAATTGCTGTCCTGCTGTGGGAAATAGATTGAATTTATACTTGAAGAGAATTCATACGCAATAACCAAATCTTGCATTTACATACCACATTTATCATGGTACAATGCTCCAAGGAATGATGGGCAAATAAAATTTGACACAGAGCCATTAAAAGGGCTCATGAACCAAGGTTTGATCAAAAGGAAACAGCTTTTTAGGACCACCTTAACAAATGAAAGATGTGCAGATTGGGTGGATTGGCCATGTTAAAAAAATTGTCCAAAGTGTTCAAGAATGTGTAGGATAGGTAGATTAGCCATGGTATATGTAGGGTTGTGGGAATATGGTGGGGGGCTGTGTCCGTGTGGGAAAATTCTTTGAAATTCTTTGTTCAAGCTTGATGGGCCAAATGGCCTCTTTTCACGCTGTATGGGATTTATCTCTCTACCTGTGAAAGAAAGTAGACATGGGTGGAGAGGCTTAGGGCGGAAATTCCACTGCTTAGGGTCTGTTCAGCTGAGTGCATGGCCACCAGTGGTGTGGCAAAGAGATTCAGAGGTAAACAGGAATGTGAAGTGTACATTACAGTTGTGGAGTCATACAGCATGGAAATAGACCCTTCAGTCCAACTTATCCACGTTGACCAGGTTTCCCAAACTAAAGCTATTGCCATTTGCCTGCATTTGGTCCATATCCCTCCAAATCCTTCCTATTCATGTACCTGTCCAAATGCCTTTTACATTTGTAACTGCACCTGCATCTACCGCTTCCTCTGTAGGTTTATTCCACATGCGAACCACCCTCTGTGTGAAAAAGTTGCTCATCATGTCTCTTTTAAACCTATGCCCTCCAGTTTTGAATGCCCCTACCCTATGAAAAAGACCTTGGCTATTCACCTTATCCACACCCATCATAATCTTATAAACCTCTAGAAGGTCACCCCTCAACCTCCTATGTTCCAGTGAAAGGAGTCCCAGCCTATCCAGCTTCTTCTTATAACTCAAACCCTCCAGTCTTGGTAACATCTTTGTAAACCTTTTCTGCACCCTTTCCAATTTAATAATACCCTTCCAAAGCAGTACAACCAGAATTGTACACATTTTTGAACATTCATCAAGAAAATTGATTTTCTAGTTCTATCTTTTTCAAACTATCACATTTACCCAGACAAAAGTGTTATAATATTGGAAATAAAGCATAAGTAGCTTGAAAAATCAAAATAAAAAGTCATTGAATGAGAAAGGTCACCATCCCAATATTCTGTCACCATGGATTGTTAAACAGGATCTTTTAGTCACTAAATTTCAGACTGCCTTTTGCGTGGCAAATGCTCCCGCAACCCAATCTAAACTGGCCATTGTCTCGCCAATATCATTGACATGCTTAATAACATTGTCTACTCTATCCTTAATGCACATTGCTACTCCTCAAATTTTCCGCCAGAACTGGAAATGAGTGAGAAATTGTTAATTTGCACAGCAATGCATACTTGATGCATTGATTTTATTGTGAGTATGATTTTTATAAACACCATACAAACAATATCAAAGCTGAAGTAGGCCATTCAGCCATTCAAGCTTGTTCTGTCATTCTTTGAGATCATGGCTGAACTGTTTGTGTCGAATCATTGAGTCATAAGTGTCCACAGCATGGAAACAGGCCCTTCAGCCCAACTTGCCGATGCTGCCAAGTTTTCACAATTAAACTAGACCCATATGCCTGTGTTTGGTCTGTATCCCTCCATACCTAATCCCATCCATGTACCTGTGCAAATATTTCTTTTAAAAATGTGTATCAAATTCCACATTCTCACATTGATAACCTGCGATTTCTTTTCGTGCGAGAGATTAACTATAAGCTCTTCAATAGATGCCTGGAGAGATTTTAACTCCTGAGCCTTTATGTCATAAACAGGCCCCAGCATGTGTTGGAACCCAGCAGAAGTCACTGCACAATAACAAGGGTAAATGTGGGAGAGAGAAGTCCTTGCCTGGATATTTGGGGAATGGCTCTCAATATTCAGCTAAGTTGTGAGGAGGAAGATGATAGCATTCACAATCCAGCACACAGTGGGTTGAGGTTAATGAATGGCCTATTACAGACAGTTGTCAGGACTAACCAGGGAACAAGTGAGGAGACAGCCTTTGTGGGTCTCCTGTCCTACCTAGTCACAGTAATGTCTGCTAGTCACTCTGTTGAACAGCTCCCTCCTCTTTTATAGTCTGGTTGTTGTCGCCATTCTTCAGTTTACATTGCTGAGAGGGCACCTCAGGATGGTACATCTTCTCTCTTTCTCCCTCTCTTTCTTGCCTGGAATGACAGAGGCTCCTTCCTATCTCAAGGGCCATTATCCCTTCAGTTTCACCCAGTCTGCCTGCCATCCTTAATTGCACGGTGAGCTTGTTCTCTCTGCATTTATTGGCCAACTTGGGAAAATCATTGTCAGGTGACCGTCTCCAACACAGTGCAAGGTGCCATTACCTTTTTCTGATGCTCAACATCTGGATCCTGACACAAAATCTGGCTTGTTTATTCTTCGTGTCAATTTTCCATCATTTTTAGTATTCCTTTTTGCTTTAACACATAAGGAGAAAATTTACGAGAATGCATAATAGTTGCAAAAAGCAAAAATTTATCTTGAGCACAAATGTAAAATGTGTGGTGTTTCCTCTGCAGTATATTGTACTCCCTACCTGATACCATGGATTTACTACCAAACAAGTTTGGTTCAAGCATTTCTGTTTGAATCACCAATTTAAGCATGACTATCCCAGAATAATTTCAATGCCTCACAAAATGGTGCCATTATTGTTATGTTCTTACTTCAGTAAGCAGCCTCATTTGCCTATTTAACAAAATATGGTTTCCTGAAAAAATACACATTTTCTTAAAGTTTCTCGTCTAGCACTCATCAGGACAATTTGCAGGAATGTCAATAAAAGGGAAAACTAACATTTAGACTGAATGAGAGGAGAGTGCTCATTGGTCGAGGTGCACGAATCAATGATTAACTGCCAAGGTTGTTTACATTTTAAACTGCAGGTTGACTCTGGTTGGTTCGGGTTTTGCCCTGAAAAATGAGCCAGCGAATGGCTGTCACTGATTTTGTTGAGTTGAAGCAGGTGCAGTGCATGTACATGTTATTCCTGTTTGCAAAGAGCTGGGTCCTGTCTATTAATATATGGAGCTTGCAGTACATGCAAGTGCACCATACTGCAAGCCCAATTGATAGTCCCAAATTGGTTGTCAGTGTGATTCTTCATGCACTCAGGATTATTGCAATATTAATTGAGAATCACACCTAATGTTGCATACAAGCATGGTTTTACAAGCATAGGCAGATTGGGTATGTTCAGTACCTTGCTTGTTTTAAACAGTGAAACGGATACACTGGAACAAAAACAGAGGTTGCTGGAAAAGTTCGGCAGGTCTGGCAGCATCTGTGAAGAAAAACTCGGAGTTAACGTTTTGGGTCCGGTGACCCTGTTCTGAGGAAGGGTTACTGGATCTGAAACATTAACTCTGCTGGTCATTGGGATACACAGCCTGTATACCTATCATCACTGACACTGAAATTCATATAAATCATGTGGCCCAGTCTGATTATCTTGAGTGAAGCAAAGAGGAATTTTGTGACTTACTAGCCTTAAGGAAAGTAACAAAAAGCTATACCAAACATTAAAACCCAGGTTAAAATTTTAAAAAGGAGAGAACAACCAGTGAAACCAACAAGAGAAAATATTATGACATTTAAAAGTCTTTAGTCCTCAAAGCATTAGGTTTTAACCTGAGACCATGGGTGTTTTATTGATGACTTGCTTGCTGAATGGCAGCAACATTTATATATACCTTTGAGTTTCTAGTGAATAGACTGGGCATAGTCTTCCAAAAGGCTGAGAGAAAGAGAGGGCAAGAAAGACATGGAGAGAGGGAGGGAGAGGGAGTATATTCTAGTTCTGTAGTTACAAATCATTTTTCCCTTTTTTTTTCCAAAATACAGTACACCTGCATATTTCCATATCTGGCTCCATTTATTTTCACTAGTTGTATTATCTGGAGGCAAGTTTCATTTCCAATCTGTGAACTTTCTCCAGAAAGGAATAAATCAAACAGGAGATACAAATCTGATTTTGATGACATAGGAAATACAATTCAGCCTGGGTGCCATTTATTGGTAGATTCATGAAGCTTGGCTCAACCTGTTCAAGTAACCCTAGAAGGCATCTTAAATCAGTACTTTTACATTTTCAAAAATAAAAAGTCATCCATGAAAGGTCCTAGGTATTAAACATCACAAAATGGAAATCAAAAATTTATGGTCGATTTTACCATTATCATCACATTTCATGTACATGAACTGCTGCATTTTCTGAGAATATTAAAAATTAGGAGCAGAAGTTGGCAATTCAGCCACTCAAATTTGCTCTGCTATTCAATATGATGATGGTTCATCTCATCTTAGCCTCAACTCCACTTTCCTGTTTGTCCTCCATAGCCATTCAGCCCATTACTAATTAAAAATCTGTCTATCCCCTCATTGAATTTACTCAGTGCCCCATCATACACCACACTCGAGGGTGGCAAATTCTACAGATCTCTGAATGTTTGAGAGAAGTAATTTTTTCTCCTCTCCATTTTAAATCTGCCATTCTTAGCCTACAGTTATGATCTTTCATTTTAGATTGCCCCACAACAGGCAATATTTTTCTACGTCTACTTTGTCTCTCCCCTTCACCATCTTATTTACATCTTATATATATATCTTACCATCTTATATATCTCAATTAGACCATTCTTTTAAGCTCAAGGGAGTATAAGCCTAAACTACTGAATCTCTCTACATAAGGCAAAACCCTCACATCTGAATCAATCTATTGAACCCTTCTGAACTACCTCCAGTGCAACTACATCCCTCCTCAAGTAAGGGGACTAAAGCTGTATGTAATACTCCAGGTATGGCCTCACTAACACCCTGTCTAGTTGTAATAATACTTCCCTACTTTTATACTCTATTCACAATAATTGCCAAAATTTTATTTGCCTTCCTTATTACCTGGTGGACTTGCAAACTTGTTTTCTGCAATTCGTGTGCAGGAGCACCGTGATCCCTCTGCACAGAAGCACCTTGAAGTTTCTCTCCATTTAGATAATAAGTTGCCTCTTTTATTCTTCTGACCAAAATGATGACCTCTCACTTAACCACATTAAACTCCATTTGCAAAATTTTGGGCCATTCATCCAGTCCATTTGTAAATTTCCTATTTCATTATTGCAACTGACTTTCTCGCTTATTTTAGTGTCATCTGCAAATTTGACTAGAGGACCTTCTATCCTTGAATCCAATCATTAATATTGAGTGTAAACACTTTGGGTGCAAGGACTGAGCCCTACGATACCACACTGGCTCATCTTGCCAAACAGAAAAAACTCATTTATCCCAACTCTGTACTTCCTGTTGGTTCACTAATCCTCTATCCAAGCTGATAAATTACCCCAACTCAATGGATCTTACCTTGTGTCTTAGCCTCTCGTGTAGCACATTATTAAATGCCTTCTGGAAGTTCACACCTACAGGAACCCCATTGTCCAGTTTCCTTGTTGCATTTTTGGAGAACTCTAGCAAGTTAGCCAAACATGATTTATCCTTCAATCCAACTGTGATGGATTGTGTTTTAACTTTCCAAATATCTTGCCATTATGTCCTAAATAATGAATTCTACCAACTTCCCAATGACACATGTTAAATTAACTAGACGATAGCTTCCTACCTTTCGCTTCCCTTCCCTTTTGAATATGGCTGTTGTATTAGCAATTCCCAATCCACCAGAGCATTTCCTGTATCCAAGGAACTTTAGAATGTTATAATCAATAGATCCACTGTCTCTGCTGCCATTTCTTTAAGGTCCTATGATGTAGTTCGTCTGGCCCTGTGAATATGCCTGCTTTCAGTCCCAATAGTTCACTCAGTACTTTTTGTTTAGATTGTGCTGAATTCCTCCCTTTCTATACTGCACTTCCTGTTACTCTTGGGTTGGTCCTTGCATCTTCCACCATGATCATTATCATATCTTCCTTACAAGCCTGCGGCATTTCCTGAATTATACTGTGCCCGACTGCGGAACTAAAGTTTCGAGATCTGTAGATTACTCCCACCAGGGACTTCATTCCCTTGCTGTTCCTTATTTCTCTCCTGATTGATTCTACATCTTGATCTCTGTTGGTATAATTATTTCTCACTACAGCATTTCAACAATGATTACCTTATAAATGTACCTTATTAGCTGTAAACCACTTTAGAGCACACCGAGGGTCTAAAAGGTGTCATATCAATGTCATTTTTGTAAATTAAGACAGAAGAATTACTAAATGGAGTATAGCTGATGTTCCATTGTGTTTTGAATTTTGTTGGGTTCCTCTTTTGCTCACAAATTCTTAAATATGAGATATTTTAATCCTGGTCTTAGATTTCTGGATTGGATTGCTCTTTCCACGTTCTGTTTTGTTTGAACTGAAACTAAGCAAAGAGTATGATGTTTGAAAATGCATTTTATGGAAATGATGCATAGCCATTCATTTCTAGTGAATAAAATCTGAGCCCACAGACTTAATAAGAAGGACCTATTACTCATTGCAAACGGTTAATTGTAACTGCTTTTCCAAATTTCTGTTTGTGGGCTTTTTATTCAAATTTTAATTGCTCAAAAAAGAGACTATGTATTTTAACACCATATCTTGCCGATACCATCATGCAACCAATAGCAACAGCAACGAACATAAAAGAAAAGAAATTCAGCTTCTGGAGGGTTTGCACAAATTCTTCAAAAAGTCTACTTACAAGAAACATTACAGTTTGCTCTTCACACCATCACAGAATGTTTATGAGGAGGAGATCAGGCAGCTCATTGTGTCTGTACTGGCTCTCTGAAAGACCAATTTACCTATTGTCATTTCCCCACCACACCTTGTAGAGCACCACATTCTTCCCTTTTTCTGATTACCCAAATTCCTTTTAAATGCAATGATTGAACCTGTCTCCATCATACTCTGTTTATGCAGTGTATCCGAGATCCCAATCACACATCGTGTGGATTTTTTTTCCAAACATTGCCATTGCCTCTTTTGACAATCATCTTATATCTGTGCCCTTTTGTCCTTAATCCTTCCTCCAATGTGTCCATACCCCTCAGGATTTTGTATACTTCTATCAAATCTTCTTTTCAGAAAAACAGTCATTCAGTCTCTCCTTGTAACTTCAGAGGTTAAGTCTTGATTTGAGCATTTTTTGTGCATGGAACTTCAGCACTCTTGAGTCCCATTTTAACAATCATGCACTGTAAAGATCAGAGTTTCCACAGCAAACATCATAGCACTGCTATACTTCAGAAGTTTATTTTTGATCCCGCTGAGTAGGCATAAGAAACTTGTAAAGTTGAAGCCTGTGCTGCACTGGTTTAAAATCCCAATTCTTTTACGTAAATGGAGTAAACCACTAATTATCCACTGCATTGGCAGAGAGACTCTTAGTATCTCATTTGTCTGTATTTTGAAAGTTCATAAAAATGAGGCCTGAGCTTCCCAGCGCAAGCAGGAACTGAGGATACTGTGGAGATAAATTTAATTCCACATGTTCAGAGAGATTTTTTAGTGTGACGTGCACTGCGGGAGGTCTTTGAATGCTTGGCACTGCATAGGCACTTTGAGCTTTGAAAGTCTTTCCCTGCAGCAGAAATTGTATCAAAAGCCAAGGATTATGTTCCCTGCAAGGTAAAAATACCCCATTGAAGATTTGTGGCACTGTTTATTTATTCATCAAGTTTCACTTTCAGAACCTACCATATCACTGGTGATGATAATGTGTAAAAGAGATAAAAATTACTGAAAGCCTCCTTTAATGTTCTTTTCTCTTTCTTCTGAGCTCTGCTCTTTGCTTTTGTTGCGTTCGTCCTTTCCTCTAATTGTTTATTCAGCTAAATTCAACACTGTCAATTTAGTGTGGCATTGTCTAAGATCTGAGGAGAGGGGGAAATGAAAGCCTTACTATAGCAATCACTTGTGCCCCATCATATATCAGCACTCTCTGATCAGAATGTTGTGAGTTGGGGCCAAATGTGTTTCAGAGGTGCCAGGGAATTGGAGGTGAAGACTATCATTTTTATTGCATTGTTCTAGACAGAACAAAAGCACCTGAGGGGCAGCACGCACAGGAGTTTAAGACATAATTGTATTGGTAACTTCTTCTTGTTGCAGCTACCTGTGCTTCAGGCCGACGAAGATGGCTGCTACCCAAGACATTGCATAGAGTCATAGAGGTTTACAGCATGGAAACAGGCCTTTCTGCCCAATTTGTCCATGCTGCCTGATTTTCACAATTCATCCCCATTGGTCCATATCCATCCATATCTATCCCATTCATGTTTCTGTCCAAATGTTTCTTAAAAAATGAAATTGTACTCGCTTCCACCACTATGTGTGGCAACCCGTTCCAGACACTCACTACCCTCTGTATGAAAATAATTGCCCCTCTGGACCCTTTTCTATCTCTCCCCTCTCACCGTAAACCTACGCCCTCTAGTTTTAGACCCCCCCTACCATGGGAAAAGTTGCTGGCTATTTTCCTTATCTATGCCTCTCATGATTTTATAGACCTCTGTAAGGTCATCCCTCAGTCTCCTATGCTCCAGGGAAAAATGTCCCAGCTTATCCAGCCTCTCCTTACTTTCTGTGATCATGTAACTACACACTCTAGGATATATTCAATTGATCGTACTGATTTGATGTACCTCTTGAGGGAGGAGTTTGACTAGCTAGGTGGTACAGTGTGGTACAAAATAAAGCTACAGCGTGGGCTCAGTTCCCATATTCTGCATTCTAATTCATGAAGGCATACCTCTTCAACTTAACACTGAGTTATTGGACTAATTAACCTCAAGCTAGACATAACAAGTTGTCTTGCTGAAGAGAGATGCCAATGGTCCTGTATGAACTATTGCTTGTTACCATTCTCTTAACAAACAAACCAATATACAAACACAACAATTTAACTTTGCCTACCCAGTGCTAACTGTGCGGGCAGGCAATGTACAGAATTGTTATGGAGCAGAAATAAGCCATTCAGCCCATCATGTCTGCTCCAGCTCTCCCAGTGAGCATCATCATTTTGTGTGCTATTTTCCCACCCTTACCTGTAATCCTAGACAGTATTCCCATTTATATAATCACCGAACAAACATGTAATCATCTGGGCTACCTAAATAGCCTCATACTACCCTGTTACTGACACCTGATATTTAGACAAATGCTAATGGATGGGCAGCTGAACTGCTTTCCCGCACCAGAGCAGGATCCAACTTTAAAAATGTCGCTGGAGCTCAGCTTGTGCTATCTGGTATCAGTTGCATTTTAAGCTCTTTTTGAGCCTGGAGAAAGACTGGCACTTCATACTCTAGGAAGAAAAGAGGTGGGATGTATATGAGTCAGTACAAAAGGAGCAAAGAATTGGTGTTATTAGCAAGAAGATTTGAGTCCCAGGGTGGGTGGGATCTCACTGTAACCTATACAATTCTAACAGGATCAGACAGGTCAGATGCAGAAGAACGTTCCTGATGGTGAGGAGTCCAGACCAGGAGTCACAGTTTAAGGACAAGGGAGAAACGTTTTAGGATTGAGATGAGGAAAATGTGTTTGCCCAGAGAGCAGTGATCTTGTGGAATTTACCAGGAAAGAAAGTGGTTGAGGCTCTGTCATGTGTTTTCAAGAAGGTAGGGAGAGATCTTATGGTTACAGGTATCAAGGAATATGGGAATAGTGGGGTTAATGTATTGAACTTGATGATCAGCCACGATCATATTGAATGACAGAGCAGACCTGAGAAGTCAAATGGCCTATTGCTGCTCTTGTTTTCTTCATTATTTGATGTTATACACACTTCATGAAAAGTCTAGCATCACTAGGACCCATGCCATTTCCGACAGCAGCTTCTTTGATGTACATTAAAATAATGGAGTAAAGGAAGAGGTTGCTCAATTGGACAACAAATTTAAATTGGTGAAAGAAAACAATAATGGTTCAAGGCAGCATAGACCTCCAGTAAAAAGGGCACCAGTACGTCTTTTTGTGGTCCTGGTAAAGGTTGAATGTGTGGAGCATTTGGATGTTCCCGAACCAGCTGTCTCAATACAAATATAACACTGGCATCTCCCTGTGAATGTGGAAAATGGCCCAGATGAGTCTTGATAACACAAATGAGAACTAATTCAACCTATTAAATGGATGTTCCATGGGCCTAATTCCAAATATCAGAAAGGTGATGGGTGCAATGATTAACAATGTTACTCAGTGGCACTTTGTCACCAGCAACACAATCACAAGTGATCCCTATCATTTCGGCCAGAAACATTCAAACCTCACTGCAGCCTTAATGCAATCATGGGTGTTGAATTAAATTCAAAAGGTGAGGTGATGACTAGTTCCCTTCATATGAAGTCATCATTTGGAAAAGAAAAGGAAACAAAAGAGGTGCAGATGCTGGAAATCAGAAACAAAAACAGAAATTGCTGGGGAAGCTCACCTGTGGCATCGTGGAAGCTTATCTATGGCATCGTCTATGGAGAGTTAATGCTTCAGGTCCAGTGACCCTTCTTCAGAACTGATTGTAGCAAGGAAAAGATTGATATATGTGCAGAAGTTGAGGTGGGGAGTGGAGTAAACAGTAGGTGGAAATGGAGCCAAAAAGGGAGACACCAGCAGATGGCCACACAGAGGGCTGGGTAAAGGTCAGCCTGAGGAGTCAGTAGCTGCTAATAGAGACCATCAGTCACTGACAATGGTTTGGTTGTAGTTGCACTGTAAGCGATGACCTCGTGTGTGGACGTTGGACTAAAGAGGTGGGAGAAGGTGAAGATTTTTGAGTCCTGAATGGTGCAGGATCCACAAACTGAAAATAAAACGCTGTTCTTCCAGCTTTTGCTGAGTTTCAGTGGAGCACTGTAGCAAGCCCGAGACCTAGGTGTTGGCCAGGGAGTATGGTTGTGGGTTAAAGTGGCAGGCAACTGGAAGTTAAGAGTCATTTTTGCTGATAGAAGGTAGGTGTTCTGCAAAGCAGTCATCCGATCTGTGTTTTGTCTCTCCAATGTAGACGAGATCACATTGTGAGTAGCGAATTGAATATACCAAATTGTTGGGAGTGGAGGATAAGTGGACCAGGGTGTCCCGGAGGGAATGGTCCCTGTGGAAGACTGACAAGGGAAGAGTGGGGAATAAAAACCAAAAGAACTGCGGATGCTGTAAATCAGGAACCAAAACAGAGTGGCTGGAAAATCTCAGCAGGTCTGGCAGCATCTCTGAAGGGAAAAACAGAGTTAAAATTTCGGGTCCGGTGATCCTTCCTCAGAACTCAGAAGGGAGGGGAATATATGTCTGGTGGTAGCATCCTGTTGGAGGTGGTGGAAATGGCAGCTAAAGATCCTTTGGATGTAGATGTTGGTGGGATGGTAGGTGAGGACAAGGGGGACCATATCGCTACTGTAGAAGGGAAGAGAGGGGGTGAGGGCAGAAGTGCAGGAGATGGCATGGATAGAGCTGACGGCCCTGTTTTAAAGACTCTGTTCCATTCTCCCGGTATCCCCATCTCCATTATATCTGTGCTGATGATGTCAGCATCAACAAGGTGGCCTCCAAAACTTCCACCTTCTTCCTCAACAAAGGATTTTCCAGTACTGTGGTTGACAGGGCCCTCAGTGCTCCTCCCCTACCCCATCTTCAGCATATGTACCTACTTTTTCCTAGCTACAGTCGGTCCTCAAGAATGGTCACTGGACCCAAAATGTGAACTCTGCTTTCACTCCATCATTTGGAAAAGAATAAGACCACAGAATCCACAGTGAAGTGAATGTCTTCCAGAAGACTTCTGCAGTGACTGGATCATTCTAGGCTCAAAATGGAAGTATGGTGTAGTTGTTGAGATCCAGTAATCTTGGCCCCAGGAGATGACTGAAAGAGTTTCCTGGCTTTTCCCTAGAGTCCAACAGCACTTTTTCTGAATCTTCCCATACCCTACAATCATGCAAGACATTTCCCTCATGACAACATGTACCAAATACAAGAAGCACTGCAGTTTTTCAACAAAGCTCCTTCAGCAGTACCTCCCAAACCTATAACTTCTACTGCCTAAAAACTCAAAAGCAGCAGGAACAACATCACTATCCTGAGCTGGAATTAGTTTTCCATTCCTTTGCTATGGAACTCTCTCCCTGGCAGTATTGTTGGTAAAGCTGCACCACCTGAACCGCTGCAGTTCCAAAAATTGACTTCCTATCACCTTCTGAAGGGCCGTTAGGGATGAGAAGCAAATGCTGGCCTTGCCAGCCTTGCAACTGTTCCCACGAACAAATTTTTTAAATAATTCCAGATCCTAACAATTTGTTGTGCAAAAGCATTTTTTCCTCATGCTACCTTTGATTCTTATCTTCAGATTTACCTTAAGATGTAGACATAGACAGAGGTTCATAGAATGCACAAAAAGGCCCTTCGACCCATTGAGCCTGGACCAACATAATGACCACTAAAAACTGCGCTAATCCCAATTTCCTGCACTTGTTCCATATCCTTGAATGTAATGACATTTGAAGTGCTCATTCAAGTGCTTTGGTTCTCAACCTTTCTGATAACAGGTACCATTTCTCGCCCTCTACTCTGTTCAGGCCACTTTATATTTTTGAATCAATCAAATTCTCGTCCCTCCCTTCTCTTCTCAAACCTATCTATAATTGAAGTCCTTCACTCCTGGAACCATTCTTGAACATCTTTTGTGGATCCTCTCCCCAGCACCTTCACAAGCTTCACTGAATCAACATCCTGTGGTGTGATGAGATTTGTGGGAATGATGATCATAACTGATTGTATGACTCTGACATCAATCAGAGAGAAGAAAAGAGTCTAGAATGTGTATGAGAAGAGAGAGGTCTCACATACAGCACTAGAGAGCTATATATGATCATATATTACATAAAGAAAGTAAATACAGGAATGTTACAGTGCATAAAGATTTGAAAAGACTTACATGGAGATGAGGAACAAGTAGCTCAGAGCCAGTGTATATGTAGATATCCCCAGCTAGGGATAATCCAGACCAGTATCTCAATTTACAGTGAGCAGTATTGGCTTTAAGCGCTAGATAAAGCACTTTCTATCTGAGTGACTTCTCAGAGCAACAAGCAATGGGCTTTAATGCTAGCCTTTCTAATGATGCCACATCCTGAGAATGAATTTTTAACAATCACTTCAAAGCAATTCACTGCATGTGAAGTGCTCTGAGACATCCTTGTGAAACATGATAAGGTGCTATATAATGCAAGACTTTCTTTCCATTAGTTTTTTTTAACACTTCAAGAATATTGCCCTGAATTTACATTCTGCAGATTCTAACTGTGAATACATTTCCTGGAAGAGAAGCGCAATGAGAGCACTTACATTGTTGGGAAAAGAGACACAACTGAATGAGATGAACTGAAAAAAACTTTTTCTTTTAATTTTGAACTGGTTGTCGCCATTTCCAAGATGCACTTAAAGGGGAAACTAAATTCCCTATGGTCATACATTGCAATATTGCCAGCAGATAAAATTGCATGCAGTATGTCTATATTGTGCATATGCAACTGGATTACCGTAGGGTGTCACTTCAAGACTATGTAGAGCAGATGGAGCACATTACTTTAAACCTAATCATTTCAGGTCAGATTTGTTCTTGCATCAGCAGTTCACAGTTACCACTTTACAGCTACTGGAGCTTTTGCTTCCTCTGATGTTATCTTCAAGATGCTGAAGTGGGCTGATCGTCTTTACCTGGAGTAGAGCTGTGAACAGTCAGTGGTCTGTGATGAGAGGTTTGATTCACTGCTATCATCTGCAGCATAGTGGCTATGTTAATAGAACTGCTGCCTCATCGCTTCAGGAACTTGGGTTTGATTCCACCCTTGGGCAACTGTCTTTGTGGAGTCTGCACATTCCTTTGCATCTATGACAAACAAAAACAGAAGTTGCTGGAAAAGCACAGCAGGTCTGGAAGCATCTGTGAAGAGAAATCAGAGTTAATGTTTCGGGTCCGATGACCCTTCCTCTGAACTGATGGTAGCCAGGAAAATATTGGTTTATTGCAGAAGATAGGGTGGGGGGAGGGGGTAAGGAGTAAATGATAGATGGGGTTAGAGCTCAAACAGAGAGAAGGACAGTTCGACAGACAAAGAAATAGATAACAATCTGGCTAGGAGAGTGAATGGCTATTAATGGAGACTGTTAGTGGCTAACAATAGGTAGTGTGTAATGGTAGGCTATGTGATAACAAGGCCTAGTGTGTGGGGTTGTGGGCCAGGACATGGGAGAGTTCAGGTGCTAATATTATTGAACTTGATATTGACTCCGGAGGGCTGCAGTGTCCCCAAGCGGAAAATGAGCTGTTGTTCTTCCAGCTTGAGTTGAGCTTCGCTGTAACACTGGAGCAAGCCTGACACGGAGATGTTGGCCAGGGAACAGAGTGGTATGTTAAATTGGCAGGCAACTGGAAGCTCAGGGCCATTTTTTGTGGGCAGAATGCAGATGTTTTGCAAAGCAGTCGCCCAGTCTACGTTTCATTTCCCCAATGTAGAGGAGACCACATTGTGAGCAGCAAATGCAGTAGAATAGACTGTGAGAAGTGCAAGTAAAATGCTACTTCACCTGGAAGGTATGTTTGGGCCCTTGGATACTGGGGAGGGAGGAGGTAAATGGGCTGGTGCTACCTTCACCCCGTCTTCTGCATATAAACCGACATTTTCCCAGCTACCATCAGTTCTGAGAAAGGGTCATCAGATCCAAAACGTTAACTCTGATTTCTCTTCACAAATGCTGCCAGACCTGTTGTGCTTTTCCAGCAACTTCTGTTTTTGTTTTGATTCGCAGTAGTCATAGTTATTTTGGTTTTTCCGCTCACGTCTGCGTGGGTGCCCATTGGGTGCTCCAGTTTCTTTCCACAGTCCAAAGATATGCAGGTTAGATGGATCGGACATGCTAAATTGCCCTGTAGTGTGTTGGCTAGGTGGTTTAGTCATGGTAAATGCGAGCTTATGGGAATACGATGTGGGGCTGGGTCTGGATGTGATGCTTTTCAGAGGGTCAGTGCAGATTTGATGGGCCAAATGATCTCTTTTTGCACGGTAGGGATTCTATGATTCAGGTGACCAGAAGCTCTACCAGAAATAGATTTTAGGAATGTCTTAAAGAAGAAAGGCGAGAGAATGGTGGAAGGCTTAAAATTGGAGATGAGAAAGTGGCCTGAATTGGAGCAGCAGAGCTATTTCAATGAAGACAATGTGCTGAAGATGCTGAAAATCAGAAATAAAAACAGGAAGTGCTGGAGAAACTCATTGGTCTGGCATTATCTGTAGAGAAAGAAACATAGTCTGTTGGTCTGGAGCAAATTTCAGATACAGAGTGTGGTCACGGAAGAATTTGAATACATGGATGAGAGCAAGTCAGTACCAAAACTGCATGGTTCAAGAGGCAGCTGGCTACCACTTTTGTCAGGGCAATTAGGGACGGACAATAAATGTTGACCTTGCCTGTGACACATGAATTAATAATACAAAGAATGAATCAGTCAATCAGATTGAATTCACTGAAAGTATTTGATTCAGTATTTCCACTCATGGTGCAAATCATGATTTCTTTGCACATTGTAACAGACTTTGCAAAGTCACCGTGGAGACCACATGCCTTAGTTTGATGACTGAATGATCTAGTTTGCCTGAATCATTTCCAACTCACCTCCTCTTGAGCTCCATTCGGGTCAGTCCAGGCTTTAGCAATGACCTTCACTGATTATCTCAGCAAAAGCGATGAAAATGGTGCAAGCAAGTGATCAGTCTATCAGGATTATTGTATCAGGATACCTACAACTAAATATCAATTGGCTTGTATAGACTGTGTGCCAAATCAACTTCATTGATTTTCCCAAACACAGAGAGTTCTATAGTAATCCATGAAAATTGCAATCTGTATTGATGTCTTCCATTCAAAAATATTTCACGTTTTTTTTCTCTCTTCATTGCCCTGATCATTTCAAAATATACTTCTGTCAGAACTTACGGCATATTGACGACCTGCTTATTCATGAGTCAAGATCTGATATAAAGAATTTTATTTAAGCAGAAAAATCATAGAATCATACTGCGCAGGAAGAGATTATTAAGCCACTATCAACTTTTTGAAATACTATTCAATTTCTACCAAATGAAATCTAATCTCCATTTTTCCCATTGTTCTGCAGAATGCTTCCTCTTTAATTATTAGTCATCTCTCCTTTGAACTTATTGTTGAATTGATTTCTACCACTCTCTGAGGCAGCAATGGAAACCGCGTTTACATCCCAATATTACAATTTGCTGCATAAGAAACAAAAAAATTGGAATGCTTTCCTTGAGTTGGAACTTCAGAGATGGGGAAAAGTGTCCCAGATGTTTGGATTTTTGTTCCAGAGTTAGGGGGTGGAGTGATGGTGGATTTTTATTCATTAATGGGATATGGAAGTTGCTGATTGGGCCAGTGTTTATTGTCCACCCCCAGTTGTCCTTGAGAGATGGTGGTGAGCTGCTTTGTTGAATCGCTGCAGTCTATTTGCTGTAGGTATATCCACAATGCATTTCTGGGAGGAAGTTCCAAGATGTTGACCCAGCAACCCTGAAGGATCAGCGATATATTTTCAAGTCAGGATGGTGGCTTGGAGGGCAACTTGCAGATGGTGTAAGTTCCCATTTATCTTCTGCCCTTGTCCTTCTAGATGGAAGTGGTTGTGAGCTTCAAAGGTGCTGTCTAATGATCTTTGTTGAATTTCTAGAATGCATCTTGTAAATAGTCACTGCTGCTCCTGAGCTACTGGAAGAAGTGGACATTTGTGGATGAGATAGTAAGAGCTGCTGATGCTGGAGTCAGAGAAAGCACAATATGGAGCTGGAGGAACACAGCAGGCCAGGCAACATCAGAAAAACAAGAAGGTTGACGTTTCGGATCAGGAGCCTTCTTCAGAAAGAGATGTTTGTGGATATAATGCCAATCAAGTAGACTGCTTTGTCCTGCATGATGTGAAGATTCTGGAGTGTTGTTGGAGCTGCACTCATTGACTGAAGTAGGGTGTATTCCATCATACTTCTGCTTTTTGTCTTGTAGATGTATGGGCAGGCTTTGCAGAGTCAGAAGGTGAGCTACTTGCTTCAGATTTCTATGCTGCTATTATGTCAGGTGACTCTGAAAAGAGTTTAGAGGCTGTCAGGTGAAGATCCAGGCTGGTTGAAAGCTTTGCCTAAGTGTTCTAGCACTTTGTTGAAAATATGAGAATACGAACATTACAGAAAACAGAGATAGTAGGAATTGCCGATGCTGGAGATAATAAGGTGCAGAGCTGGATGAACACAACAGGCCAGGCAGCATCAGAGGAGCAGGAAAGCTGATCTGGATCTGGTCTGGATCCTTCTTCAGAAATGGGGATGGAGAAGGGAGCTCTGAAATAAGTAGGAGGGTCCAGACCTGAAATGTCAGCTTTCCTGCTCCTCTGATGCTGTCTGGCCTGCTGTGTTCATTCAGCTCCACACCTTGTTATTACAGAAAACAGACCTCCAGATCTTACCTGTCTCATACCCACGTGATTCCCGTCACCCATCCATTACAATCCATGCTTCTCCCTCATTCCCCGTGTCTCCTCATATCCTTCATACCAATCAACGGCCCTGTAGCCGCTTCATGGCCTTATTGAGCCCTACCATGCCAGTCTATCAAGTAAACAACAGGCAGACCTCACGTTCCATGTTGAAATTAAATAAAGTACAGAAATGTCTATAAAGGGATTCACTACATCTTTTAAAATCTCTTAATTTCAAAAAAACTCTCATTTGGAAAAGGTCATCAGTTATATTTGATTTCTTTTAATCCCTTATAAAACTAAATATTTGAATTCATGGTTCTACATCAAAAAATATATTCACTTGGAGCCAGCAAACAGATTATCCAAGACCTTTCCAACTGTTAGTAAAACAACTGTCAGGCTTATGTCAACCAACAGAGTGAAATGACAAGCCCTGATTTTTTGTAGAGTGAAGTCAGTTTTCTCCAAAGTTAAAGGACAGTTGATCTAAATTCCTTGACAGCTCTACAATTCTCTAGATTGTTGTTCTAACAGTCCCTTTGATCGCCTCATGTCAGTCTTCATGATCACTATCCTGACAGTTTTCCTGCCAGTTCCAATGAGTTGAGGCAATTTTTACACACATTTGTTTCTCCTTAAAACAATGTCAAAGGAAACTCGCCTTTCTGAAAGACTACCTGACCTTCTACAAAATTACTTTGGTACCCCATCCAATAGGGTACCTTATGCCTGTAACAAGCTTTACTATTCCTGAAGAAAGAGGTGAATGGCTAAGCATTTGGGACTCAGTTTTCACTCTGACAAATCAAAGATTCTAAATAAAATTGTCGTCTGCATTGTCTTTATCTTCATTGTTGTGCTGGACACTGGTCTTCCTCAATCTTCTTTATACATCTATTACCCATGTGTATATTGTCTTTTTTTTTAACGGCACCAGTAAATTTCTTAAGAAAACCGTGAAATTGGCCTTGAACTTTTGATCTGGTTAAATAAATTTAATTTAAGTGTGATAGCTATGTGCTAAAAAAGAAAATAAAAAGAAAACTCCATGTGGTAAACTGAGAACAGGTTAAGAAAAAGACGTTCTCACCCCTCCTTATGTGGTCATCACAATAAATAATCACATTGGTATTCCTGCTTCACCAGTGATCTTAAATTTACAATAAATACTTTATTGAGACATGAGACACACACATAAAGTTAACCATTGCTCCAGTTAGTTGAAGATTTTTCAAGAATTATAATTAGAATTTACTGTCTTTCCCGAGGTCAACTAGAAAAGGATTATTCATTGAAAAAGGAAAAGATCGTGTTGTTAGATTAATCACATTGGAAGCAGTTCAGAGAATGTTCGTGAGGCTGATGCGTGTGATGAAGGTTATTTGTCAATCATTAGGCCAAGCCTAAATATTGTTGCATATGGACATGGTCTGTTCCAGTGTCTGAAGAGTTACAAATGGTGCAATCATCAACATCCATGCCCACTTTTGATATTACGATGAAGCTGCTGAAGGTGGTTGGACCTAGGGGCTCTACCCTGGGGGGTTATCATGCAGCAATATGTTTCTTGTGGATTTGCTGAGAATGTCTTTCACACAGATGATGGTGGGATGTACACGTGCAATGCCAAGGCTGTGGACCGAGTGCTGTGAAATGGAATTAGAATATCTAGATGGCTGTTTATGACTGGTACAGACATGATGGGCCAAAGGGCCTTTTTTCCTGTATTGTAGATCTCCATGACTCTAGACTAATGGAGCATTAATTAGTCTGGTTAGATTTGTCCTGCTTTTTGTGGACAGGACATAGTTGGGCAGTTTTCCACATCTAACTGGAGGTCACTGATATAAATCTGCACTGGAACAGCGCAGCTACAGGCACAGCTGTATCTTGATCTAGACCTAGCCTTCGAACACTTCTTGATATGACCTGCAAGTGAATCAACATGGCTAAAGATTAACAAATGTGATACTTGGTGAGTTTAGAAGAAGGATCCTGAGGATGAAGAACTTGACAAATGGGGAATGAAGTTGGAAAATGACAGTGGTGAATCCAGAGCAAGAATAATGAACTGGTGGAGTGCCATCTTCAATGCGGCAAGAACAGAGCTGGGCCCAATTGACTGGAACCAAAGGTTGGTGGAAAAAACTGTGGTTGAATAATGGAAAACCTTCAAAGATAAGATTCAGTAACAGTAAAGGTATATTTCCTCAAAAGGGAAGAGTCGGATAATCAAATCCCTGGATGACCAAAGAAATAGGAAGTAAGTTAAAGAAGAAAAAATGACAGTTATCAGGTAGTAAGTGCAATTGAGAACCAAGCTAAATACAGAAGATTCAGAAGAGAGGTGAAAAAGCAATTAAGAAAAGCAAAGAGAGATAGCAAGTAAAGACTGGCAGCTAACATAAAGGGAAATCCTAAAGTCTTTAACATCAATAGTAAATACAATAAAAGGAGGAGTAAAACTGATTAGAGACTGAAACATTGAGATAAGGCATCACTAAAGTGTTAAATAAATAGTTTGCATGTGACTTTCCCATCGAAATAGCTGCTGGCCAGGCCATGATAACAAAAAGAGGAAGTTCTGTCAAAGAAAGCATTCAAAATTGATAAGGAAGGAATATTGGATAAATTACCAGTTCTCCAAATTGATAAGGCACCGGGACTGGATGTGGTGCATCGGAGAAGATTGAAGGAAGTGAGGGTAGAGATTGCAGAGACGTTGGCAATAATCTTTCAATATCCAGGTCCGAAGGAGAGTCATTGGACTCAAAATGTTAATTCGGCTTCTCTCTCCATAAATGCTGTCAGGCCTGCTGTGTCTTTCTTTTTTGTTCAAAAAAAAGTTTATGAAGAAAGGCCCAGCAATTACAGGAGAGCCAGTTTAACTTCAGTGGTGGGGAAGCTTTAAAAAAATTAAGAGAGAATTAGTAGTCACATGGAAAAAGGGAGGTTGATTTGGAAGAGCCAGTATTAATTTCTAATGAATAAATTGTATTGAAATAACTTGCTGGAATCTATAAGAGGGGTTGCAGAAAGGGTCAATGAGAGTAATGCTGTTGATGGAGTGTACATGGATTCCAGACGGCATTCACTACATTGCTGCAAAACAAGAAAAGTGAAAGCTCAGGGAATAAAAGGGACAGGAACAAAATGGATGCAAAATCGTCATTGTGATAGAAAACAGAGAGTAATGCGTATTTTCTGAGTATTTTTTCAACTTAGAAGAAGGGTTATAGGGAGTTCCCCAGGGGTCAGTGTTAGGCCCCTCTTTTTTGATCATACAAATTAATTATCTCAATCTTGATGTGCAGGGGGGCCTGTTTCAAAGTTTCTTAATGGCACTGAAGTTGGGAGAATTCTGAACTGAGGAGGACAGTGTCGAACTACAAAAAGGACATTGACAAGCTGGTGGTGTGGTCAGTCAGTGGAGGATAAAGTTCAGTGTGGAGAAGAGTGAGATGATACATTTTGGGGCAAAAAACATGGATGGATAGTATAATACAAAGAATGCTATTCTCAAGGATGTACAGAAACGCATAGACCAATAAGTGTTCCAGCCATTAAAGATGACAGGATAGGTAGAGAGCGCGGTTAATAAAACAGACATTATTCTGAACTTCAATAATAAGGGCATCGAGTACAAGATCAGGGAGGTTATGTTGAATTTATATAGGACAGTGGTTGTACCTTAGCTAGTATATTATGTGTAATTTAAGACACTACACTTCAGGAAAGACATGGATGTGTTTGAGGAAGTGCAAAAGAGGTTTACCAGAATGATTCCAAGGATGAGAAATTTCAGTCATGAAGATTGATTAGAGAAATTGGGAGTGTTTTCATCAGGGATAAGATGACTGAGGGGTGAGTCAACAAAATTTTCAAAATCAGAAAGGGTATGGGTAGAATAAATAAGATAAACTGTTCCCACCTGTAGAAGGGTCAAGAGCCAAAGGGCACAGTTTTGAAGCTTTTTGCAGAAGAAATAAATGCGAGGTGAGAAAGAACATTTTCACTCAGTGGGCGATTACGTGTGGAATGCACTCCCTGGAGATGTGATGGAAACAGCTTCATTTGAGGCATCCAAGATGGCATTGCATGTCCATTTGAATAGAAACAATGGGCAGTGTTTTAGCGAAACGATAGGAGATTGGCACTAAGTCAAAATGCTCAGAGTTGGTGCTGTCATATTGGGCCAAATGGATTCCTTCTGCACTGTAACAATCCTGTGATAGCTCATTTTCACTTTGATCATAGCATTGATTCTATACCCATGTATAAGGTGGGCTTTAATACATTGAGACAGTGCTGTACATTCTCTGCACTTTAAATGTGCACTGACATATATTTTCGTTCTTACTTTAATTATCACATGGAATCCCTGTGATCTGGAAAGCTGATCTCGAAATGTTCTGGCATTTTTCTGCTCTTCACTCAATTGTATAGGCAGGAGATAAAACACAAGCGTGCTTTATCTCCTTTCTTGGCATAGCGCTAAGATTCTGTTCACAAAGCTAAATGTGTTGTTATCTGTAACAATAAAACATATGGTGTTAATAGTTGCAAACATATGCTTTGACTTTTCACATTTTGTTGCATCACTTCGAGACACCATGTGAGAATATATTTTACTAAGGATGTAGCCTTATCTTAAACTTGCTAATCCTGCAATGAAATTTCTTATTTCTTTGAATGTTAAGCTTCAATCATTAGAATATGTTCAGTTTCAATCACATTGTGCAAGGTATTCTCAGAATTTTTTACTATTTAGGATTATAAAGGGAGAAATAAAAACAGTTCATCAAATCCTTCTTCACTGAATAACAACTAACAATAGCTTCAATAAATTATTAGTTCTGTCTTGCTACTTGTGAGACCATCTTAGATTTAATTTATCACTGAGACTTGCAAAACTAAAGGGAAAATAAACAAAACTGGTTGAATGATATTGCTTCCCTCTCTCACTTCTTGGAAGCCTGAGGGAGGAGATGTTACATTTTATCTGTTTGGAGGTTGCTGGGTGGGAAGCCTCTGCTTTCCATATCTCCAAATCGCTCTGTGGCATGAAGGCTCCTGGGCAGCTTTCCTGCCAGGATGCCAATTGAGACCTTTAAGCGTCCAATTGATGCACACTTCAGGACCTCATCCTTTTATAGGGGCAATATTCATGATTTTGATTGGGATTCACTCTGCACATTGGATGGATCAGATCACGAGGGAGTCCGAGAAGATTAATTTATATTGTGTAAGGCAGTTAGTACCCCTAGAAAGTTTAACTGAAACTGAAACTACTCGCCGGGATATGAAGGACTGTTCTGAGGAGGAGCCAACCAGAGTTCTGTGTGTATCCTATGAGCTCTGCATGTGTTTACCAGTCACTGTGCAGTGCTTCAGTGATTGTTCTTAGTGTTAACAGCATGTAGCCCATGTAGAATTGTGTGCTTGTTCTTAAATTGAGCATGATAGCTTCACAGCAGACGTATCTATCTCAGTTGTAACTAGCTGCTTAGTAAAACAAAATAAACCTGTTTAATAATTATCAAGATTGAGCTTATCTTACACCAAAGTGTTGCTGGGAGCATCCTTTCCCATAGCATCACTAATTTAGAAACATACCAGCAAGACTGATTGGTGGTAGTAAATCTACCAAGGCATGCTGTTTGTGCCTGCAGAAACCAACATATGCATAGGTTTACGTATTTTTTAATCAACCTGTTCAGAGATGTTCTGACGCACCTCTGGACGGATCTTTTGGCTCAGAGATAAGGACACTTATGGACTATTTTCAGGACAGTGTCTTTGAGCATTATGTTCCAGAGTCAGTCACAAAACAGGCTAATCTGATGAAATGCAACAAGACAAGATCAATTAATGACCTCATGGTAAATGTGCCTCCAGATAGCAGTGATTATATATGCTCAAATTTCATATTCAAATTCAGGGACAGAGTGGTGGATCTTAATGTAGTGTTTCAAAATTAAATAAAGAGAATTCCAAGGGTCTGAAGATGGACATGGCAAAAGTGAACTTGGAAATTAGATTTTGGGTAGGTCAGTAGAGATACAGTGGCAGAAATTTAATGAGATATTTCATAACACAAAGACATATTGCAGTGAGGAAGAAATGCTCCAGGAGAAGGAGACATCTGTGGCTAAATAAGGACGTGAATTATAGCATCAATTTCTCTGGATTTGGCGGCCTTCATGTTGAGCAGAAAGTACAGCTTGGGTCTAGGCACCTGATGGGCTCAGATTGAATTTTGGAGTTGCCCCAAATCTTATCTGGGTTTCACTCTCTTCTCTTGGAGCACCTCACTTGCAGAAACATCTGTTCTCACGTCAGGTTTTATTTAGACTGCAAAAAATCAGAACATTTGAAATCAACAACCCTCATCATAGTTCAATCTTGAATAGTCTCATCTTTTTAAGTCTCATAACCATACAAACTGGCCAACCTGTATAAATCATGAATGAAGGAGCATTTGGATCCCTCAACTTCTGGTGCTGCTAGTTAAAGCATCCTTATTCAGTAATAAGGTTCTTCTTGGAATTGAAATAGTCTACGTGAGCTGGATGACAATCTGCTCAGATTTTGTCAATACCTTCTCTGACATGGAGTACCCATTCGGTATAATAAAGTGCTAACCCGGATTTCAATTAAGACAGGAGGTTGTTCAGTTACTTCAGTGAATATTCCATAACTTCTGTCAAAACATACCTCATGTTATACCAAGGTGTAGAGCTGGATGAACACAGCAGGCCAAGCAGCAACAGAGG
>JAHRHZ010000266.1:15222924-15254640 GCA_024137785.1 Ginglymostoma cirratum
TGGGTGAAGAAGTTCCTTCTCAATTCAGTCCTAAATCTGCTCCCTCTAATCTTGAGGCTATGCCCTCTTGTCCTAGCTTCACCTGCCAGTGGAAACATCCTCTCTACTTCTATCGTATCTATTCCCTTCATAATTTTATATGTTTCGATAAGATCCCCCCTCAATCTTCTGAATTCCAATGAATATAATCCCAATCTACTCAGTCTCTCCTCGTGAGCCAACCCCCTCAACTCCAGAATCAACCTAGTGAACCTCCTCTGCACTCCCTCCAGTGCCAGTACATCCTTTCTCAAATGAGACCAAAACTGCACACAGTACTCCAGGTGTGGAGTTCATCCAGCTCTACACCTTGGTATCTCAAACTCTCCAGCATCTGCAGTACCTACTATCTCTCATACCTCATGTTACTTCATTTTGGATAAATCCACTTAAAATGCTCAGCACTTTGTTGTCTTAGCGTTCTTCAGAGAAAAAAAACATTTTCTTTAGACTGCTGTTTCAACTGGTGCCACTCTGTTTTAATATGAGTTTGTCTTTTCAGCTAAGATCAGGCCAGTCTTCAAGGTATTTCTTTCACCAGTATTTATTAACAATAAATGTATGATGATTTTGCAGCAGGCAGCTTTAGCTTATGCTGTTCTGGTTCCAAACATCTCGCAGCATCTCTATTGTAAGACCTCTGAGGTCACAGTTACACCACAGTATAGCTTAGAGGCTTTTCTACATATCCATTCAACCCTCCCTCTACATCAGCCATGAACAACATGTCAAACTAACTCGTCATTCTGTCTCTGACTACATTAATTTCGTCTTCATCTCCCAATATAAACAATTCGTTCTTTGTAAACCTTTGCTAGTTATGCCTCTTTCTTGTTCTTCATAATATATTGGTTTACACCTTTCATTTTCCTATCTCAAGGGTATTGGGCCATTGCTTCACTTGTGCGCCTTGGTACTACACACATTCCCTAAACCTCCTCCTTTCAGGAATCACCCAAAAAATCCATGTCTTTGACCTCACCTTCTGTAACTTGTTGTAAATCTTTTCCTGTTCCTGCTTAGCATCTGTTTCTGTTCTGTAAAGTGATGAAGCAAATTCACACATGAATGGTGCTGAATAAATACAAACTGTTGTTAATATTTTCTGGGAATCGGTTCACACATGGAGAAGGTTCCCTGCACTCATCCTCAGTGAGCTAATGATAGGGTATACAAAAAATGAAACTATAAAGTTTGCTTGTTTTTAGAAGTGATCTTTATTCAGTTTGGAATTTCTGATTAAGTAGGAGCGTTTTAAGCAAGGAATTGATTGGAATAAGTGAGGTTGGTAGCTCCAGGAGGGAAATACTGTGGTGGTGCTACACATTTCACTGAACTGGAGTGACACATGCTCGGAATTAACTACTGCAGTTAAATAAAAATCACATGATTTCGTGAACATCTTGGGCCCACTGCATGTTACCTTAATAAGAGAAGACTAAAATGATTGCTTTCTTCTTTCCCCTAAATTATTTGTGATATGGTCTTAACAAATTTCAAATTAATGGACTGCGGAATTTTAACATGTCTTTACTCTTTCATTAGTTGAGATTTATGAGGTATTTTTCAATTGATGACAATCCCAGAATGGTTGGATTGCATCTTGTATCTTGCTGCCAGCCATCTATTAGTCTATGTTTAATTCAGTCTGATATTGTTACTCAGTATCCTTTATATATTGTATATACAATATTGGAGATGCTGCTTTCCTAAGAGGATTCAAGTCAAAGGACATGAAGAATATCTTGTCAATGACACAACACTGAGCCAAAGTTTGCCAGAGCAGAGCAACAAGCAGCACTCAACTTTAGACTTTTCAATGCATCACAACTCACTGGAAATACAAGCTATAAACAGAACAAATAGTGTATTTCCTTGATCATTGGGAGTTAAGAAATAGAAGGCCAGATTAGCAGCAGGAAGTAGAGCCAAATCAAGTATTGAGAAAGAAATAGAAGGAATAAGAAATCGGATTAGGAGAGTTAAAAATGGAAGTGAGAGAAAAAGTTTCAAGAGCAAAAATATTTAATTTAAAAGTTGTCATTTTAAATCTCCAACAATTTGTTTCCCAAATGAATGATTCTCCTAATTTATAAGTGTTTATTTTCTGGGCAAAGGAGACTGATAGTCATTCATTAATAATCATTGCATCATTGAAAGAATACTTCCCCTCTTCATTTCTAGACAACTTTCTGTGATGAGTGCTGTGGATAATGCAAGTGCAAATGTTACAAACTTATTTTAAAAAATGAAAGGGACTTTAAAAAGATAATATGACAAAGCTAAATATGAGCCATCACAAATCAACCAATAAATTGTGGTGATTTACAAGTCAAAACATATGTCTTCCTTATTACAAATTGTCAGCCGATTTACTCAGTAATGATGGAATGTCATGTTCACCAAATTTTGGTGTATTATATTTCATCTATTAGTTATGTGAATATTGTCCATGCTTTGCTTCTTGCAGTTTTTCCCTCTTAGAGACAGTGTTCACATAAAAACATTCTCAAAATAAAACCAGGTTTAATTTCCTTTGGCCATACACAGATTAAGGTGTTTGCACAAAATGAGTTAATGACCTTCTTTAAATAATACAATAAGGGTTTTCATTCAAACCAGCACAGTACCAGAGGAAATGAATGCCTTTAGGCATGGTTTCTCTACTGTAAAATATCATTTTCCATATGTCACTGCAGTGAATTATCATTTCTTGAGATATGAAATTAATACACCGTGAATACAGACCTGCATCATTGTATGGAAACTTGACAATTTCATGGAATGCTTATGGTCACAAGGAGGCATACAGCATTGGAATGGACCTTTCAGACCAACTCGTCCATCCCGACTATGTTACCGAACTAAACTAGTCCTACTTGCCTGCAATTAGCCCATATCCTCCAAACTTTTCCTGTCTAGTTACTTAAATGTTATAACTGTACCCGCGTCTATCACTTCCTCTGGCAGCTCACTCCACACATGAACTACTCTCTGTGTAAAAAAGTTGCCTCTCATGTCCTTTTTAAGACTTTCTCCTCTCCTGTTAAAGATTTTGAGTTTTGAGCTCCCCAACCCGAGGGAAAAAACACTTGCTATTCACCTTATCTGTGCCCTTCATGATTTTATAAACGTCTATAAGGTCATCCCTCAACATCCTGTGCCCAGTGATAAGAGTCCCAGCCTGCTTTTATAACTTAAACCCTCCATTCATGGCAACATTTACTGAACAGTCTCCAATTTAATAATATCTTTCCTATAGCAGGGTGACCAGAACCGTACACACTACTCCAGAAGAGGCCTCACCAATGTCCTGTACAACCGCAACATGACATGCCAACTCCTATACTCAAAAGCCTGAGCAATGAAGGCAATCGTGCTGAACACCCTCTTAACCACCCTGTTTACCTGTGACGTAAAGTTCAAAAAATATGTACCCGAATCCCAAGGTCTGTCTGTTCGACAACACGACCCGGAGCCCTACCATTAATTGTACCAGAAACAAAAACAAAAACTCCAGTTCTGAGGAAAGGTCACCGGACTCGAAACATTAACTCTGATTTTTTCTTCACAGATGCTGCCATACCTGTTGAGCTTTTCCAGCAACTTTTGTTTTTGTTCTGGATTTACAACATCCCCAGTTATTTCGGTTTTTAATTGTATCAGTCCTGTTCTTGTTTGTTTGACCAAAATGCAGTACTTCTCATTTATCCAAATTAAACTCTATCTGCCACTCCTCAGCCTATTGACCCAACTGATCAAGATCTCTTTAGAATCTTACATAACCTTCTTCACTGTTCACTTTAACACCAATTTTAGTGTCATCAGCAAACTTATCAACCATGCCTCATATATATTCTTATCCAAATCATTTTTCTAAAAGACAGATAAAAATGGACCCAGGGCAGCACAGTTCCTCAGTGGTTAGCACTGCTGCCTCACAGTGCCAGGGACCTGGGTTTGGTTCCACCCACAGGCGACTGTTTGTGTGGAGTTTGCACATTCTCCCTGTGTCTGCGTGGGTTTCCTCCTAGATGTTCAAGTTTCTTCCAGCAGTTCAAAGTTGAGCAGATTATGTGGATCAGCCATGAAAAATTCAGAGTTACAGGGATAGGATAGGAGGCTGGGTCTGGGTGGCCTGGATGGGATGCTCTTCAGAGGGTCGGTGTGAACTTGATGGGCTGAATGGCCTGCTTCCACACTGTAGAGATTCAATGATTGTATGATTCAGTACTGAACCCTGTGGAACACCACTAATTATAGGCTTCCAGTCAGAAAAACAACCCTCAATATATTGTTGAAATGGTGATGCATGCACACACATATGAAGCATCAATGATGGTTCTGGATTCTGTAAATTCTTCATTGAATACAATCCTTAGAATAAATTTAATTAAATTGTAAGAATGGCTGACTATTTATCACCATTTGAAACATATCTCATCAATTTTCACTGGCATCTCCAATGAACCAAATCCAGAATCAACATGATCAGTCAAGAATCTCCAGTTTGTCCAGGGACTGTGTGGTCTGTTTGTGCCTCAGCTCTGTTTCAGTGGGATTTTGGGACCCAGAAGTCTCATGAAAGGAAGTGAGGTTGGTTGGCCTCAGGCAACTTGCTTGTGAGAAATGGTCCACTCTGACAACAGGCCAATTATCTCGCACTAATTTACACTAAGTTAGCATTCACAGTGGGAGTGTGCTGTGGGAAGTGGGAAGATTCAGACTGGAGTAGTAAGTGTACTCCCCTGCGGTACCACAGATCATTGAGGCACAGTGGTGGGAGCATCTATGTCCTCTTCAAGGAAAAGTACAAGTGCTCAGTGCTGCAAGAAAATAGAAACTTTTATGAGCTGAGAAAAATGAAATTTAGCCCAAAAGTGAAAAGGAAAAATGAATATAAATGGAAAAAAATAGCGATTGTTCATTTGGCTGAAAGCAACTACCCTAAATGATTTGTAGCAGAGGGATACAACAATCATATTTTATAGAAGGCATTTAATCAATTTTACGGCATGTAATGAAATGAGGGGTGGATTTTTAATAGGATATTTTACTGTAGAAAAATCTACTCATTACAGTGAAATAAACATCTCCTTAGCGGTTGTTAGGTATATGATTTCAAACTGGTCTGTTAAGGAGGTCAATTGTGATTTAAGTAGCAACTTTTCAAATCTGACCTTTAATTTGTGGAAATAAATCACTTTGGAGACCCATTATTTCTCAATTAACAAACTAGGCTTCATTTATCATGGAAAAAAGTCACTGAATTAATCACTGTTCCCCTCCTTGGACTAATTTGTAATGCTTTTAAAAGTTATTTAATGTGCAGTACAAAAGATGCATAACGCACAATGTTGGATGGCTTTAATGTTTACTACATGAGTTATGCTCCATTTAAAATTGATTATACCATATCATGGCACGACTTGAGCTTTCTAGGTGATCAAAAGTGATCACTGGGTCATTGGCAGGTTATCAAAGCACAGAACCTAACTCTCAGTGAGTTGTTGGGTAACCCTTGACTAATGAAGCTGTTTTGATGATTAAGTTAACAGCCTGCAATGTCTGGGAAATGTCTGCCACACACTGGTGATGTCACCATGCCGCTGATATATTGAAGCACATATCTAAAACAAACACTGGGATGATTTGAAAAAAAGCTTTGCGCCATTGTGCCGAGCATTCAATTTTACTCCATCAATGGTGTTGTTACTGCATTTGTCAACTTTATTGAAGAAACAGCAAATTTTTCTTACTTGTGGGACAACACATGGTTTATTTAAGTTTTACCTTGGCCAAAATCTTGACAGGACGACAAGGATATCATTTACATTGAAGGGTGGCAGATGCTGAATAAAGTGCTATTTCACAGCAGCAAATTTAAGCTCAGTAAAAGAAAGAAGAAACTTTTATGCGTAGAGGATATTAATGAAATGTAACAATTGAGAGTATGTAGTATTATCTCCATTGCTGAGTCGTGGCTGTAAGGCAAACTCAGTAAAGCCAAGAACTGGAAAAAAGGTCAAATTCTCATAAGAGATAACAAGCATGGGGCTGGATGAACACAGCAGGTCAAGCAGCATCATAGGAGCAGGAAAACTTGACGTTTCGGGCCTAGACCCTCACAATTCTCATAAATTGTGATGCTTCAAATGTAATACACGTATATTCTAAATCTTTTGCAGAAGACAGGTAATACAAATCATTTCTGATTAAGTACAAAGGGATTGTTTTGCAACTATTTGAGTCTAGCAGCTTTTCATATGGAAGTTACAAACAGATGGTCAATTAATCTATGCAATAAGACTGTGCATATTTTGGTAAATCTGCTTCAAATCAATTTTAAGCACACAATCTGAAATAAGTTCATGGGACCCTGAAAAAATCATCACTGATGGGGTTAAATTGAGTTAAGTGCTTTTCCACAGGGAAAAATGGCAAATCAAAAATCAACTTAACCCAATAAATACCAAAAGAACTGCGGATGCTGTAAATCAGGATCAAAAACAGAAGTTGCTGGAAAAGCTCAGCAGGTCTGGCAGCATCTGTGGAGAAAAATCAGAGTTAATGGTTTGGGTCTGGTGATCCTTCCTCTGTTGCTTTTCCAGCAACTTCTGTTGTACAACTCCATGTCAATGAGTGCAAAGCAATATTGACACGGGACCTGGAATCAGTTCACCCCATGACAGGACATGGTAAGTGGTATTTATTTTCCTGGTCATCTAGTTACATCCGTAATAATTCTAAACAAAGTAGCATTTTATAAAAGTAATTTATTTGAGCTCATTGAGTTGACTGTGTAGTACCTTAACCTAACGGTGCTCTAAGTAAATTCTGACCAGAGCAACACAGAGTAATGGTAGTCTAAGTTCTCTTCATCAGAGGATTGTGAAAACCAACCATTATTGAATTGGTGCAGAGATAGTAGGAACTGCCAATGCTGGAGAATCTGAGATAACAAGGTGTAGAGCTGGATGAGCACAGCAGGCCCAGCAGCATCAGAGGAGCAGGAAAGCTGACGTTTTGGGTCTGAAGAAGGGTCCAGATCCGAAACATCAGCTTTCCTGCTCCTCTGATGCTGCTTGGCTGCTGTGGTCATCCAGCTCTACACCTTGTTATCTCTATTATTGAATTGGTGTACCCCAACCCCCTGCAATCTAACCCCAAAGTCATGGGTTATTGAATGGCGGAGTAGGCTCTATGGGCCAGATGGCCTATTCCTGCTCCTACTTCTTACATGTTAAGAAGCTGTATATCAAAGTTAGCAATTCTTGCTAAACTTCTTTACTGACTTCATAAAATCCTAAGCGAGCTGCTGAATGACCAGCCAATTTTACATTTTTCTTCAGCAGGTGGCTTCATATCCTTGTGGGAATAGCAGTTTGCAAACTTTATGCTATGTTCTCTTAATCAAGTCAAAACCTGTTCAACTTCATGATCGGGTAACATAGCAGTTTCATTTTTAGCAAAGTTTACTCCTTTTTGAATTACCATGACATTCAACTTGAAATAATGTTTTATTGTTTCATTTTGAAGTGAACAGCAAACATTAGAGGACATAATTCCCAAAATATAATTCAGCTAAATCCTTTCCAGTTAATAGCACCTGCTTGAATTTGCACTCTACAGCTGAATCATAATTTTTTGGCTTAATCTGAATAGCAAGGGATTTTGAAGGGATTGTTATGATGGCATATTAGTCAAGGGCAGCCTTCAATACTAATACAGGATTAGCGAGTTTTCTCTCTTTATCTCACTAAACTTGCTCCATTGATTATCTATCACATCCTCCTCCACTCCGCAAGCATACGTTCCACCATCTTGTCTCCAACTCTTCACACTCACTCCATCCTGACTACTGTATCCACTTCTCACCAAGTCTCATGCTATACTACACTCATTAATGCCTGCAGCATTTTCCAACTCACCATCACACACTCCAGCAGCCAACACCACTAACTTTGTATGTCCTCTGTATTGCCTATTCACTCGCTCAGGACACCATCCCATCTGCATCATCCACTAACAGTGATGTCACCAGCATGCATCTCCCGTAATCATCTCTCTTTCAGTCCATGAGGAAAGCAGCCCACAGTAAAACAGAAAGAGATAAGACAGGTGGTGTACTAACTGACATTCGGGCTCCTCACTACTTATGAGGAGAGGATACTGGCACTGAGCAATCCCTGTATCAGTATCGAAGGCTGTCCTTGACTAATATGCCAGGAATCCCTGAGCAAAGGCTATCCCTCTTGACTTTATGTGTTTGCGAAACAGCGTGGCAACACACCAATAATTTGAACTTGACTGAGGGGCCAACGTTCAAAAGGCAATGCAAGGCAGGGTTGCTGGCAGCATCCAGATAGGCTCAGAGTGGCTAAGCACTGTGAGAGCAACCAGACAGCATGGAGATACAGCCTGGTCCAATCCACGAGCTGATTGCATGTTCTTGAGTGAACAGCGTTTTCCAGTGAATTCGAAGATATCTGCTGAGTGACAAGTTGTTCCTGGAAACTTGATGGAAATCAGACATGAAGAATGCCACAAGATTTGAATTAATGAGGCAAGTTCAGTCAGATAGAGTGAGAAAATATGCTAGGCGTCATGGAAAGAAACCCTCCAAAGGTGCTCCACACAACTTGCGATGAGCCAAAAATAGTGCAAGATCAGCCCAATGTTTTGTCTGTCTTTTCTGACCTACACTGCATAGTTTGATTACAATTAGCAAAGTTCCACTTTTAACTTAATGATGTGGTTTAATATTGAAATCTTTGTGATCAGGATAAATATTACCTTAAGTTGTCAACAATGGAAGGGATAATGCTGGACAAGACTATGGCATCTCATGTTATGCATCCCAGGTTTATAAATCATCCTGGGACCCAAATTCTAATTTTCTAGACGATAAATAGCTAAGATCAGAGACAGAATCTCAGTTATCATGGTCAGTTTTAGAGAAGCGTTGTGTCTTACATCTTTTCTCTGAATATTCTGCTTTCAAATATAATGTAACATCTTCAGTAATTGTGAATTTTCTGAATATATGTTTCAATGAGATCATTTCTAAATACACTTAACACTGAGCCCTCAGAACTGATCCCTGGGGTACACAGCTAGTTACAGTTATCGCCGCCACTATTGATCATGTTCCCTTTACTTACTACTCTTCTAACTACTAACTGTTTTAGTACCATTTTACTGCTACGTTACTTGTCTCAAGAGATTTTACATGAGCACTGTTTTCTTGTGAATGATTTTATCAACTTTTTTTAAGGTTAAGGAATATGACATTTCTCATTGTAAGTAGGCACCAAGTTGCTTTCTCAAATTATTCCCATACATCTGTTTGTCATGAACCTATGTTGGGTTAAACTAATTATCATTATGCTTTATAACTCTATTAGAATTGCTTTTTGTCTAAGAGATTTTCAATATTTTGCCATTAAGTTTTCATCAGGTGAGCTGGTGTAGTTTATTTTATTGATTTATGGGATAAGGGTATTATTAGCGCATCCCCAATTGCCTAGAAGGTAGTTAAGAGTCAACCACATTGCCTTCGGTCTAGAGCCAAACCAGGCAAGGCAATTTTCTTCCCTAAAGGACATTAGTGAACCAGATAGTTTTTTTCCCATAATCGTCAACAGTTTCGTAGTCATCATTAGATTCTCAATTCCAGATTTTTTATTGTTTTAAAATTCCACCATCTGTTGTGACTGGATTTGAACCCTGGTCCCCAGAACATTACTTGGGTTCCTGGATTAAAAATCTAGTGGTAATATCACAACATCATTGCCTCCCCTGCCAGGATTATGCCTCCAAACTTTCTTTAAAATACAATTGATATTCTGTATTTAATGAATGGTAACATTTTTGCTCACACTTGTCCCTCATGATGATCTTCATGTTCTTTGATGTTTTTTGGACAAAATGTTCTAATCCCAAAGGAGGTGAGTTATTGGGGGCAGGATGGGCACTGAATTCTGTGGAGTGATGGCCTATCCAATCGCCAACACCTTCTGGTATCCACCAGAATTAAGTTTATGCGGGGAAAGGTCCATGGCAGGTTCACTCAAGCTTTGGTATCTTACCCATTCGGTCTTGCCTATGTGTGAGTCACTCACAGCAATGTGGCTGATTCTTGAATGCCTTCTGAAATATCTGAGCAAGCCACTCATTTGTACCAAGCTGAGATCTTTTGTTTACTTACCAATCTTTTCAGAGATGTATAACACACCTCTGGAATAAGTGGGACTTGAACCCAGGCCTCCTGGCTAAGAATTAAGGACAAGACCACAGCACAACAAGATCCCTGAATGTGTACATGCTCTAAATCAACCTGTTTTGATGTGCTATGATGCATTCCCAGCACTGGAGGGACTTGAGGTCAGATGTGTTGGATTAAAAGCAGTACCATAATTTTCAAGACTATCTGGCAGTATGAAGTACCTTATAAAATGAGATAACAAGCATGGGGCTGGATGAACACAGCAGGTCAAGCAGCATCATAGGAGCAGGAAAACTTGACGTTTCGGGCCTAAACCCTTCATCAGAAATGGGGGAGGGGAAGAGGGTTCTGAAATAAATAGGGAGAGAGGGGGAGGCGGATAGAGGATGGACAGAGGAGAGGGTAGGTGGAGAGGAGGCAGACAAGTCGAAGAGGCGGGGATGGAGCCGTCAAGTTTTCCTGCTCCTATGATGCTGCTTGACCTGCTGTGTTCATCCAGCCCCATGCTTGTTATCTCGGATTCTCCAGCATCTGCAGTACCTTTTATCTCTGATACCTTATAAAATGAAGTGCTTTTTGAAGTGCAGTGACTGTTGTAATGTAGCAAAGGTGGGGACTACTTTACTGTTTCTGGGAGTTCTCTAAGCACAATAAGGAGATAATCTGTTTCCTTTGTGATATTGATTGAGTGAAATATATTAGCCAGGGCTCCATGAATAACACAACTGATTTTTAAAAAAATAATGACATGCGAGATAAATTTGCAACGTACCAAGCAAGCAGGAGCAAATTACTGCAATGCTGGAATCTGTACTGGAAACAAAAAACGCTGGAAATCACAGTGGGTCAGGCAGCATCCATGGAGTGTAAGCAAGCAAACCTTTCAAGTCTAGACAGATAAACCTAAATTGTTTCATTTTTGTGCTGGAGTGGTAGACTGGGACTCGAATCCAGAAAAGCCAGTGCTTTGGGATCAAAAATGGTTTATGTTTATTCTGGTCTAACTGGTTCTGAGAAGTTCAATGCACAACCTACAGACTATGCCATATCATAGAATCCCTACAGCATAGAATGAGGCCATTTGGCCAGTGGGGTTTATGCTGGCCCTCCGAAGAGCATCCCAGAGCTAATCCATCTCGCCTGCACATCCCTGGACACTATGTGGTAATTTAGCATGACCAATCTACATAACTGGACTGTGGGAGGAAACCAGAACAAACCAGAGGAAACCCATGCAGACACAGGGAGAATGTATAAATTTCACATAGACAGTCACCTGAGGCTGCAGTTGAAACTGGGTCCCTGGCACTGTAAGGCAGCGGTGCTAGCCACTGTGCCATTGTTCCATCCATATGCACGGTAGTTAGTGCTTAGAAGGTTCGGATAGATGAGCTGTTTGGAGGATTTGGCTGCTCTCCTTGATGCCTCAAACTCACATACCAACTGAGATGCAGCTGATACACTTAATTACTTCCAAGTTTTCTTCGTAAAGCAAATGTTTAGAAAAAATGCAAAATACGTGCTACATAATTAATGAAAAATAGAATTTTAATTAATGAAATAATTAACAACCAGAGCTTTAAATTTTATTGTGATTACATAGAATGGCAAAGCAGTTAAAGTAGGGTTAGTACAATAGGTCTATTCTAAATGATTGCATAGCCTGAAGCAAATGGCATGCCTTCACCGCATTTAGAAGGTTTCATTTCATATTTACTTCATTGGATAGTGCAGACAGCAAAGTGCAAATGTAGCCTTTGCTAGTTATTAATATTTTTCCCATGTTATTACTATGCAGAATCTGCTGGGACTTCATGAGGCACTGACTACAAATACCCAATGTGCATGGTTGGACACATGCCAGATCCTGCTAAGTGAAGTCTTAGAAACTTAGCCACCGTCACCTTACAGGTATGATTCAAGGATTATTGTCTTTTCTATGATGATAAATGCTTCAAAGCATCAAATAATCTAGATTTATAACCCTCACCTAATTAAATGTAAATTCAGTATCATTCTTGGTGGCAATCCAGCTGGATTTTGTTCTGCAATGAAAAATTCAAAAGCATTCCCAGTGTTATATTCTGTGTACATTCTGTTTCAGAATGAAAAATGTAATATTGCAAAGAGATACTATTCAAAACTGCCTTGGGCAGCTGTAAACATCAAAGTACGACACTTGAAGAGCTTTTATATGCATTTGCTGTTTATCGGTCAATTTTTCTCAACTTTGTTAGCTGGTAACAGTGGCTCCTAAGGGACTGCTCAAGGAAAATATGATCAAATGACTGCTTCATCTTTTATTTCAGGCACAAGTGTACGTCTCTCACTTGCTTTCCATAATCTGGTGTTTTCAAATCACAGCAAGATGTCTGTAGTTGCATAAGATCTATGGGAGGGAGTTGCATAGTTGCTGTGGAATCTGAAGGGTTTGGGAAAATATCATAACGTCATCCGGACTTCAGTTTTGAAGCATATTATTCAAATCATTTGTATGTCATGTCATTTTCTTTAGTTGTAGAACTCAAATTTATGCATTGCACCTGTAGCTTATTGAGTTTTATCCATAATGAGTTAGATTGTATAGGCCAGGGAGGTCCTTAACCAGCGCTGAGGTGGCTCATCTCAATTGGGAGTATTTGTGGTTTTACATTTGGGTAAGGTAGGGGAAATTACACTATCCCTGTTCCTTATGTCTATCCAGTACCATTTGCTTGAATTGCATGTATTTTTAACATCCGGTTGATAGGAGCACAGGGTTGATGTTCTTCCCCTATGATTGATTTAGCCTGCTTTCAGGATCAAGGATGAGAAATAACTATCTTGCTGTGGTACTGATGGGACATAATCACCTATGGGACCAAACTCGCAAGTAGTGAGCTGATGTCCGCGTGAAATGAAGTCTTCTAAACGGGCTGGTGTCACACTGCTTACTGCAGACAATGCAACTATTGAGGATAGACCTATAGTAATAAGTGTAATTTGAGCTCAGCAAGGAATCACTCTTTGAGGAATGGATGGAATTGGAGGATATTGATGGAGGAAGGTGATTGGGAAGAGAGAGAATGACTTCTTTTTGACCATTTTGCACACGGTTTGTTGCTGATGTTGGAGCTTATAAAATATTGAGTCACTGTCCTTATACTGTTCTTGATATTGATCAGTCACTGTGTTTTTTAAACAGTGTTAAACAGTGCAGTGCCTCTGCACTAAAGACCATCATTTTCAAAATATTTCCATTGTTGTGTATGAAGAGTGCAAAATTCTAGTATTACTGATATAGCTCAAGGACTGCATATTGTTATCATGAAATATGTGTTAAGTATTATATGTCTATCATGTGTTAAGTGGTTAGGTCATTACGTATCTTCAAGGCTGAGGGAGACAGATTTTTAATCATTAGGAGAATCGAGGGTTATGGAGAAAAGGCAGGAAAGTGGAGTTGAGCTTTGCCAGGTCGGCCACGATTCATCGAATGGTGGAGCAGACTCGATGGGCTAAATGGCCTACTTTTGTTCCTCCAGCTTAAGGCCTTATATATGTGAGGAACTCACAGCGCGCAGTGGCTGAAAGGTAGGTCAAAGTTAGAATATTGCCTTTCAGCCACAGGAACTTCAGATGAAATCAAAAGCTTGTTTTCACTTAGTGACAAAAATTAATCGTGAGCAGATCATTTTTACACATTCTGCCTAATACACTACATTTATAGCCAATGTGCAGAATGGGGAAAAAAAGTCCTTAAATTTGACTATCAATACGTCAAATCACAATACAATGTATTCCACACTGGGCAAAATTTAGTGCAAAACCTTTGCATCTCACATGAGTCTAGATAATAAGAATGACTGATGCAAAAAGGGATGCACTGTTTAAGGTTATGACTGTGGTGCACTGTTGATGAAAGATAATTGGAACTCAAAAATTATTGGTAATGATTTCAAACACTGTAAAAAATGATCTCTGATGTATTTGGTGGTAGCATTCATCAGAACAATTAATCAGTTTTGCAGGAAATGAATAGTTTACTGATGTGTTTTGGACCAGGAATGAGTAGGTTCTATGTATGTGTGCTATTAAAATTAGTTATCAGTAAATGCTAGAAAAAAAATCACTCTACAGGAAGTGGGATTAAATTTCCTGCTGTATATTTTTTTGCAAGATGGTCACGACATTTTCAGATCAAAAGGAATTTGCTGTCTATTTGCTGGTGAGGTTTATGACACGGTGAAATGTAATCTTTCAATATGCCTGGTGAAAATATGTATGTCATGGGAATGCCATGAACATTAATGTATTTCAAGCCATTGTATGTTTACTAAATTTGACATTGCAGCCATACTCAGACATATTAAAATGAAATCAGATGCCACTTAAGTGTTGTTCAAATTACCTGACAATCCTCCCATTGCTGTCAATTTAACCCTTCGAGCACACCACTTCCTCCTCAGAGATAATAAAATGGATGTAATCAATATCCCCTTGATAGCTCTCAAGTTCACCTTTGGAAGACAAACTACATTATTATCTTCTGTAACTGTGTCATTTAAAAACAGAGGTTATAAAAACTGCAGTGCAGTGGAAGATTTTCCAAGAAATTACCCTTGGGAATGGGAATTAAGTTCCTGCTGTATACCAGAACAGCCTTGCCCAATAGCGAAGATAAATACCCATATGCTCACTTCATGTTTTCCATCAGTTTTGAAGATGTTTCAACATGACAGACGTAGAGAATTACTAAAACACAGCAGGTTGTGAGTGTCAGTAACCACAGCCATAACTCACTTCTTGCTCATCAGACATAAGATATGAAAAATTCTGATGTGCCCAAATGTGAATAGCAGCAGCACCAACGTCTGCAAACTCTTTTGAGGCTACATTGGGCAGATATCATCAGATTGACAACCCATCTGTCTTCCACAAGCAGCCTGGTTACCAGCTCTAGCTAATGAATGTCTTCTGTAGGGGTTTTGTGAACTGACAATCCTTGCTATTAGATTGCTGGCCACCTTGTAGGCTCACAACCTCAAGATTAAGTTTCAATGTTAAGCAAGCTATGACTGAACGGAATTATACTTGTTGAGCCCCGTTCAACAGTATTGTTTGTCTCGGTGCCAGCTAGGCATTTGTCCAAAAGATTTAAAAGTATTTATGTGTTTTTTTGGGGAAAAAAGGCATGTCTTATGCTCAACAGACAATTTGATTAACACCCTATCCACTTTCTGGCACATTGTTTTCTGATAAGGATGTTTTATTGTGTGCATGTGCGTAATGAATGAGATTTTTTTCTTCTGTATCTTGGGATGCAAGCATTACTGACAAGGCTATCATATGTCTCCCTGAACCCTAACTGCCCTTGAATGACAGTTAAAAATCTTCTTGAACAACTGCAAAGATGCACCCACAGTGCTGCTGGGAAGGGTGTTCCTTCATCCTCATGTAGCAACAATGAAGGAATGACAATGTCATTCCAAGTCAATGGTTTCGATGAGGACATCTAAATGGTAATGTTCCCACAAGCCTACTCCCCTCATCTCTTTCAGTCACCGGAGTTGTGCCTCTGCAAGATGTTACTAAAAGAGGACTGGCAAATTGCTGGATTGCAGCTTGCAAACACAGCCACAGTGTTGGAGGGACTGATTGTTTACGGTAATGAAGGGGGTGTCGATCAAGCAGGCAAAACTTGCAATTGTTGCAGGAGGATTCAGCTGCATTTTTTTTTCAAACATGCTGCCACTTTTCAGCCATCAGAGCAGCAGTGATATTTCATTATGGAAGTATTAGTATTTTGAAATGCAGTGGAGACATTTTCAATAATGTATGATCGCGTCATGATGTACATGCAGTGAGACATGATGCCAAGCCAGCAGCGTAATTATTGATGACTACCACAGCCTTTATTTCAGAGATACCTGGCTGTTCCCAAAACAGGCATCAGTACACTTGGACTTCTTCACATGATAGAACAGTGAATGTCAATTAATAATAAGTCAGATCCGTGTGCTGTCATATAACAAGTAACTTCAGTTTGTTTTTCTGATTCAAACAGAATTCAGACATCACATACTTCTGTTAGAACCACGAGAGAAGGGATGTACTGGCTCCCCTTTGGTCAGCCTCCCTGTTTTGTCAGAACAAAGGGTGTCCATGGCTAACTGTAAATGTCAAAGCTGGTGTCTAATTTGAAGAAAAAAAATCATACAATTTTGCAAATATTGGTGGTGGGTCAGAAGACTGCATAGGCTACAAAGGAGAAGCAAAGAATGATTAAAAGATCAATAAGGGGAGAAAACTAAAGAAAGCTGGCTAGAAATATGAAAACAGACAGTTAGAGTTTTCTGTAGATCTTGAAAAAGAAGAGTTAACAAAGTGAACGTTGTTCCTGTAGGAATTGAATCTGGAAATAATATAAAATAAAGTTTTATAAAATACGGTGAATGAATTGAATGGGTATTTCCCATTAGTTTATACGACAAAGAATTTAAATAGGATCCCAGGAATAGCTGCAGATGAAGAAATGGAAGGAAGAGGGGAGGGGCAAATCTGGAGCAAATTTTTTGGAGCTGTAGGCTGTCTGTCTTCAAATCCGAATGGATTTCACCCTAAAATCTAAAAAAGAAGAGTCCATCGATGTAAAACAGAGATTATGACAGTACTGTTAAACCACGAAGGTGCTTGTGTTTTTGGAACAGTCTTCCTCAAAAGACAATGGAAGTTGAATCTTTGAATTTTTCAACACAATGGTATTTAAATTCTTGCTAAGCAAAAAGAAGAAAGGTTAACAGGGTAGGTGAATATGTAGTGTGACAAGACCAGTTTTTATTAAATGGTGGAACATGCTCAAGGGGCTGTGTGGCTTACTACTGCTCCTAAGTTGTATATTTCTATGTAATGTATCTTAACAGTTGACTATATTATGCAAAACCACCAGATCCAAGGACAATCCTTAACCAAGAAAAAATTGCTCTTGGCAAACTTGTGATTCACAGAACAGGATTACAATAAATATGAAATCTTTTCCAAGTAATCTTTTGAATTCTTATAGATTTCTTGGACATACATTTTATACAATGCGACAAAATAAATTGAATTTCCTAAGAAACGTTTATTCAATCTGAGGTGCGTATTAAATGGTTTCCAATGAAGAGAGCTACACTAAGAATATAATCCCTGAATTTCACATTAATCTGACATGTACTTAAAAATATAAACATATAAACTTCTTTGTAATTTGGGCAACTCGAGCTATAGCAGATTAAGAAAAAAATTCTTTTCTTTGAAGATGCAAGTTAGTTTTAGTGACATTATTGTTAAACTACTGTAAGTACTGTTTATCTCAAATTTTGCTGTTGATCTCTCTATGTGCACCTTCTCTGTGGTTGTCACACATTGATTCTACACTTTGTTCTGCTACCCTGGTGCACTTTGTCTGGTATGATCTGCCACGCAAAACAATTTTCACTGTATCTCGGTAAACGTGACAAGAATAAATCAAATCCAATCCAAAACACCTACAAACTCCATAATCTGCACACTGATTCTAACTCCTTTCTGGCCAGTGTCGCAGACTGAGCCTAACCCATTGCATCTATATCGAATCCTGTCTGACCTTTAGTTAAGTGTCTGATTGTTGTCTTCAATGCTACTACTACCTTCCTTCCCCACTGTAAGAGTTATCCATCTCTGTCCTTGTCTTCGGCCCTCAGCACTCATTTTACTACTCAAAATCTGACTATTTCAATGACTCCTAGCCAGCTTTCATCTTCCCCATGCTTCAACTCATCCAAAATTATGCTTCATGTTTCTTAAGTTGCTCTAAGGCCTTTGCGCTCACGAACCTACATTAACTCTTTTTCATCATGGTGTTCATTCCCTCCATGTCTTCAGCTATCTCCAATTCAATAGGAAATCTGCATTCCTGTGACTCTGTCTTCTTCTGAATCCTCTTTTTGCTTCACTCCACCATTTTTAGTCACATTTTCAGAACTCGAAATCTGTTACTACAAAATTTCCTTGTTTACCCTCCTATTTAGGGAAGGTTGTGGTGTACTGGTAATGTCACTGGACTAGTCATCCAGATCCCCTGGTTAATGTTGCAGGGACAAGGGCTTGAATCCCTTGTGGCTGGTTGTGAGATTTGAATCCGCTAAAAATCTGCTATTGAAATCCAGCCTAAAGGCTCATACCATCATTGTGAAGACTCATGCAGGTCTCTAATGTCTTTTAGGGAAGGACATTTGCCATCTTTACTTTGTCTAGCCTATAGGTGACTCCAGACTCACAGCAATGTGATTAACTACTAACTTTCCTCTGGGCAACTTGGATGGGCAATAAATGTTCGCTTAGTTAGTGATGGGCAATGGCCTAGTGGTAATATCACGAGATTATTCATCCAGAAACTCATCTGATGTTCTGGGAATCCAGGTTCAAATCCCATTGCAACAGATGGTGGAATTTGAATTCAATTAAACAAAATATTTGGAATTAAGAATCGACAGAAGACTATGTTGGGAAAAAAACTTATCCAAATCATCCTGTGACAGTGAAGGAACAGTAATATATTTCCAAGTCAGAATGGTGAGTGGCTTGGAGGGGAACTTGGAGGCGGTGGTGTTTCCATATGTCTGCTGCCCTTGTCCTTCTAGATGGAAGTGGTCGTGGGTTTGGAAGGTGCTGTCCGAGGATCTTTGGTGAATTTTTGCAGTGCATCTCGTCGGTGGTCCACAGGAGTTCCTCAGAGTAGTGTCCCAGCCTCAACCTTCTTCAGCTGCTTCATCAATGACCTCGCCGCCATCATAAGGTGGGAAGTGGGGATGTTCGCTGATGATTATGCAATATTCAGCACCATTTGTGGCTCCTCAAATACTGAAAACAGTCCATGTCAATTTCTTTTATTCATCCACAGGATAAAGACATCACTAGCTAGGCCAGCATTTATTGCCCATCTCTAATTGCCCAGAGGGCAGTTGAGAGACAACCACATTGCTATGGAGTCATATGTAGGCCAGACAATGTAAGAATGGCAGTTTCCTTCCCAAAAGTACATCAGTGAACAAATGAGTTTTTCCAAAAATTAACAATGGATTCATGGTCATCAGTAGACTCTTAATTCCAGATTTTCTCATTGGATTCAAATTCCACTATCTGCTGAGGCAGGATTCGAACCTGGGTCCCCAGAATATTACCTGGATGTCTGGATTAACAGTCCAATAATAAATGATATAGCGTTAGATTTTCAAGTTGAACTTGTGAATAAATAATCTTCTTTATTTTCCCTCCCCAAAAGCAGACTCCTGGTTATTCAAAATGCCCATGCAGTTTGGAGTTAAAAAAACACATAGCTCTTCGTTTTTACAACACACAATAATTATGGATAATAAGCAGAGGAAACAGAGATTTCAGTATTCTCTCATCCCTGTCTGTAACAGCATATCAAGGCAGCTAAGTGAAAGCACATTCAATTGACTTGATTGCCATCCAGGTGAGGAAAACGGGAATATTCGCAATGGCTATTAAAATCTGGTGTGCACAAGTTAGCTTTGGGCAAAAGCAAAATATTGTGGATGCTGAAAGTGCTGGGAAATCTCAGCAGGTATGGCAGCATCTACAAAGATAGAAATGATATTTTGAAGAGGAGTCATATCGAGGAATTTGAAGCATTAACTCTGTTTCTCTCTCCACAGTTGCTTCCATTCTTGGTTGGTTTTTCCAGCATCTTTTGTTGTTATCTCAATTGCTCAATGACTAGCACATGTTTCAGAATCATCCCAACAGTAAGCGTTTCAACCTCCATCCTGGTTGAAGTAGACATTGAGCCTCAGTTCTGACCCTGCCTCATGGTAAATATCACAGTATAAACTGTGGTTCTGGGACTCTCAAATAATTGAAGGTGCCTCCTGAAGAAAAGGATGTTTCTGTTTTTAACCCAGTTTTGTGTGTCTTTTTGCTGTTATCACACTGGGATTTAGATGTTTCTGTGTGTCCTTCTTCTGTCGCTGACAAAACATTGGCCCCATACTCACTTCCACAGTCAGCTCCTGAACAGACTTCAACTATACAGTCTGTTACTCAAGTCTGGGCTCCCAGATTGACAGCACTTTTGCAAGGAATTTGTTATTCTGTAATTATGCAGGTATATGGGGTGATTTAATTTAACAAGTTTTAAAGAGGCTAAGACCTGAAGACTTAGGAAGTTCTTGATGTTCTCTGCTTTCCTTGTTCATTCCAATTCTCAGTTGGATCTCCCTAGCATTGGTCTGAAAATGGAACTGTGTGTCAGGAGGTCTGACAGCTTTCAGTCACAACCTCTTTACAATGCAATCAGTTACCTGTTGGAATGGAATATCCTTTACTGATATTAGATGAATAATTACCCTTTATAAAAATTAAACTTCCTTAATAGGAATTAGTCCTAAAATATTGGAGCATCCTGTTCAATAGTTTCTTGCAAATGCTAAAAGAGCCACTAGAAGTGGGGCAGCATGGTGGCTCACAGCGCCAGGGACCCAGGTTCAATTCCACCCTTGGACAACTGTCTGTGTGGAGTTTGCACATTCTCACCTTGCCTGCACGGTTTACCTCCAGGTGCTCCAGTGTCCTCCCATAGCCCAAAGATGTGCCAGGTACGTGGATTTGCCATGCTAAATTGCCCAAAGTGTTCAGGGATGTGTAAATTAGGTGGGTTATAATGAGGATGGGTCTGAGTGGGATGCCCTGGGGCTTGGTGTGGGCTAGATGAGCCAAAGGGCCTGTTTCCACACTGTAGGGATTCTATGATTGCCAAAAACAAGAGAGAAAATTTGCAAATACAGGAAGTACATGTTGGGTTTGTCAACATTTGAAAGATAGAAGACTGCTTTTGCCTCGGAATTATTAAACTATCCTTTCTGTTCACTCATGGTGGGGAAGAGGTGTTTGATAACTTAAAGCTTTGGTTAGTACTTGGAACTATGACATTATGGCGATTACAGAGACTTGGCTGAAAGAGGGACAGAACTGGCTGCTGAATATCCCAGGGTTTAGATGTTTCGGATGTGATAGAAATGGAGGTAAAAGGGGTGGGAGAATTGCATTACTGGTAAAGGGGTATCTTTCAGCTGTACTGAGGGAGAATACATCAGAGGACTCGTGCAGCAAGGCAGTATGTGTAGAACTCAAGATCAGGAAAGGTGAATTCACAATGCTAGGGGTATACTATAGGCCTTCCAACAGTCAGTGGGAGATAGAGGAGAGCATATGTAGACAGATTTTGGAAAGATGTAAACAGCAGGGTTGTTGTGGTGGGTGATTTTAACTTCCCCTGTATTGACTGGGACTCACTATGTGCTAGGGGCTTGAATCGGGCAGAATTTGTAAGCACCATTCAGGAGGGTTTCTTGACACAATATGTAAACAGTCCAACCAGAGAAGGGCAGGGAAGTCAACATTTCGGGCTGAAACCCTTCATCAGGACTGGGAGGGGGAGGGGAGTCTAGAAATAAATAGAGGGAGAGGGGTGGGGCTGAGGGGAGGGTAGGTGAGATGGAGATAGATGGAGGCACGTAGAGGGTTATTGTGATTGGACAATGGGAAGAGTGGAGCAGATAGGTGAGTGGAAAGAAGGACAGGTTGGGGGAGGAGAAATTTTGAAGCTGGTGAAGTCAATATTCAGGCTACTGGGCTGGAAGCTCTCAAGGTGAAATATGAGGTGTTGTTCCCCCAGTTTACATTTGGCCTCACTATGCTAGTGGAGGAGGCCAAGGATGGACATGTCACCAGGGGAGCGGGAAAGGGAGTTAAAGTGGATGGCAACCGGAAGGTCAGGTTGGTTGTGGTGTGCAGAGTGGAGATACTCTGCAAACTGGTCCCCGAGTCTGCGTTTGGTCTCCCCGATATACAGGAGACCACGTCGAGACCAACAGAAACAGTAGAAGAGGTTAGATGAAGTGCCTCCACTACATCATCTTCACTATGGAAGTTCAGTCCCTATGCTCCTGCATTCTCCATGAGGATGGCCTAAAAGCCCTCCACTTCTTCCTCTCCTGTAGGCACACACAGTCCCCCTCCACTGACACTCTCTTTCACTTGGTCCTCACCCTCAACAATTTTTCCTTCAATTCCTCCTACTGATCCTGTAAGTGAAGACAGTTTTAGTGAGAAAGGGCAAAATGTGGTGACACAGGCTTGGAGGGCGTAAGGGCCTGTTCCTTTGCTGTATTGTTCTTTATCAAGGCAACATTGTATTTCAGCTAATAAGTCAGCAGGAGTCCCATTTTGTTTCGCTGGCACGGCCACTCAACTGGCACTTGAATGACCAGCAACAGGTATTCCCTGGAATGAAGGACACTCGGGTGTGGTAAGATTCCTGCATCCAAGAGCTGTTGGTCAGTTGAAGGCAGGACATGCCAACATGTGTGGTATAGCTATCGGCAGTGGACCCCTGTGAGACCCAGGATCAGTGAGAGAGCCAGCCTTTAAGTGAGTTTGGATGGCTTGGGGTCACTACATGAAAGCAAGGGACAGCAGTAAGGGCAGATGGTGAGGGTAGGCTGTTGGTGTTCTATTTTCCTTATCCCCCTTCCTCCTAATACAGGGTTCCTCGGTCAGCGACCTCATCTCTTCAGGAATCTGAAAAGAAGTGTGACAGAGTCTTACTTTTCAGGCTTGCTGCTTGGTAAGACCCCTCCCCCACCTCTGCCATTAGTTTGGTTAATTAACTGCCCACAGCAACCGCAATTTAGTGGGAAGGTTGCCCATGACATGTCCTGGATTGAATTGAAAGTGTAACTGAGAAGTTGGTGGAATCCAATTGGCACACTCTCACCTGATTAAATATACCCCTGTCTTCATGCTTGTCATAAGAGCATTAGGATTGGAGGGTACTAGGTCATTCGGCCCCTCAAGCCTGACCCACCATTCAGCAAGGCCATGGCTGATCTGCCCCAGGCCTCAACTTCTGTTTCATGCCAGCTCAACACAGCTGTCAACTCCCTGGAATTTCAAAAATCAGCTTTCTCTTTAAATACTTTTGGTAATCTAGCCTCCACAACTCCCTTGAACAGAGAATTCCAGGCATTCACCACCCTCTGAAAGAAGAAATTACCTCCTGTCTCAGATTTAAATGCGTGTCCCCCTATTCTGTAGCTGTGCACCCCCCCCCCCCGCCAGTTTGAGTCTCCCCACCAGTGAAAGCATCTTCTCAGATCTATCTTGTCAAGACTCCGTGAGAGAGGACATTCAATTCTGCCCATGATGAGAGAGTAAACAGGATTTTATTTAAAATTCCTCATATTTGACCCATTGGGGAAAGGTTTCAGCAAATTTATGATAGAATTGTGAACATGTTCTTCATACACACATTTAAAGTATTACTATAAGTAAGATGCAGTGTAATTTGCTTTGTCCCTCAATTTGTAAAAAGGACTAAACATAGAATAATATTTTTTGAGCAGATTTTGCTGTTGAATGAAATAATGGCTCTGAAAGAGTTAATTTTAAAGCCACACTTTGAAACTCCACCCAATCTGATTGTGTTACAGTCTTTGAGGGGGGAAGAAACAGTCCAGCATGATGTCCCAGTCATTTTTGTCCTCCTAATAATCTTTGTAATTATGCATGACTAGTCGATGTAAGTTCTACTTATTGCTATCATGCAATAAACTACATCTTGTTCTCTGAGCCAAGTGCCACTTCTCATTAAGACTCAATCGTGGTTTATCCACTACCACTGCTAATTAGATACACCATTAAACTCAGCACACTTAAGGGGATGTTTACACTGATTTCATTTACTTTAGTTTATTTTAAAATACTAGAGAGGAGCAGTGCTGGCATGATTCCACTCAGGCTACAAGCCACAAGAACTCTGTCTGTGATTTAGTAAACCATATACTTTAATAAGGTGTGTGATCCGTGCTATAAGTCCAACAAAATGTGTAATGAGCAAAAGAAACCTTAAGTACAAATTTTGAACTTAATCTTAATGAACTTCAATGTAGAATACAATGAGATAAATTATGAGATAAATTCTTAATCCAAATGCAGACAACTGGCAGCTTAGGTTAAAATTTGAGCTGTGGTATCATTGGTTTAGATGGTAACACTCCAAGCCTGAGTAAAGAAGGTTCTGAGTGTTACTGAACTGAATGCATATTCCAACCTGACAGTTCAGTCCTGAACTGAGGAAGCATTGCACTGCTTCAGGTGCCATCCTTAAGAAACATCAATGTGAGGCCCTTCCTGTGTGAACCAGAAAAATCGCAGGTCAATATTTTATCAAAAAGCAGGGAGTTTGTCTTGGGTGTCCTGGTCAATAAATATCCCTCACCCAAATTAGATGAAAGACAATTACCTCTTTGATGTTTCATGAGCCATTCTTCATGTAAATAAAACAGGCACAGTTCCTTCCATTGCAACAGTAATTACGCAGCAAAGGGCACTTTATTGTCTGTAAAACCATCGGTGTGTTATAAATGTAGCACCAAATGTTAGATAACAAGGTGTAGAGCTGGATGAACACAGCAGGCCAAGCAGCATCAGAGGAGCAGGAAGGCTGATGTTTCAGGCCTAGACCCTTCTTCAGAAAATCTACCGTTACAGGGTCTAGGACCAAAACGTCAGCCTTCCTGCTCCTCTGATGCTGCTTGGCCTGCTGTGTTCATCCAGCTCTGCACCTTGTTATCTCAGATTCTCCAGCATCTGCAGTTCCTACTATCTCCAGCACCAAATGTTATCAGGATTTATGTGGCAGAAGTATAGTGTTCCTGTCTTTGAGCCAAGTCCCACCTGTTCCATGGGTGTCTTAATATGTCTGAAATAGTGACAAAAAGTTACGTCCATTTACTGTACTATCAAGCGAACGGTAGGTAGTGGCTCCATTCATCTAGTTAGGTTGATGTTAAAGATCCCATGGTTTTTATATGAAGAAGAGTTAAGTGCTCTGTTGACAGAGATATAGAATGTTGAAACTGTTAAGGAATTTGAAAACCAGGCTGGGAATTTTAAATCTGATATTTGACCAGACTGGTAGATCACTCACTGTTAGCCAGCAAATGAAAGAGCGATGATATTCTCTGCCGACTATGATGTACAAATACAATTTTGTAGTTTGCATAACTTGGTGATGGCAGTTTTTCTGAGCAGGTGATGTAAGCGTTCTTCAGGATCTTTTATAAAATACAAATAATACACTGCATTTATAGTACATGGAATAAATTATATCAATGCATTCTTTTCTGCCATTATGTAAGTACTTTTGGTTTATTTATGAGTGGAAACATAAAAAGTCCATACAGGTAGATTTTATTTTGTCAAGACAAATTTCACTGGTACATACTGATACAAGGAATGCCTGTTTACATTCATAGCATAAAAATCCTGACACCAGAGGTACTTTATGTGAATGAAATCTGACTGTACCAATTCACTCATTTCAGCCTAAACATGCTTGTGTTCTCTTTCAGTGAACTTTATACCAAAGTGCACAGCCACTTAAGCAAAAATAATTCTGCACTTGTTGCAATGTTAGAGCAAAGGTTCCTGATTAGGAGGCAACAGGTTACATTTGATTAATATGGAAGCACTGCTGCTATCACAAAGTCTATAACCACAAATGTTCATATGTTATATTCACCAGGATGGCAAAGTGAGATTAATGGTCTTCTCAATGTCCCATGTATCACAAGTGCTTAATATAGAAAAATGAAGACCGACTTTTTATATTCGTTCAGAAAAGCTTGCAATACTTTTTTTTAAAAAATCACATTAGGAAAATGTCTTACTGAATTCAAGTGCGGCTATTGGTGGTGACACAGACATGATGTAAATGACTAATGGTGCTTCCAGCAGATTTTATTAACCTGTTCTTTGAGGCTTGTGTTATTTCTCACTCTAATTTGGTACGTGGATAAAGATCTAGCTGCTGGAAAGCTCAAAGAGATGTGCTCACAATTTGCACGGTATTCTGAATTTACCCCCTACAGTGTTGTTTCAATGTCAAGTCTCCTGTCGCAAACCTTCATTTAAAAATAAAGGGGTTCAGTTCCCTCAGATGTTGCCCTTTGGTAATTGGATTCTCCTTAGGTTACAGTTGCATGAGATGGTTTATCACAAAAATTGAGATTTGCATTAAAGGAGAGATTTCAATGCATTTCAAAGCATTAATCTGTAAAAAGAATGAAAGAAAGAAAGGCGAGTGGATCACTTTAAGATGTTGAAAATGTCAGACTGCATTTAACCCCTTTTCTATGTTCTGTCCTTCTGGGTTGAGTCCATATTTACTGAGCTTTAATTGATATGTACAACAAAAAGTTCCTGTGGAGATGAAGGCATGGATGAGAAAACCATCAAAATATTAACTTAGAAGGAATATCAATAGCAAGCGGCATAAAGTAGGCAAGTGCAAAGTGCATTTACTAAAACAGAACTCTTTAAAGTGCTCTGCAATAAAGGCTGATTAGAGAACACGTGAATTTGCAATTAATTTTCTATTGTTAATTGAATTGGCTTGTTCAATAAATAAATATGAAGGTTTGTAAACTACTGTACCTGTCTCTATGATCCAAAGTTAACCTTTCTAATATGAGATGCACATGTTTCCCTACTGATGGTGTTAGCATGTCATTGGATAATTAGCATGTTAATTAAAGATTAGCAGGAATATTAACTATACTATCCTCCAAGAAAATTTAATTTTTCTAAAAATAATTTCTTGACTGTTCTTTTGCACACATGTCTGGTGCAGAGCCAACTCCTGTTTCGAACAGTCAACAATCAACAGACCTGAGCTTCTGTGCTGGATATCGAGTTGCTGTGTCCTGATCTGAAGTAATGCTCTTTGTACACATTCTCCTGCTCCCCCATCTTACTCTGCTGGTTAATTTTCCACAGTAGAAGAAGAATGACTGGGGGATCCCGATCATGCAAAAAAAATTTGAATGAAGAACGGGACCTTGTGTTCTTCCCTGTGGCCAGCTTGATAGTGGAAGAGAACCATGGTGTCTTCCCACATCCACCACCATCATGTCCATGTGGGGAATCATCCATCAATGGATATTCCGACTCTTCTTTCAATTGAGGGCCATAAATAGCAATTCATGCCCACTTAAGGCCCTTGTCACACTGTCACTTGTACTGACCCATGCAGGGAATATAATGTGTAAATCCTGACATGTTTACTTGGATGTTCCTGGGATGGAAGTCCCTCATTCAAAAGTATATCATAACTGACTAAAGGTCCTATCATTACTGACCTGTCAAGTGCCTGATGGCCTTCCATAAAGAGGTGATACAAAGGTCTTTCTGGTTCTCCAGCCAACGTCTGAGAGCTCTGCCACTTTCATGAGATTCAACCCTCAGTTTCAAAGCCTTATGTTCAGCTTTTTAAGCCTTGCATTGCAAAACGTTGTTTGCGATTTTAGTGACTTGTGAAAGGAACAACACCTGTGGTGAGCACAGCACACAGACTAATCAATTCAAGGGCAGTGTGTAGTTTAACTGGCTGTTTGAAGTGACTTCTGACAATGGCCAAACTCAGTAACTATTTCAAATCTCGTAAAGTGCCAGCAGAAGTATTACCACATATTCCTAAGTTTTACTGCAATGTTTGATCAATGTAGGGGGATATTTCTGTCAGTCTGTGGAATAAATTGATAGAAGAGCATTAAGGGCAGATCAAACAATAATGAACTGGATGTGAACTGCTTTGGGTCACTTGAAGAGCATAATAAAGAGTTGCACAAATTCAAGCTGGTTTAAACAGGACTTTATGTCCACAAATTAGGTGGGCTGCCTGGCCTGCACCCCTGCGCCCACTCCTCCCATCCCAATCTCATCACCCACCACCCTTACGTGAGGTTAGGTGAGCTGATGTTATCATGTCAGTCTCTGATGATATGGAAGGCGAGCAGGAATGTAAACTAAAAGGCTGACCACCACTTGGGAAGGAAAAGAGGTTAGCAGTAAGCTATTGAGCTTGTTCAAGAACCAACTGACTGCCATTTGTCATTGCCCACTCCATACATTGCTAATTGGATGGGAACTGGTTGGGACTGAATTACGCTAGTGTGACACTACTGTAGCTTTGAGAGTTGTATTTTGTCCTGGCTTTTTTTGAAGAGGTTTTGAGCTATAGGTTGTGATCTGTCTTTTCCAAGCTAATAAAGTAAATGGCTTGTGGCATTTTTTTTTAAAAGTTGGAACAATAGAAGCTGCATGAATGGGTGGAATCAAGCTCCCACAGATACAGTGTTTTAGTTTAACCTTCAGAAGCTGTTGGCATTTTGAAGCTGGACGTGGTAGCTGCTATTTCTCTGTTTGTTACAGCTAAGAATTTTGGTTCTATTCCTGCTGCTAGAATTGCACGTGAGACAATCTGTTTCACTGAATTTGCCTTTGACAAGGGAATGTTTATCGGATGTTACTGTGTTGGGACCATGTCTGTTTGTCACAGCAGAGACTTCTGCTGAAGGTGACAACTTGTGGATGTCAGTGAGTATTTTCATTCACCATTTTGAGGCTGCCACAACACTTAAGTAGAGAGTGAAGTGGCAGGGGGACTTCAAATTGGTGACCAACTTACAGCTCACAGCGTCACGCCTCTCCTGCCTGATCTGATGGAACCCCCTTTGCTACACAAATTGCTGTCTGTTCATTAGGCATCTATACTTCACTGAGCAGGCTGAGAGGGCAGAGATGAGTTAGTGGGCCTCACAACTTCCCATTCCTCTTCCCTGATCCTACTGGAAACCACAAAATCCAGCTACATGTTTATAAATTGACATTTTCTGGGCTAAGCAGCTTGCCTTAAACATTAACAATAAAAACAGAAATTGCTGGAAAAGCTTAACAGATCTGGCAGCATTTGTGGAGAGAAATCAAAATTAACATTTCGGGTTGAGAGACCCTTCCTCAGAACAGTTAACTCTGATTTCTCTCAACAGATACTGCCAGACCTGCTGAGCTTTTCCAGCAATTTCTGTTTCTCTTTCTGATATACAGCATCTGCAGTTTTTTGAATTTTTATTTGGTCTTAAACATTTTATGTTTTAGAGTACTTCGTCAAAATACTAATTTGCAAAGCAGGGTCTCTCATACATTTTTTAAAACATTGTATGTTAATGTTAAAGGTGACCAACAACAACTTGCATTTATATAGTGCCAATAACAGAACACAATATCCCAAGTCTCTTAACAGGCGCAAGATATCAAACAGAATTCAGCACTGAACCTCAACAGCTAGTGAGGATTTCTGCATGCCTCTACAGCACTGCATCACATCTTAATTCTGCAATTCTACTTTGACTAGCCAACTGTAATTAATTTTGTACCTGTATTATGGATTTTAAAGATCTTAAGATCACTTCCACTTCGAATGGGGAGGAGAAGAGGACGCAAGGGAAAGTTGTAAAAAAAATCCCACTTGCATTGATTGTCAGAATCCACATGTGATGCATTCACACTGTCGATCTAATGAACCAAATTATTTTACATGAGGAAATATCACACTGAAACACCTAAGGAAAAAAAACAAGATATCTAAAAATTAATGACTCGCTGGCGACACCTTTTTTTGCATTTCTTTTAATTAGTTTTTTAACTCAATTAATCAAAAATTTTGTTGAAACATGGATTGAAGATGTTATAAACAGCTGTCAGTATGTATAAAGAGAAGTGCAAGTAAATTTTTCAGCATAAAAACTCTTTGCCAGAATCCAATGGTTTGTCATGTTTAGCTCTAACTAGTATTTTTTGGGTAGTATTTCCAATCTGAATATTGAAGGGTCAGTGCATTGATGTTGTTGATGTGATGTTAAGTTGCAAGATCATTCATCTAATTTCCTTCTTACTTCTTAACCCTATGGCACACAGCTTTCATTCACTTTGAGAACCTTGGTTCATTATAACCATCATTTGCCCTAAAATGCTGCTTTGACATTGCCAAAATTATTTGCAGATCTCACTTAGAAGAACAGAAACGTAGGCCAGTTTCACATTTTAGTTCACATTTATCCACATTAACCTGCATCTGCCATGCATTTGCCCATTCACTCAGCCTGTCCAAATCACACCGCAACCTCTCTGCATCCTCCTCACCGTTCACCCTTCCACTCAGCTTTGTATCACCTGCAAATTTCGAGTTATTACATTTAGTTCCCTCGTCTAAAGCATTAACAAATACTGTGAATAGCTGGTGTACTAATACCGATCTCTGCAGAACCCCAGTAGTCTCTACCTGCCATTCAGAAAAAGACCCTTTTATTCCTGTCTTTATTTCCTGTCTGCTCACTAATTAATTTTCTATCCAACTCAACAAATTACCTCCAAATCCATGCACTTTAACATTAACTTCTTATGTAGGACTTTGGCAAAAGTTTTCTGAAAGAAATTAAACCATAACGACTGGCTCGCCTGATCAATGTTGTGTCCTTGAAGAATTCCAGTGGATTTGTCAAGTATGATTTCCCTTTTATCAACTAGTAAGGGTACCCTCTTAATTATCTCCTTTGCAGATTTTAACTTTTTTTATGTTCTTATTCAATCCCACTTTCATTTGGGTTCATTCCTGCTGCTTTTCTGTGCATCTTCTTCAGCACTTGTCTGACCTTTTTGAGACATATCAAATATTCTCAGAACACTCTAATTGTCTTCCGATCATTGCATAACAAAACCTCAATATAAACCCTGAAGAATTACATTCAATGCTGGAGCAATGCATTTCAACATTTTATTTTGTTCAGAAAATCTTAACCCACATTCTGTTGATTCATACAGTCAAAAATCCATTGTCATGTAAAGCACAGGAGAAGACCATTCAGCCTATTTTGTCCATGTCAGTCAACAACAGTTTGACTGTGCAAGCTCCATTTTTCAGCTGTTGCTCCACAGCCTTGGAAGAGCCTTGGAATCTATGGCAATGCAAGTGAATATCTAAATCCTGCTTCAATGGAGGAAGTGGTGGAGGTTGGTACAATTACAACATATCAAAGGCATCTGGATAGGTATATGAATATGCAGGGTTTAGAGGGATATTGGCTAACTGCTGGCAAATGGGATAGATTACTTTAGGATGTCTGGTTGGCATGGACGAGTTGGACCAAAGGGTCTGTATCCATGCTGTACATTTCTATAACCCTGTGAATAGTTTGAGTTTTTCTGACTAAACCACCTTTTCAGGCAATGAGTTCCAGACTCCATTCGTCCTGTGGGTGAAAAAAAAACTTTTCTTCAATTCCTTTTTAGCCTTCTACCTCTTACCTTACATTGATGTTTCCTGGTTTTTGCTCCATCTACTGATAAAAATAAGTGTTTTTTTATCCAGAGATAAAAGGTACTGCAGATGCTGGAGAATCCGAGATAACAAGCATGGGGCTGGATGAACACAGCAGGTCAAGCAGCATCATAGGAGCAGGAAAACTTGACGTTTCGGGCGGTTTAGGCCCGAAACGTCAAGTTTTCTGCTCCTATGATGCTGCTTG
>JAHRHZ010000266.1:15264640-15353352 GCA_024137785.1 Ginglymostoma cirratum
CCCCCCTACCTACACTCACCTTTACTGGTTCCATCCCCGCCTCTTCGACTTGTCTGCCTCCTCTCCACCTATCCTTTCCTCTATCCATTCTCTATCCGCCTCCCCCTCTCTCCCTATTTATTTCAGAACCCTCTTCCCCTCCCCCATTTCTGATGAAGGGTTTAGGCCCGAAACGTCAAGTTTTCCTGCTCCTATGATGCTGCTTGACCTGCTGTGTTCATCAAAGCCTAATATGTCCTGTTTTATTTATCTCTGTTTTATTTTTGCCTCTGTTTTGAATTTGTTAAAGAAGAGGCACCAAATTACAAGTAAATAATAGAAAAAGACCAACTGATCCACCGATCCTGTCACATAGTATTTAATTAAATAACACATCAAAAGACACACATAGAAATGAGAATAATGACCAAAAACTTGTTTAAAGATTTAGGTCTTAGAGAGACAGGGAGGTTTAGGGAGCGAATGCCAGAAATGGTGAGGCCTGTTGATGTCAACAATTTCTTAACATTGTGGCTTGTTGTATGTGGGGCAATTCAACCTCTTTGGTCTAACTTCTTGAGAGCTGAGTAATTCAAGCAATGAGAAGTTTATTGTGTGACTGTAAGCTATGCTGTGTTCTGATGCCGCCTCCCACAGGGGAGACCTGAGAAATGTCAACCTTTTTCCTCAACTGAGGATTCCCTACCACTGTGGTTGACAGTGACCTCAGCTGTGTCAACCCATTTCCTACATTTCTGTTTGAGCATTGTTCTTGCACAAAACAATCTTTAATTTTTTTGACCCATAGGTTGACTTGACCTTACAACCATGACTGAAGGTAGTTTCAGTGCAGATTTGAACTTCAAGTGTGCATGGAATTGAGGTTGTTGCATCTCAGTGGTATCAAAGAGAACCTAAACTTAGACTCTAAAATTAACTCAAGCATTCCAACAATGGGAACTCCTCTCCAGAACAATGGGAACTCCTCTCCAGAACGTTTTGATTGAAAAGTGATTTGGGATGGCCTGAAGTGATAAATAAATACAAGTCTTCTTTTACTTTTTCAAAATCAATACAAGGCCTACCTGTCCCATCTAAGGATGAGTTCTCATCCTGGAGTTCATCTCAAAATTTCTATTGTTATCTAAGAGTTTAAATTGACTTGTGGCTATTTCCCTCAGTTCACTGTTTTCCTCAAGTTCTTCCGTTAACAGTTGATTCACTAGGATGACCTTGATTTGCAGCCTAATCAGGAGATGTTGCAAATCCACAAAAATGAAAGGAACAATGAAAAGAACCGGATGCAAGTTGTTTTTTTTTCCCTCGATAATTGTTTAAGAGGCTGATTATGCTGCCTGGTTTGCTGATTCTGTGACATGATGCAGGCAGGGGTCTGTGAAATCAAGTCAGGCAAATCTCATGCCACAGTGTCTTGGCTTTTCTGGTCACAAACCCCAGCCAGCATGTTGTGGTCTAATTGTTACCTAATGTGTTAGCTCACAAACCATTTTCTACAGAGATTGAGTCCAATTTGAGACAAACATCTTGAAGTTTACTAATGCCACTAGCTGTTTGCACTGTTATTGTATTGTAGATTTATACATTGTTTGGATTCTGTGCTTTCGGATGTTGCTATATTTTACGTACATATTACTGACTGCCTGAACACACGACACTGACTCCATTGCAATGAGGCCATGGCTGAAGACAAGGCAGATAGCTTTATGTTTCAATGTCATCATACTGTCTGAGAGGCACACTGTCCATCCGTCTGTCTGGTTTTGAATATATGTGATAAAATAATAGCCACCACGTCACCCAACTCTAGCGGGCGTTTTTAGGTCCATTCAGTTTCCCGTTCTCACTCAAATGGCAGGCAAGGGATCATTTGAATGTATTTACAATTCAAACTGCAATATTTTTGCATAATCAAACTGCACCATAAGGCTGCTCAGAATGGATCCTTATTGAGCTGGGTCTCTTAAAAAAGCAAAATATTCTCAGTCATTTTCTTTTACCATTGACAGTCTTACGTATGCTTTAAAGACAACATAGTTTTTTATTCAAATGAGAAATAAGTGAAGTAATTTGTGTTCCCTGTAGTAGAGGTTCAAGAGATTGTGAGGGAGGGAAACCCATGATAGAACCTAGGAGGCAAAGGTTAGATTGGTTAAAAGACTAACGCTGATGTGATTTTTTTTTCCGACATTACTATAATTCCCCATTTTCTTGAAAAAAATGTTTGCTGTAAATATATATCTGAAGAAGGGTCCCCAGGCGAAACATCAACATTCCTGCTCCTCTGATGCTGCCTGGCCTGCTGTGTTCCTCCAGCTCCACACTGTGTTGTCCCTGACTCCAGCATCTGCAGTTCTTACTATCTCTGCTGTAAATATCTACTTTTCAAAAAATAATGGTTATTCTTTCCAGCATTAGTTAAAATGACAAGTCTGTCAAAAAGCTAATGATTGCCTAAAACATCATCAAAAAAAGAACGGCAAGCAAGCCAGTTACAAGACTGCATATTCTGTGCTTTAGACTAACGTTGTTATGAGCAGGGTTAGATAATTCTCAGTATTTCTGGGCTGTGGATATCTACACATAAACTGTGAAAAGATGCTGGACCCTTATCCACCTTTCAGTACAGGTTGTCGAATATAATTCTTTCATGCCATGGCATCATTAGTTATGTTATTATAATTTGCATGTTCCAGTAACTTACAAAGATGGCAACCAAATGGTCATAGATGAAAAAAAGGGAGATAGGGAAAGGGGTGCAAATTGGTCCATTTCACACACGTTTTCTGGGTGTAAAATTGAGAGGAACACTTCCAGGACAGTCCCCCATAGAGTCATAGAGGAATACAGTATGGAAACAGGCCCTTTGGCCCAAACTGGTCTATGCTGACCATGGTGCCCACTCAGTTAGTTCCAATTGCTCGCATTTGGTCCATATCCCTTTCAACCCTTCTCATCCCTCTATCTATCTTAATTTTTTTTTAATGTTGCTATTGTACCTGTTTCAACCACTTTCTATGGCAGTGCATTCTATACAGGCACCACTCTCGGTATGAAAATGTTGCCCCTCAGGTCCTTCTAAAATCTATTCCCTCGCACCTTAAACCGATGCCGTCTACTTCTCAATTCCCCATCCTTTGGAAAAAGACTATCTGCATTCATCCTGTCTATGCCCCTCATGATTTTATACACCTCAGTAAGGTAGCCCCTTATTCTCCTACGTTCCAAGGAATAAAGTCCTACGCTGCCCCACCTCTCCCTGTAACTCAAGCCTACTGGGCCTGGCAACATCCTCGTAAGTCTTCTTTGCACACTTTCCAGGTTAACTATGTATTTCCTACAACATGGTGACCAAAACTGTGCACAATACTCCAAGTGCGGCCTCACCAATGACTTATTCGACTGTAACATAACATCCCAACTCCTTTGCTCAATGCCTCGACCGATGAAGGCCAGCATGCTAAATGCCTTCTTTACCACCCTGGCCACCTGTGATCTCGTTTTCCATGCTTTGAGTTCATCTGCTTTACCAGTCAGGCCTCGTGCATTGAAATAAATGCACTTTAAAGCAGAAATCTTTTCCCTCCCTTTACTGTCTCCCTGGCTGTCCAGAATAGTAAACTTGCTCTTGATGGTTAACATATTTTCCCCTGACTTTTCAACGGCACCTTGCTGATTCAGAGTTCCTTTGTGTCATCCAAACCATCCTGACTTGGAAATATATCGCCGTTCCTTCACTGTCGCTGGGTCAAAATCCTGGAATTCCCTCCGTAATAGCATTGTGGATCAGCCCACAGCAGGAGGACTGCAGCAGTTCAAGAAGACAGCTCACCACCACCTTCTCAAGGGCAACTAGGGATGGGCGAGAAATGCTGGCCAGCCAGCGTCACCCACATCCCACAAATGAATAGGAAATAAAATCCGCAAACTTACTAATCGGGCCAGCTACGTTTTCCTCCAAATCATTGTATATATTACAAACAACAGGAGTCTCAGGATCAATTCCTTCGGAACGCCACTGGTCATAGATCTCCAATCTGAAAAACACCCTTCCACCTCAGATTGCTGAAGTAACACTTCAAAACCCCAACCTCAAGTTGACAGCTCCGGTGTGATAAGGGATTCAGATACCTGGATAATTGGAGCTCATTCTGGGGTAGGTGGGACCTCTACACATGGGATGGTCTACACTTGAACCAGAGGGGTACCAATATCCTGGAGGGGAAATTTGCTAATGCTCTTCGGGAGGGTTTAAACTAATTCAGCAGGGCAGTGGGAACCTGAATTGTAGCTCCAGTGAACAGGAGGTTGAGAGTAGTGAGGTCATGAATAAGGTTTCAAGGTCGCAGGTGTGTACCGGCAGGCAGGAAGGTGGTTTGAAGTGTGTCTACTTCAACGCCAGGAGCATCCGGAATAAGGTGGGTGAACTTGCAGCATGGGTTGGTACCTGGGACTTTGATGTTGTGGCCATTTCGGAGACATGGACAGAGCAGGGACAGGAATGGTAGTTGCAGGTTCCGGGGTTTAGATGTTTCAGTAAGATCAGGGAAGGTGGTAAAAGACGGAGAGGTGTGGCATTGTTAGTCAAGGACAGTATTATGGTGGTAGAAAGGACATTTGATGAGGACCTGACTACTGAGGTAGTATGGGCTGAGGTCAGAAACAGGAAAAGAGAGGTCACCTTGTTGGGAGTTTTCTACAGGCCTGCAAAAAGTTCCAGAGATGTAGAGGAAAGGATAGCAAAGATGATTCTGGATAGGAGTGAAAGTAACAGGGTAGTTGTTATGGGGGACTTTAACTTTCCAAATATTGACTGGAAACGCTATAGTTTGAGTACTTTAGATGGGTCAATTTTTGTCCAATGTGTGCAGGAGGGTTTCCTGTCACAGTATGTAGATAGGCCAACAAGAGGCGAGGCAACATTGGATTTGGTACTGGGTAATGAACCAGGCCAGGTGTTAGAATTGGAGGTAGGTGAGCACTTCGGTTATAGTGACCACAATTTGGTTACGTTTACTTTAGCGATGGAAAGGGATAGGTATATACCACAGGGCAAGAGTTATAGCTGGGGGAAAGGCAATTATGAGGCGATTAGGCAAGATTTAGCATGCATAGGATGGGGAAGGAAACTGTAAGGGCTGGGCACAATTGAAATGTGGAGCTTGTTCAAGGAACAGCTACTGCGTGTCCTTGATAAATATGTACCTGTCAGGCAGGGAGGAAGTGGTCGAGCAAGGGAACCGTGGTTTACTAAAGAAGTTGAATCTCTTGTCAAGAGGAAGAAGGAGGCTTATGTAAAGATGAGGCGTGAAGGCTCAGTTAGGGCGCTTGAGAGTTACAAATTAGCCAGGAAGGACCTAAAGAGAGAGCTAAGAATATCCAGGAGGGGACATGAGAAGTCTTTGGTAGGTAGGATCAAGGAAAACCCTAAAGCTTTCTATATGTATGTCAGGAACAAAAGAATGACTAGAGTAAGATTAGGGCCAGTCAAGGACAGTAGTGGGAAGTTGTGCGTGGAGTCCAAAGAGATAGAAGAGGCGCTAAATGAATATTTTTCGTCAGTATTCACACATGAAAAAGGCAATGTTATCGAGGAGAATGCTGAGATACAGGCTATTAGACTAGACAGGATTGAGGTTCACAAGGAGGAGGTGTTAGCAATTCTGGAAAGTGTGAAAATAGATAAGTCCCCTGGGCCGGATGGGATTTATCCTAGGATTCTCGGGGAAGCTAGGGAGGAGATTGCAGAGCCTTTGGCTTTGATCTTTATGTCATCATTGTCTACAGGAATAGTTCCAGAAGACAGGAGGAAAGCAAATGTTGTCCCCTTGTTCAAGAAGGGGAGTAGAGACAACCCTGGTAATTATAGACCAGTGAGCCTTACTTCGGTTGTGAGTGAAGTGTTGGAAAGGATTATAAGAGATAGGATTTATAATCATCTCGAAAGGAATAATTTGATTAGGGATAGTCAACACGGTTTTGTGAAGGGTAGGTCGTGCCTCACAAACCTTATTGAGTTCTTTGAGAAGATGACCAAACTGGTGGATGAGGGTAAAGCGGTTGATGTGGTGTATATGGATTTCAGTAAAGCGTTTGATAAGGTTTCCGATGGTAGGCTATTGCAGAAAATACGGAGGCACGGGATTGAGGGTGATTTAATGGTTTGGATCAGAAATTGGCTAGCTGTAAGAAGACAGAGGGTGGTCGTTGATGGGAAATGTTCATCCTGGAGTTTAGTTACGAGTGGTGTACCGCAAGGATCTGTTTTGGGGCCACTGCTGTTTGTCATTTTTATAAATGACCTGGATGAGGGCATAGAAGGATGGGTTAGTAAATTTGCGGATGACACTAAAGTCGGTGGAGTTGTGGATAGTGTGGAAGGATGTTACAGGTTACAGAGGGACATAGATAAGCTGCAGAGCTGGGCTGAGAGGTGGCAAATGGAGTTTAATGCAGAAAAGTGTGAGATGATTCACTTTGGAAGGAGTAACAGGAATACAGAGTACAGGGCTAATGGTAAGATTCTTGGTAGTGTGGATGAACAAAGAGATCTCGGTGCCCATGTGCATAGATCCCTGAAAGTTGCCGCCCAGGTTGTTAGGAAGGCGTACGGTGTGTTAGGTTTTATTGATAGAGGGATTGAGTTTCGGAGCCATGAGGTCATGTTGCAGCTGTACAAAACTCTGGTGCGGCCACACTTGGAGTGTTGCCTGCAGTTCTGGTCTCGGAAGGATGTGGAAGCATTGGAAAGGGTGCAGAGGAGATTTACCAGGATGTTGCCTGGTATGGAGGGAAGGTCTTATGAGGAAAGGCTGAGGGACTTGAGGCTGTCTTCACTAGAGAGAAGAAGGTTAAGAGGTGACTTAATAGAGACATACAAGATGATCAGATGATTAGATAGGGTGGACAGTGAGAGCCTTTTTCCTCAGATGGTGACGGCTAGCACAAAGGGACATCGCTTTAAATTGAGGGGTGATAGATATAGGACAGATGTCAGAGGTAGATTCTTTACTCAGAGAGTAGTAAAGGCGTGGAATGCCTTGCCTGCAGCAGTAATAGACTTGCCAACTTTAAGGGCATTTGAATGGTCATCGGATAAACATATGGATGATAATGGAATAGTGTAGGTTAGATGGGCTTCAGATTGGTTTCACAGATCGGTGCAACATCAAGGGCCGAAGGACCTGTACTGCGCTGTAATGTTCTATGTTCTATGTTCTATGTGCATTATGGAGGTGATGATTTGGTTAGGATAAGGGCACTCCTTTACAATGTGCTATCTCTTTCTAGCTTTCTAACCTTTTTTGGGGAGGCAGCATCCAGAGAACCACATCTTGCCAAACACACTTTATGGGATATTCTTTGCAACAGACCCTCCTATAGTATGGCTATCCACATCCTCACTCCTTCTATCGGTGCCTCCATCACTGGAGCCCTGAAAAAGAGCATTTAGGTGCCACGCAATTCCATCACTTGGCCAAAGCCTCTGTTCCTGCCTTTGTACATGGTTTATCATCCCTTTGTTTTTGACACATACTTTGGCCAAACACAACCTCCCCAACATATTTAATATTATAACTGAAAAATATTCTGAAACGATTGATGAAAAGTTGAAATAAATATTGTCCTTTTAATCAGCCAATTGATCCATTGTGACTGCATGTTTTAAAATGAGTGCTGTTGGGCTATGTATTCTCATAAAATGCTGTCTGACAACTACCCAATTCCAGTGAGTACGCAGCTATCATTATCAACTAGATAAGGGGCCTTCTTACTTTCAGCATAAAAGACAGTTAAAATTTAGACCTTTGCCAAATGGGGGTGCAGTTACAGTGATGCCACTAAACAAAATTAACAGGTATATTTTTAATTAAAGAGGAGAAATATATGGATTGGGCCAGCAATTCGGCATGGAAAAAACTTGCAGTCCACTTGTTTCTGTACCTTCTGTTTTATTCCAAAGTGTAAACATGTCTGTTCCAGGCAGCCCAAGGCACAAATAAGTACTGCACTTGGAAAAGTATTAGCCCAGAGTTCAGTCAATATTGAAATGTTATATTAATGCAAGAGTAAGCAAACATTGCTGGTTCATTTACTTCAAACCCCTACTGCATCAATATACAGTTGCCATTCCCTGCACATCTCAGCCCTTTTCCCAAACACTGAATGAACTATATACAGTTCTGTTACTTTGTTTTTCTTATTATTTATTCATGGGCCGGCATTTATTGGCTTTCCCTAGTTTCCGTTGAGAAGGTGATTGTGAACTGCTATCCTGAACTGCTGCAATCTATTTGGTGTAGGCACTTGCACAGTGCTTTGACAGAGGAGGCTCCTGGATTTTTGACCCAACAACACTGACGGAACAATTACATAATTCCAAGTCAGGATGGTGAATGGTTTGCAGGGGAAGTTGCAGGTGGTGGTGTTCCCATGTATCTGCTGCCCCTTGTCGTTCCAGATTGAAGTGGTCATGGGTTTGGCAGCTGCACCAAATGCCTCCTTTTGTGCTGTAGCACTTCTGTGACTATGGGAAACCCATCGGAGTTTAACGAATTTTAACAGACGTAGAATCCCAGCAGCATGTAAACCCATGAAGTAAAGCTGTCAGCAAATCCCTCTAAGTTAAGATGCATTTTTTAAGTTAGCAAAAAAGCCTGTGAGGCCTAGATGAATATTCATTCACATTTAAGGCTCACAGAGCTTCAACCACCCATATTTCCCCTATTGCCCAGATGCAAGATCATTATAGGAGCCCACCTCCACAACATACTTCTAGATGGATGTCTCTACCGCTCACCATCTACTTGATTACCAGTTGCTGGTTGTGACGCCACCTGACCATTGTCCACTAACAACTTTCTGCCCAAAGTTTGCCCATTTCAGGATGCTCTAGCAAGAATCTTCCAGATTTTGGCATTACCGACAACCTCTCTTGGGAGACCACTTCAGCTAATTGGCCTGTGTGTAGGCAAGGGCTGAAATTTGGTTTAGACACGTCGTGTGCCCCTAGTAAGGTAGAAGTGCAGAACCAAATTCCAAAATCACCAGTGTGAACTGCCAGTTCTGTCGACATTCACTCTCAACTTTTCAGTCATGTGGGTCCCCATGGAAGATGATGAAATGATTTACAGTTTGGTCATAATTAAACAAAAAGGAGGACTAATATCTGAATCTGAAACTCTTAATACTGAAGAGTGCCTTCTGTGATGGTGGTAAGTGGACTTATGAACACAACAGCTTCAGATCTAAAAAGCGTGAAATCTTATCATTGTTCTACCTCACAGTCTCCACAACAATGTCTGTCATATCAATCCAACCTTTAATTGTTGCTAACATGCAACAAACTATGTCTTGGTAACTTTAAGTGTCTCTTCTAGTTTCACAAGGCAGTGGTTTTACTTGAGCACATTAGACCCTGTAGTTTCCAACACTTAAAGAACACTTAGAATGCCTTTGGTGTCCTGATATATGAAGTGGGAGGGATTTCATCTGCCAGCAAAAGCAATAGTGTAAAAATGGGATTCAACATGAACAGAGAATTAAAATGTACCCTTTCGTAGTGGGATTAATGAGAAGTCATGCATCATATATCGATGGTTTGTTTCACATCCAAGTCCTTAAATGAAAGGGCAGAATTGTAAAACATATTGCATGTCTATTCTACAAGGTATCTGATTCAAAATCAATAATAATGAATGGTGAGGCATCTGTAAGCTTCACTTCATGTAACTGGTTGTCAAAGTGGATTAATCTCTGCCATTGAATCTCGTGTTGACTTGGTGAATGGTCTACCTCAGTTGTATCCTCAAATCTTAAAATGGAATAGAGTTGTCCATTTTTAAAGAGTAATTTTCAGGGATTTGAGGTTATAGATTAGCACTGTTTTTCCATTTGTTTCATGATAAACTTATTTACAATTGCAATAATAAAACTACATTAATCTGACATCCTCAGTATATTAAGGAATATTCTTCAAGGCAAACTAAGGAAAATATTAAGTTTCAGCAGACTGCCCAATTCAAAGCAGATTTCACATCTAAAGTGAATTTGAATAGAATCTTGGCAGGGTGGGTGACAGCACTTTTTACAATGATACCATTTTGAGTGCAGTTTACAGCAAAATCACTGATTGCATGTAAAGTTGAAACTCCACCCGAAAATCGTAAAGACATGGATTTATGGAGTTGGATATCAGTGTGGAATTCAAGATCTGAAGAGATGCAAGTTTATTTTTCTTCTTGTATGTGAAAGATATGACAGCAGAGTACCAATATAAACAATATGCTTTATGTGGCAGTTGCTACATATTATGTTTTTTTAGGCATTTTAACTACTTTAAAATTGGTTCTGTGACTGTATTTCTAGTGGGTTTGTAGCTCAGTGTTGCAGCAGGTTGAAGATCCAACATCCATACCTGGTTCCTGAGATGTATAGCACTGAGCCCTGACAAATGAGACAAATAAAACAGAATGAAACCACATTGATGTACCACAGGTTATTTGTAGGTATATGGGCAATTACTCCTGGGGTCATTGCTGTTCACAATGTATCTTTCCTTATATTGCAATAGTAACTGCATGTCAACAGTGTTTTATTGGATGGAGAACAGGTTGTGACATCCCAAGGTTACAACAACCCCCCACATAAATATAAATTCTTTCTTCCTTTATAAATGAATTGGAACTGCAGACAGAACGTAGCGGAGAGTCTCAAATAGAACGTCATTGGCGGGGATGAGAATGCACACTGATATGTGGGCACATTAAAAGTGGACAAAGATAATGCGACTAAAGATTAAACGCTGAAAATATGAACTAAGTGGCTCCAGTTCTGAAGATGAGCCATGCCAGACTTGATACATTAACATCATCTCACAGATGATACAAAAATTGGTGAGGTGGGAAACAGTGAGGAGGATAGTCTTAGACTACATGAGGACACAGACAATCCAGTCAGATGGGACTGATCAATGGCAAGTGGAATTCAATTTGGATAAGTGTCAGGTGATGCCCTTGGGCAGAACAAACAAGGCAAGCATATGCACAATGACTGGTTGTGCAATGACAATGCACCATGGGAAGCACTCAGGTTCGAAGGGATCTTGGTGTGCCTGTACGTCAACCCCTTAGCAGACAGGTGGATAAAGTGGATAAGAAGGCATATGGGATACTTGCCTTTATTAGCCAGGACATAGTGTTAAAGAGCAGGGAGGTTAGGCTGCAACTGTATATCACGTTGGTTAGGCCATGGAGTATTGTGTGTACAAAAACAGAAATTGCTGGAAAATCTCAGCAGGTCTGGCAGCATCTGTGGAGAGAAATCAAATTTAACATTTCGGGTACAGTGACCTTTCTTCAGAACTGATGATAGCTGGGAAAAGGATGGTTTTTATACAGAAGATGGGGTGGAGGAAGTGGGGAGAGGAAATGATAGGTAGAAATAGAGCCTAAAGAGAGAGACAAACAATTGGACAGACAAAGGAGTGAGTAAAGGTCAGTCTGGCGAAATGGGTAGCTGCTAAGGGGGCACTTAGTAACGTACAATGGGTTATGTGTGGTAAGCAGCCCCTGTGATGATAAGGCCTTGTGTGTGGGGGTGTGCGAAAGCATGGGGAAAGGTGCTTCAGCCCAAAAATTGTTGAGCTCAATATTAATTACAGAAGGTTTCAGGGTTCCCAAGTGGAAAATGAAGAGCTGCTCTTCCAGCTTGCTCTGAATTCGCTGGAACACTGCAGCAAGCCTGACTCAGAGGTGTTGGCCAGGGAACAGGGTGATGTGTTGAAGTGGCAGGCAACTGAGAGCTCACGGTTACTTTTGTGAACAGAAAAATCCATCAGTTCTGAAGAAGGATCACTGGACCCAAAATGTTAACTTTGATTTCCGTCCACAGATGCTGCCAGACTTGTTGAGATTTTCCAGCAATTTCTGTTTCTGTTTTAGATTTCCAGCATCTGTAGTTCTTTCGCTTTTTTTTTGACAACTATGTGCAAAAGGCATACGTGGTCATAGACCATGTGCTGGAAAATTGGGTGAGGATGTTGTTTTTGACTGGTGTAGACTCAAAGGGCCAAAGGACATTTTTCTGTTCTTTCAAACCCGATGACTTTATGAACCAATTTACCTCTGCACATCTGCTCCCAATCTGTGTTTGCCCAATAGTTACCTGATGTAGCATTTGAACATGCCCAAGAGACAAATCGATAGGCTTTTGAAGATTCATGGTATTAAGGGATATAGAGACAATGGAAAATGCTAATGGGTAGATGATTATCCATGATCTAATTGAATGGCAGCGAAGGTTCAATGGGCTGAATAGATGACTCCATCTGTATGTTCCTTCAAGAAGGAATTCTGATCAGATTTTAGAATGTTTAGCTAGATGCTGGTCCCCAAGTTCTACCCTTAGGTCTGGCTCCTTTCCCTTCCACCTTCTTCCACTTGATCACACCATCCAAAAACACACCAGTTTCTATGGGCACATTGACAGCACCTACCTCTATTTCCTTTGACCCCTCCTAAATTATCAGACTGCTTATCCAATATCCAGAACTGGATGAACAGAAATTTCTCCCACTTAAATATCAGGGAATTCAATTTTGTTGTTCCAGTTTCTCCACCTCTGTTGTATCTGTTCTGATGAAGCAACATCTCGCAACTGAGCTATTGATATTTCTTTCTTTTTGCTCAACTGAGGATTCCTCCGAGCTCTGTGGACAGGGTCCTGAACTCGTATTTACGCTCTCAGCCTTTCCACCTTCCTTCCAGTACCACAATAAGGTTTCCCTTGTCTTCACTTTTTATCCTATTGGCCTCTGTATTCAAAGGATCTAATCCCACCAATTCTGCCACCAACAGCATGATGCCACCACAACAACAGACCTTGTTGGAAGGGGACAGATCGGGCACCCTGAGGAGTGGGTAGGTAAGATGGGGTGGGGGAGTGGATTTTGGGGGAGAAGTGGAAAGGTACATTATAGCTTTGAAGATGTGGGTGGGTTGGGCTGGGATCATGGTAGGATACCTACTTCCTTCCTGCTTTTCAACAACATTGTTCAATTATCTTCCCATTCATGTCTGCCTGCCACTATCCTGTGTACAAGGGCAGCAGAGGTGGATTGATGTCCTTCAGTGGTCATGAACAGGTCTGGGGGAGGGCAGCACAGTGAGCATCCACTGACCATAATGTGTGGTGGACAGGAGAGCTGTTGAGAATCCACCTATCATGATTTACATGCCTCCTCTCCCAACTCACTGCCAAACACCCACCCACCAATGGTGGTGGGGGGTGGGAGGGTTTTTGAATAAATCTAATTTAACACCTTTTAGAAAGAGTGGGAATCCCTGTAATATTCCAATCAAATGTGCAGTATCTTCAAAGTCCATGTGTTTCTGACTCAGTTATTATAAGCTTTAGACTTGCTTCAAGGCTGAATGCACAGCAATCCATTTTGGTAAACAATTTACCATAGATTTTATCGCTACTTGTTAGTGATCAGCTTGCCTGTAAGCTTGCCAGTTCAAGCTTGAAATGCATGTTTAAAAGATCACTATGTCTAATCTCTTAAGCCCTAAATTGAATTATTTTGTCTGAATGCATACATCAGTTTGAGATTGACTGTGTGGATTACTACTGGTATGTTCTGAAGCTCAACTGCGTGTCCTGGCATTAACAGTAGTTATTTTAGTACCAACAAAATAGCTGTCTGACACATTATGAATTTAATTTTGTTTTGCATTCCTGCCTTGAACGTGCAGGACACTGGAACTGACTTGTTAAAGCAGCAATGGTTTCTTCACTGTGAAGTTCCACATCAATGGGGGATAAATTTAAATCATGAATTGAGGAGTTACCTTGAGTGGAATAAGATGTGCCTCACAATCTTCAAATACATTTGCATCGTAGGCGTTCAGTAATAGTATATATACTGAAGCTTTGGTGTTATCAATTTATTTGTTTGCAAGCGAGATAATAGATAACAATTGTAATTTTTAATGTGAACAATATTAGTAAATGCCAGCATCTTCCTGTTGGATTCCAGATCTACATACTGATAGATTCAGAGGTGGGTGATGTTTTACAGATGGTTCTTCCACTGGAATCACTTGGATCGTCCAAACTACTTCTGATGTTGAGAATTCATGCATGTTGCATGCAAGGATTGCCAGCAACTACAGCAGTTTGCCATTACTTGATTGCAGGAGTTGCTCAGAGAATCAAGGCTGGACACACAGGCAGGGCAATGAAGTGTGGAGCTGGAGGAACACAGCAGGCCAGGCAGCATCAGGGGAGCAGGAAAGCCGATGTTTTGGGTCGGGACGGTTCTTCAGAAATGGGGAGGGGGAAGGGAATATTTCCCTCCCCACCCCTATCTGTCTTCAGTAGGGACCGTTCTCTCCACGACTCCTTTGTCTGCTCCACACACCTCACTCATCCCACGACCCCTGGCACCTTTCCCTGCAACTGCAGGAAGTGCTACACCTGCCCCTCCTGGACCTGACACAACCTGTCCATCTTCTCTCCCACCTATCCGCCCCTCCCGCCTCACTGACCAATCCCCACCACTCCCTACATTCACTCACCTATCACCATCCCACCTACCTTCCCCAGCCCCACCCCTCCTCTCTGTATTTATTTCTGAGCTCCCTTCCCCCTCTGCATTTCTGAAGAAGGGTCCAGAGCTGAAACATCAGATTTCCTGCCCCTCTATTGCTGCCCGGCCTGCTGTGTTCCTCCAGCTCCACACTGTGTTATCTCTGACTCCAGCATCGGCAGTTCTTACTATCTCAAAACAAGGAATTGATTCTGTTTATCCACACCCAGTCAGACTAGAAGGATTTTTTTTTTCAAATCAGCTTCATTGATAGCCACCCATTAAAAGAACTACAGTTGTCATACTCACGCACTTTGTTCTTCTATGTCTTTGGTAGTTTTAAGGAGATCTAATTTCCTCTTGCAGGCCTGGATTGGTCACTGTTTTATGAGCTTATGTCAACTTGCATCCACTGAGTGAGGCTCAATATCCATCTTGCCACATTTGATTTGGCTGGTGTTCCTTCAATGTCGCAGAGTCAAAATCCCGGAACTCACTAACTCATAACATCGCACGGTACCAAATGGACAGCAGTGGTTCAAGAATTCAGCTCATCATCATCTTCCAAAGGGCAATGAGGGATGGGCAATAAATGCTGGTTCAGCCAGTGATGTCCACATCCTGTGAATGAATATGAAAATCTTCATGATTTGTAGCTTGCGGCTTCTATTTATATTCTACACATCAGAGAGAGAGCTATCTTTGTCTCTGCTGGTACTTTGAATTTGTAATGTCATGTAAATGACTATTACTTGACTCCAGTAGGCTCTATTTATACTATTGTACGTAAACTGTTTTTTTCCTTCACCAGTGCAGACTGTTTCATCCCTTCTTCACAGTCTCTTGTGTGAATATTGATGTCACTGTTATGTTATGACACAGATCAGCATCTTATTAAAGAACATCATTCCCCAGTTTCTGGCAACATTTTGCAGTATTTAACTATTTATATTCTCACTACCCCCTACACATTCCCACCCTCATTCTAGCACAAGTTCAAAGGTCAAATCTTTGTGATACTTTTACAGTTCATCTTGATCTTGCTTTCATCATCATTGATCCAGGGTGATGGTCTTCAACTATTTCTATAACGATCTTCATTCTATGACGTGATCAACATAATACATTCTCATTATCCCAAAGCCTCTGTTAGTCATACGTTCCCACTTCCTTGAATACTATTAATGCTTTTCTCTTCCTATGAATGTTGCCAGCACAGTTTAAATGATATAAGAACACGTTGCTATTTGAGGACTGTGCCTTCTAACTTCCCAACTCTGGTCCGTACCCGCTGAGTGGATACCACAACTGACAAATTCTTCACTTTGTGCCTGGAAGTACATAAGTTTTTTTTTTCCTTTTGGTCATTCTCAGTTGTGTCCTTACTTTCTAGTGGCATTGGGACATGATGTTTGGTCCAAGATTTTGCAATTACAATTTTTAGCCTTGTGCCTATACGTAACTCGACTGCTGACTGTCTTTTGGTCAAGGTTGTTGCTCTGTAATTCAGAAAAGCAGAATCCAAAACACAGTTCTTCGTTATCAGCATCTTCATGCTTTTCATCACGCTGTCAGCTTTTCCATTGGCCTGTGGGTCAAGTGGAGAATTAATTGATTAATTCTGGATCCTGTTGTGAATCTTTTTAAGTATTACTTTATGAATCACAGACTGTTGCCTGAAACAATCTCATCTGGAAATCCATGTATGGAAAATATTTCCTTCAATGCTTTTCTCACTATCTCAACTGTTGTATTGTGAAGTAACTTTTCCCCACTTGGAACAGTATTGTACTCTGATCAAATATACTTCCCTTCAAAGTTACAGAAGTCTAGTTCCAATCTTTGCCATTACATGTATTGGAGACCTGAAGGTAGTAGGGTTCCACTGGCGTGTAGTTATTGATTGCAATGTTCGTCGGGATAAAATGAGATTTTCAATTTGTAATGAAATTCCTGGCCACCATGCAGATTGTTGCAAATCAGAAACAGAAACAGAAATTGCTGGAAAAGCTCAGCAGGTCAGGTAGCATCTGTGGAGGGAAATCAGAACTAATGTTTTGGGTTGAGTGACCCTTCCTCAGAACTGAATGTTGTACACAAGTCCTGCACTTGATTATTCCTATATAGCTTACATGAATTCTATGAAGAATGTTGTCCAACAGAGCCTTTGGTTTAACAATCTATGATTGAAGACTTCATCATTTACTATGGTGAAATGCTTCCTTTGTTCAGAATAATAGATGCTGGAAAACCCAAGACCACAAGCAACTTTCCACCATCAGAAATCGTCATTAAAGTCCAGAGGTTTCTACAGATGGTCAAACATGTAGAAAAGTTCATCCAAAACTTGGCTACATTCATAGAAGGAACCTAATGAGTCAACAGTGCCTTCAGTGTATTGAACAAACCATTGTATTACCTAAGATAAAAGATAAATTAACTTCTTCAGACATGCTGGGGCATTCTGATGATACATTGTCCATTGTGGGGATGACAGATGCATCTTCAACAGATGTTCATGATCCGCCCAAAATATCTGATCATTTAAATTATGTTTTGATGAATCTTCTTGGTAGATTTTCCTGATCTGGTGGCATTCTACAACTGCCTTTCGTGCTTCTCTGATTTCTTGTAACTTCTTTTCCGGAGCTAGTGAAGAATTAGTTATAATCAGTGAAAGTGTTTGCATTTCTGAAATTATGCTTAAGCTTGTTCCACTGTTTGCTTAGATAATGCAAGGGCTATGATCTGTGTTTATACTAATATGTAGTCATATTGCATCAGAACGAGGCTGAGAACCTCTGGATACATGATGGTAATTTGACTAAATCTTTGGAGCCCAATAGTGTAACCAAGGGTAAATGTTAATTGGAACTTCAATCCCATCAACTGGTCTGAGAGGCATTTACACTCCATTTAACTAGCACTCCATATTTTTGGTTACACAGCATTGTTCTGTTTCACTTATTGCTCTGGAAGTGAAGTAGACTGGCTTTCATCTGTCATTAAATTGGACCTGAATAAGTATTGCTCTTAAGTCTTGAAGATGCATCCGTCGTCAACACTATGGACAATCTATCATCAAAATGGCCCAGCATGTCTGAAGAAGTTAATTATCTTTTACCTTACGTAAATTGCTCAATACAGCAAAGGCACTGTTGACTCAAAAGGTTCCTTCGATGATTGTAGCCAAGTTTTGGATGAACGTTCCTACTTGTTTGACTATCTGTAGAAATCCTTGGACTTTAATGACAATTTTTGATTATGGAAAGTTGCTTGTGGTCTTGGGTTTTCCAGAATCTATTAATTCTCTTTCCGTATTGGATTGTATGACTCAAGAATACAGTTCTCATTCGTGCAAATTCATGCTTCTTGTTCAATGTGAAATCTGCGTTGTAAAATGTTATCCAAATCTCAACAGTAATTTACTTTGAAAATTTCAGTAAATATCCACCAAATATTGGAATAGAATTTTATTTCATATCGACTAAAGATTACAGTAAATGAAGTAATTTTGGCAAAGTCAAGGGAGAAGATTATCTTCACTGAACTCTGGTAGCTGTACCCCTGCCACAAGAGGTACTGTTGTAAGTTCAACCCAATATTTTCTCCCATGATTTATTATATGCCTTGGGTTACATAAATAGTTACTTAATGTAGGAGTGCTATCTTAATTATAATTATGTTCAGTCATTTTATGTTCTAAAATATGCATGTGACCACCATTAACTACTAAGTAGCCCCAACAATGCTACATTACAAGATAGTATACATGATTGTTACATTTCACATAGGATCTGGCCCTAATTGGTTTTAGGGAAGCAAAGTTTGCCAGAACTCATGAAAATCAATCTTTTCATTTGTTGTGTGCCTGTGTTGTAAGGTTATACTGTAGCTCAATGTTGTAAAGATCCCAGTCAACCCGAAATTGGTATTTTCAGTATAAACCCATCTTATGAAATCCTGCCCTTCACTGGTTTTCCTGGTGGAATAAAAGTAAAAAAAAAGCAATAAAAGTATGCCACTCTGCAATTTTCAATGTGCCTCTGCCTTATCAGAGCATTTCTTACTGGTGTAGATAGACACAAGTTTCTACATGCAGAATTTTGTTGTCAGGAATTGCGAACTGTATTTACCCTTACAACACGTGAAACATTTTTAATGTTTTAAATTCTTGTTTATAGGAAGATAACCCTTAACATTATAACCCCTTATTCTGGTCAGATTTCTGTAGATGGATTCTATCTCATCTTTGCTAGTTAAATGTATGCAGCGGCATTGAGGGCCTCAGTTGGCCTCTGGGCGGGAATGTCACCATCCACCCTTTCTGCATGAAATTTAATAATTTAATCAGTGCGGAGTTCAGACATTGACAGGGGGTCTCCATCCACAGTCTCCTGCCTGATCAAATAACATTCCATTCTTTATTTCCCTCCCCCATAGCCCTGCCAAACAAACCCATCCCCGGTGAAGTTGTGGAGGGCAAAAGCATTAAATTCTACTGACTGTTTCCCAGGCACCAATTCTAATACTTTTAAGGTTTTCATCATTTCACTATCAATTAATGCTTTTGTTTATTACACCAATTGTTTATTGAGGATGTGCATGCAATAATCATTTTATGTCTAAATAAATGATGCCAGATCATAGAGTTATACAGAGCTATTGAGGTCTACAACACAGGAAAAAGGAACCTTTGAGTGATATTTCTAACTTTTAAGTATCTTTTATTGTAGATAGGACTCCAACCAACAACCGTAGAATCCTTAAAATGAAGATAGAGGCCAATTGGCCTATTGTGTCTGCACTGACCCTCCGAATAGCATTCAACACAGACTCACCCCATAGCTGTAATCCCACATTTAGCACGGCTAATCTACCTAACCTGCACATCTCTGCCCTATGGGAGGAAGCTGGAGCACCCAGCAGAAACCCATGAAGACATGGGGAGAACGTGCAAACTCCACACAGTTACCTGAGGCTGGGTTTGAATGCAGGTCCCTGGCACAGTGAGGCAGCAGAGCTAACCAATGTGCCATCTTGCCACCCAGGCCTCTGGCCCCAGCCAAACTCAGGATCCTCTTTCCATCCCCCATCACACTCTCTGTTAAAGTGGAACTTCACTTCTGACTGTCTCCTCACCATATTAGCGGCTGAAATTGTCAATCCAGGTGACCTCAGAGAGGGAGTTCTGTTTTCATTATCAGATGAGGGATCGCTGGCCAGGCCAGCTTTTATTTCCTATCCCTAAATGCCCATGGGAGCAATTAAGAGCCAATCATATTGTTGTGGGTCTGGAATCACATGGAGGCCAGACCAGCTAAGGATGACCGATTTCTCTCCCTAAAGGCATTCGTGAACCAGATCATTTTCAACCAGATTTTTATTGAATTCAAATTACACCATAAGCCATTGAGGGATTTGAAGACACAATCCCAGAACATCAGCCTGAGGTTCTGGATTACTAGTCCGGTAACATTAACCCCTGCATAACTGACTCTCTATAAATTGAAATGAAATGTCAATGTTACACAGTCGAGTTTCAACTCCCCCGTGTGTTGGGCGGCAGTACTGGGGAGTCCTGACTCATGGAGTCTTGAGGCTTTCTGAATGACTCCCTCCCTGAGGGTCAAGTACGTAAAAGTGCCCCTGAATCATGCAAGGTAGAAAGACTCCAATCTGTGTTTAGGTGAAGTTTTTTCTACATGGAAACCGAGATGCACATTTTCAAACCTGAGTTTCAGGAATCGGTAATCAGTGCAGCAAAAGCAGCCCTAAAAGATATTGGTAGAAAGGCAGGAATGGAATAATTTCTCAGATTGACAGGATCAGTGATGAAACCAAGAAGAAGGAGTAAAATCACAGGGGACTATTGAATGACCATTTACAATTTTAAAATGATAACACAGACAAAGAGAACATAAGCAAGACTCCAAATGAGTGAGAAGGGAATTAGTGTTGCTGTGTGTACAGTTGCCAACCAGCTTCAAGGGTGATATGATGAGTATCTAGCCTTTTATCAAATAGGATTGTCGGACAGAACTGGTACAGTCAAGGTTTGAGAGTGCAGTGAAGAGAAAGGAAATCTTCCTTGACTGGGTGAGAGGAAACGTATAGTAAAGTTTGGAAGGTGAAAACAATTTCTCAAGGAGAGATTTTTCTGACAGTAATCTGTGAGAATAGATCAGGATAAATTGATATCTCTGCAAAGTCTTAAGCCTTTGAAATTAAAAGACACATATGACTGATACCTGGTGAGTAAACAGATGAGTTGAAAATAATTTGGCTGATGTGCTATTCATTTTTAACTTGTATATCATCAATAAACCATGATGCTATGATGCAGCAGTACAAACCAGTGGATTATTGGTGTTTAATGCTCTCCCCACGCTGCAAAATATAATAAAATGAGTTTGGATGGCAGGGCTGGGTATGCAGAAGGGGATGGGAAGTGGGGAATGGGATGATGTGATGAGAACAGTTGTTCAATTATTTTGCAAACCTGAAGCACCAAAATTCAGTGCGCTGGGCCATCATGTAGTGCATGCCATCAGGTGGTGTGTGCTATGACTAGGGTTTTCTTCAGTTTTTACATGTTTGCCCAACAACTTGAAGGAAATAAGGCAATGAAAAGGACATTTCCTCAACCAATATGTATGAAAGATTTGAAGAAGACACACAATTGGAACTAAAAAGATGGCTTAAATAAAAGGACTAATTTAAAATTAATGCAGTAATTACCAATTAATATGTTCTAGTGATGTTGGCTGGATGTCATGGGGACTTCTCAGTACTCCGTTTCTAAGAAAAAGGCCAGTTTGAGCTGGGATAGGCTGAGTGAATCTTCACTTTTTGGATTAGGTCCTGGTCACCACATTTCTTTCCCAACAAATAAACTCAAGCGGTGTTGATCAGTTCGGCCTCAGTACTGGTGCATTAGGGACCTCAAGTTCTTCAGGACCAAAATTCATTGTGGATCAAGCCTGAGCTGGATCTCCTGCCTGACCTGTGTCATAGCTCAGCAGCCAGGCCTTTTGATATTTTAATGAAGGTTCTTCCACATCTATGTTGTGGACGGCTAGTGGGACCCATCCCTGTGGATTTCTGTGCATGTTCTGAGCAGAGTGCGGGTCTTGGATCAGGCGTGTTATCTGAGTATCTAAGTTCAAGAGTCTGGGTGTCCTGCAACCTGGCAACTGTGGGTTCAAATTAGGAGCCTTCTTGTCCCTCCTTCTCAGCTGACTTATTGTGGCTACACTCAAATATGTCCATCCTCTGAAGAAGAAACTGAATTGGAACGAAAAAGATGGCTTAAATAAATAAATTTAAAATTAACGCCATTATTACAAATAAATATGTTCTAGTGATGTTGCCTGAGGGATAGATTTTGGCCAGGACACATATTAGAACATTGTTATCAGTTAGAAAATCACTATTGGGTTTCTCATAAGATTTTCTATCCCAATGAATACAAAACAGCTTTTTTTTTTGAACATGATGAATTCAAAATACCAATGGCTTCTTTTTGTTCTCCAACAGCTTTCACACTGTGTCCTATGACTCTTTGTTTGATAGAATTAACAGGACAAGAGATGGTGGATAAAGATAAGCTATTCCCAATGATTGGAGATTCTAAAACTAGGAGCATTGTTGGATAATTGGAGCTGGACCATTCAGGAGAGATATTAGGAACCACCTCTACAAACAAAGGGTGGTACATGCTTGGAACTCTCTTCCACAAATGGCAGTGGATGCTGGATCAGCTGTTAATTTTAAGTTTGAGATGGATAAATTTTTGTTAAGTAAGGAGATCCGGAACGAAGGCAGGTACATGGACTTAAGCCATAGATCAGCCTTGATCTCTTGAATGATGGAGCAGGTTTGAGGGGGTGAATGGCCTCCTCTTGTTCCTATGTTCCTAGAATTGTGGAAACTCTGCAGTTGTTCCTCTTATAGCCAAATAAGTCAAGAAAATAAAGGTCTCAACATAGATATGTAGTCGCTGCACTACTACACAATCCAAAATTAAACTTACATTAATCCACTTCTTCTTTTCTGATGCCTATTTATCTTCCTTTATGTGGACCTATCCCTTTTAGTACTGAGTGTTAAACTTCCAATATAATAGCTTTAAAAAATACTTGCTGAGAGTGGTTGTTATTTGAGAGACCGAAATACCTTTGCCCTTCACGGCCTTAATGTAGTTTTCAAGATATTGGATCAAAAAATTATGTATGGCATTTTAAAATTGATAAATTGGTGATTTGGATAAAGTCAATCTAGAATGTATTTTGACAATAGATAAATTACCTTGAGATACATCCCATTTTGTGACTCCCTTTCTCAATGTTTCCCTTTACCGGCTTTGAAAATTGCTTACATTAAGAGCGAAACCTATATATCTGTTGATTTAACGTTGAAAGCCTCATTCATTGCCAGAAACAGAAAAAAAAAATCAGTATTAAAGTTATATAAGACCTTTTAGCAGGAGCATCCAAAAATGTTTCACCATGAACTTGTTTCCACACTTGCTGCACAAGCAAACACATATTATTTGATGCACCACATGGTGTCAATAAAACAAAAACCTTCTTCCAGTGTTCTCATGAACATTTGTCTCAAAACCATCGCAATAAATACACCCACCCCAAAATTACTTGCTTATTCATCTCATTCATGTTTCCCTCAAATATGATACGTTCATCATGCCCATATGTTTTGAGTTTCCTACTTCTTAATGACAATAGTGTTAGGTTTGTATAAAATAAAACCCATCTGTTTTTCTGTAGCTCATGTATGCAGTTCCACAAATTTGTTTATTTTGAAATGCTCACCAGTGGTTATTGCAATGTGGTTTTTATGTCGGGAACCGTTTTAATTCTTGTCTCAAGTCTGGCTTTCTTTGTTGGTTGTTGTCATTAGAGAAATTTCTATTTTCATTTCAGTCTTGTCATTTCTTCCAATATTTTCATCATAATGCAGTGTAAGTGTTCTACATGTAAGTTTTTAAAAAATATTTTAATATCCTTTCACCAAAAACATTTCTTGAACAATTTATTTTTAAAAATAATTCTGGTGTCTTGCTTCTACAAATAACAGGGCCACAAGAAGGATTGAGAATGAACAGACTAGGACTTTATAAACCTTTCAGTTTTCATACTTCTGTGAAAATAATGCCATACCTTTTTAAGTACATTCATTCTTAGAATGTAAACGATTCTGCATATTCTGACCATCGCACAAAGAAAGTGTTGGTCTTTTACTCAAGCTCAAACGGCAACGCTGTTGCCCCAACATTGTGGAAGGATTAATGTTTTTGTTATATTGGCTATGCCGATTCTACTGAGGTCATACATTGAATGTGGGTGAAGACAAGTAGTTCCACTCTAGTCTTTGGAGGGAGCAGATATATCCCCCCCAAGGTCCTAGTAATTTGCCAGACCAAATACACATGTACCTATTACTGTCATTTAATTAACCTCCTTGTAATCCAAGAACAGTGACTCGTCTGTCTATACTCTGCAATGATGTACGCTTTGCTATTAATCACTATATAGATCCAAAACAAGACAAAGGAAAATTCAGTCATAGCAAGTTACCTCAAAATACTTAGTACTGCATAGTAGCAGAGTTGTCAACTACATAAGGCAGCAGGACAGATCACCTGAGAAAATACCACAGACTCCAAGAAATTAAAGGACATTGACACATGACAAGAAAAAAAAGTGACTTATGGGCAACTTGGGTTGCGTGTCAGAGGGAAACTTCAAGGAGATGGTTTTCTAATGATATTGTTGCTGTTCTCCTTCGCAGTGGTGTCACAGACAAGAGGAAGAGGTGAATTGAATTATGTTTACTGTTCTGCTCTTCTAACTGTGACAGAGATTTTGAAAAATTTTCATTGTGAGGGCCAAAGAGGATGATCGTACTTTGGTATGGGCTTTCTTGAGTGATAAAGCTGAGATTTCTCTTACTCTGGAAGTCTCAGTACTCTTTTTCAAAAGCAAAAGATTAGTCTGGGCTGGAGTAGGCTGAGTGAATCCTCAATGTGCTAGTGTTTCTGTTCTACAGATAATGCTAAACAATGTTTGCTTCCTCTTGCTGTTTCTTAGCTCCATCCAAATTGATTTTACATCTTAATCCTTCAATCAAAGATCCTGTCTTATTTATGTACTGATGGCATTCTTCATTAGAGGGCTGTCCCAACTTCTTTTCCTATCTGTCCATCCTTCATAAATGTAGAATATCTTTTAATATTCAGTTCTGAATCCTAGTCACCCTGTACATACATTTTTGTAATGCAAATTAAATGGTATCCATTAACCAAAATTTGTGTAATCAAATAATTTTGTCAATAATTTTGTGAATGCAATATGTACTGAGATAGAGATAATAGGAACTGCAGATGCTGAAGTATCCGAGACAACAATGTGTGGAGCTGGATGAACACAGCAGGCCAAGCAGCATCATAGGAGCAGGAAAGCTTGACATCAGAAAGTTTCTGATGAAGGGTCTAGGCCCGAAATGTCAAGCTTTCCTGTTCCTATGATGCTGCTTGGCCTGCTGTGTTCATCCAGCTCCACACCTTTTTATGTACTGTGATCGGCTGCCTTTCATTCAAGTTCGACAACTGGACTGTAGCAGTTCAAGAAGGCAGTTCACCACTCCCCATTAAGGGCAATTGATGATGGGCAAGAAATACTGGTCTGTCCAGCAAAGCATACATCACTGGAATTATTACAGAAGAAAACCTGCAGACTTTTTTTAGCATTAATCTTCATTTTGATCCTATTTGATATGAGCCAAAACTTCTATTCTTTTCCTACTGCTCTTCAAATTCTTTTTGCTAGTTTTGATTTCCTTGAATCTGAACTCCCTCTCAAGTTCCCATTCTCCTGCCAATCTAGTTTAAACCCTCCCCAGCAGCACTAACAAATTTTCCTGGGAGGATGTTCGTCTTGGCCTGGCTAAGACACAACTGATTCATCTTGTAGAGGGGACCGAGGTATAAGCCTCACTGGTTCGGAATTGGAGAAGCGAATGTTTCATCAGTTGATTCTTCCTTTCCTACCACCAATCTGCTGTTAGAATTACAAGAATTTGTTGCAGTTATGTTTACTTAATAATTTTCTTCTTTGTGATTTTCTTTCCCATTTGTAAAATAGACAGTTGTGTGTTTCTCCACATACTGTTTTCAAGGTACAGTTTAAAATGACCACAGCAAATTATTTTATGTTCAGTCAAAGTCGGTCTTATTCCTGCATTCAAAATGCAACAGAATGATCACACACGTTTCCAAGTAGGAAAGGAAAGAAGCTACAAATTAATTAAAATCAAAGATATCAGAATTAGTTCATGTGAATTAGTAGATTCAATGAGTACGTGTCCAGTGGAGGTTCCTTCGGTTGGCAACGCACAGAAATCCCTTTCAAGAAGCTCTGGTAGATTTGATTTGTTGATGAAGTTGTCGTGCTTCTACCCAAGGAATTGGTTCATTTCACAGGAGTTTGTTCCAGAACCCAGACTTTTGCCAGCAACTGAGATCAGAGGCAGCACAAGTGAAGCCTGGAGTTGCTTACCCCTCTGATGTTCTATGCAGAGTGAGGAAAGAAGCCAAAAATTGTATAATTAAAGGCAATTCAAATAAATGAGCAGTTTCGGTTATCTATTTGGTATTTCTATCGTAACTACTCACTTAGTGAGATGGGTTTTGATATCCTAGCCAAAGCCTTTTTTTAAGAAATATCTGTTCATACCATGTCAATCATGAAGGAGTTTAAATGGCTTCCCTTGTTCAGAGCTAACTGGTATAGGCATCTTATCTGTTCTTCCATTAATTAAGATAAAATACTGTGGGTGTTGGATATGGGAACAAACACAGGACACTGGAGAGACTCAGCAGGTCAGGCAAAATCTATGGAGAGAGAAACGGTTAACATTTTGAGTTTGGTATAGCTCTTCTTAAGAACTGAAAGGTGTTGGAAAATAGTTTTTTTTATACTTCTGATAGGGGCAGAGGATGTTCAAGAGAACAGATGATGCAGGGGCCCAATGCAAAAGAGAAGGGGGTTTTTAATAGTTGAGAAAAAAACAGGTAAAAAGGGTAGAAATTATGCTGTGAAAGGAAGGGAATTGTCTTTGTTACGCAGTGTCAAGAAAACAAGATACAAACATGACATGGATGTGGGGAGGAAATTTAAGAAAAACAGAGGGCAGACACTAAGTGCTCAGTTTCTAAAGTTATTGAATTCAGTGTTGAGATCTTGAGGCTTGCATTTTGCTGTGTTGGAACATTATAGCCAGCCAAGATAGAAATGTTTGCATGAGGGCAAGATGGTTTTCTGAAATGGCAAACAATGTGGAGGTCAGTGTTATTCCTATGAAGAGGAACAAACGTGTTCTGCAAAGTGGTCACCCAGTCTATGTTTGGTCTCCCCAATATAAAGCAGACTTCAAATGTGAGCAAAGAATTCTGCAGACGAGATTGAGAAAAGTATAAATAAAATACTGCTTCAACTAAAGAGTGTGGAGGGAAGGGGTGAGTGGGCACAAGCTAAACCTTCTGAAATTACCTGGCAAGGTGCCTTTGGGGAGTAAGTAGAAGTGATAGAGGCATAACCTAGGGTGCACAGAGGGAATGGTTCCTGTGGAATGCTGTCAGTGGAGGGGAGGGGTCAATACATTTGAGGATAAGGTTAGGATTAGAATTGAGGTTAGGAGCTGGAAGATGGTCGAGGATGATCCTTTGAATATGGAGACAATGGGGTTGAAGGTAAGGACAAGTGGAACCATGTTATTGTTCTGGAAAGGAGGGGAAGGGATGAGGGCAGAAATGAGGAAGATGGGCTGAACATGACTGAAGGCTGTGTCAACCTCAATGAGAGGATTTCTTGTTTGAGGAAAAAGGCGATCACATCAGAGGTAGCCCAGTGGAAATTTGCATGGTCTGAACGGATGTTATGATTGCTACCTTTATCTTGGCTTACCTGGAATATCTTTAAATTGCAAGGGGCACGTCATCCCAAGAGATGATGTGTTTGCATTGTGCTAATAATTGCTGGAAATTTCTGAATGCAACCAATTTGCACATTCTATGTTTGATAGCAGCATCATTGTTTGGCTGATTAATGTGCCTTTTTAAAACAGTCAGTTAACAGATAAAGATATCTATCGACCTTGGGTTTTAATTCATTCATGCCAGTCGGTAATGGCAAATAACATTATTTTTTAATTCCAGGAACAATTTCAATTTTCGTATTCTATCTATAACAGTAAACCAAGAAAAACTGAACTTACGTTCAACGGGGATTGAATTGTCCTGACCTTGATTGAGTAGTTAGACTGTCCCTTCCAAGGTAGGAGATTTTGGGTTCAATTCCAAGTTCATAATCTTAAACACTGAATGTGGATTCATAGACCATAGAATCCCTACATGTGGAAACAGGCCCTTTGGCCCAACAAGTCCACACTGAGCTTCAGAACATCTCATCCCCCTGTAACCCACCTAATCTACACATCCCTGGACACTATAGGCAATTTAGCATGGCAATCCAACTAACCTGCACATCTTTGGACTGTGGGAAGAAACCAGAGCACCCACAGGAAACCCACACTGACACAAGGAGAATGTGCAAACTCAACATAGCAGCCTGAGTGTCAAATCGAACCTGGGTCCCTGGTGCTGTGAGGTAGCAGTGTTAACCACTGTGCCACTGCACCAGCCCAAGCCACCGTGCCAGCCCGGATTGATACTCTAGTTTCATACCAAGGCAGAACAGAACTGTTCTATTAGTCTGTATATCTCACATTTTGATCTTGAGTGCAAACATTACTGGTTAAATCGCATTTACTGACCATAACTAATTATCTGGCAGAAAGTGGTGGTGAGCTGGCTTCTTACATTACTGCAGTCCTTGGAGTCTAAGGACACCAACAATGCTGTTAGAAAGGGAGATGCAGGATCTAAAACAAAAGCCAAATAGTAACCTTAACAACATTGTAAGATTGAAGTAAATTTACATCCCAGATGCTTATACACTCTATTAATTTTAGTGAAATTCAGTAAGGTTTGGGAATGCCAATCGAGGGTCTGATATAAACATACTTTCTCACATGAGGTTTGCGTTAAACCAGAGCGCAGGCCTAATTGTTTGTCCTCTTCCCTTAGATTAATTAACACAAACCAAACCCTTGGTGAAATCATGAATAGATGCAAAGTCATATCCTTGTCTTGATATCTATCACCAAGTCATTTAATGGAATAAATCATGGCTTGTTCTATTGCAAAAGTACTGTATCTGGCAAGGCAAATAAAAAGAAAACATAGAGCATTATCAAAATTTTATCATCTCATTGCGCTTTCTTGAAATAAATATTTAAAGAAAATTTCACTGGCATTTGTGATGAAATGAGCTATGAATTATATGACTGTGAAAATGGAAAGAAAACAATTCATGACTGTTATTAGATAAATATTTTATCCAATGGGATTGAAAAGTGTTTCTGCAGACAAGTCTCAGCTGTGATTATTTTATACTTTTAGATTGGAAATGGGATGTAGAGTGGAATGAGATTGTTGGGGTGGAAGAGGGGAACCTTTAATGGCAGATTGGTGAAAAAGCTACATTAACTCATGTTTGATTCTTCCTGTACAATGTTAATGATGCCATGATATTTATGGAGGGCTAGGAGGGCTGCAGGGGATATACAGAAATCTAGACGATACGGAATTTAATTATAAGCTATGATTATGATTCTATCTGCTGCCCAGTGGCTGGCCACATTGACAGTCTGTGCAGAGGCTGGGAAGCCAAACCCATAACAGGACGTTAGGGGCAGGAAATCTTGGAGGTGGTCACCAACTAACAGGAAGAGATGATGTAGATAAAAGATTGGGGACCAAGTGAAGATAAGGCTAGCAGCAGCAGTACGGCAGTCCCCAAGTTTTTGAAGGGAGCAAGGTTTGGTCATCAGACGGCTGCCACTCCATTGGAGGTGAAACAGTATGCAGTCCCAGCAGCGAAAAACTGCAATTGGTGAGAGATAACACAGCGTGGAGCTGGAGGAACACAACAGGCCAGGCAGCATCAGAGGAACAGGAAGGTTGATGTTTCGGGTCAGGACCCTTCCTCAGAAATGGGTGAGAGGGATGCCTAAGGCCCAACTTCCTCTTTGCCCACAAGAAATGCTATCAAGAACATGTACCTTATATAGTTGGCATCTAATCCCTGGCTTCTGTGTGGAAACCACGGAGCCAACAGCTTGACTTGCCTCTTTACTGTTTTTCTAATCAACCTGCTCAGAGATGTTTTTACACAACTCTGATGCAGATGGGATTTGAACCTGGGCCTCCTGGCTCAGAAATACGGACATTACCACTGTGCCATATGACTTGCCTCTTTATACTGTTACAAATTTCTGTCTTTATGTAATGAAGACTGATATCCCTCTTATTGCCAATAACTGACTGGGATGAGAGTAACAATATAGTTAGTAAGCTGGCAATCCAAAGGCCCAGGCTAATGCTTTGGGAATGTGGTTTCAAATCCTGCCAGCAGCCATCAGTGGAACTCAAATTCAATCAATAATTCTGGAATTGGTAAAGGAAAACTAGACTCAGTAATGGTGATTATGAAACCATCATGAATGATGATAAGATGACATCTTATTCACTGAAGCGTCTTATGGAGGGAAATCTGTCATCCTTACTTGTCTGGCTCCAAAACAAATGTGGTAGAGATTTAACTGTCCACTAAAATGGTTTAGCAGCTTACAAAGTTCAAGGGCAATTAGAGATGGACAATGGCACCCATGCCTCATCAAAAAGCGTTTAAAAATAGAGACATTCTGTGACATTTTTGAAGATAATGTACATTGCCTATTTTTTGCCACCAAAGACAGATAAAGTTATGGATGCAACTTTTGTTCTTTATGTCATTTTATTTGAGGAACAGATCTCCTTATGGTGATCTACATAAAGGGAGATATTGGTGAAGAACATGCATCATAAAGATCTGCTTCGGTCAGACTACAATGTGTGATAGACACGTGATTGCCTGATAGACAATCTACCAGATGCACAAATAAGTGCTAATGTTCCTACATCATGGATAATTGTAGAAAAGGTCATTCACTTCAAATTAATTTTACTCTTTGCCGCACCATATTGAGGTCTGAACAAATGTTCTTGAGAATTTCCGTCTAGTTTATAAGCTGCGGTCCATATTTTTGCGGAGAATGCATTTGGAATCAGGTAATTTCCAGCACCACCACAATCAGTCAATGAAAGCCTGCATCAAGGCAGCATCCTGTGAATGATGTTAGCAATACATCCAAGAGCGAATAAATGTTGAAATAAATCTGTTTCGAACACGCACAGTGCAAATAGTAATGTTCCAATATGCTTTCTCAACATTTCTGCTCAGAGAGTTGCTTGGGCAACATTGTCATCTCAACGAAGAGTCATGTGGGTTCCCATGTCTATTCTGTCTGGTCTGTGCGGAAGAACTTTAAACACCTATGGCACAGAAGCCTATGATTATTTTCATGTTGCTTCTTTCTTTCGATGTTGTTCATGATCGGGCATTTTACAGATTAGGGAAAACACAAAAGGTTTTCTAAGAATTAATGTAAATATGGCTGTCATCGAACAAAAACACATAATTATACTAATGACATGGCTGGCCTCAACATACAGAAGGTGAGAAACAACCAGTTATTACAATCCTAGCATTAGATTTGGACAGTTTTATGTTGTGCAATAATGAAACTGAACCAAATCTCTCCATGATTCAACATTCCAAGGCCAGCCGACTGAAAAGGCCAGTATAGGCTCACAGTCCATTGCTGTCCTGGATGCTGCTAATGGGTGTTGTTGCTACTAGTAACGGATTAGGATTTCCAAAATTATTATGAGAATCACGTTCTGCCTCAGTGGGATAGCGAAGCAATTTTAATTCTGACTTTCAACTTTTCAACAACAGAAAAAAATTGCTACAAGGCGAGTAGAAAATGTTTTTTTCATCGGGTTTATGTAAAATGGAATTTAGCACAAATGAAGAGTTTACAGCAGAGCCCCAAGAGGCACCATAAGAAAACACACATCATACCGTTGTCTGAATTGCACATTTACGTGAGGTATGTTGAAAATGCAGCACAAGTTATGTATTTCCTTCAACATTTGTATGAATTCACCTGAACAAACATTTGTGCATATTTCTTTTAATGCCTATAATTCATTTTACTGAGAAGACCAAAACTCAGCTAGAGTACCATTAACCCAATTTTGTTGATCATAAATAACGCACAGTGATAAAAATGCACAAATTAAATGCAGGGAAAGACTGTAGCTCAGGGATTGGATGTTTTACATGCATAAGATGGCCTAACAGATGACATGCATGAGCTTACTTTGAGCAACCTGCCATATCGGTAAAATTTTGACCATATTACAAAATTTGATTTCATTTGACCAGAAAAAGCAGTGTTTGTACTATGTTCAATTTATTCAAGTGCTTGGAAGCCAAAACGAGGGTTCTTTTCTCAAAAGAAGTGTGGATGCTGGAAATCAGAAACCAAACCAGAAATTGCAGGAAAAGCTCAGCAGTTCTGGCAGCATCTGTGGAGAGAAATCCGAGTTAACATTTCGGGTTTGAAGTTCTGAAGAAGGGTCACTGGACCCGAAGCATTAACTCTGATTTCTTTCCAAAGATGCTGCAGGACCTGCTGAGACTTTCCAGCAATTTCTGTTTTTTGGTTTTTATTTTGATTTGCTCATTCAACACAATTATCACGGGCTGACTCAGCGTTCATTGCCCCTTCCTGGAGAAGGTTGTGATGAACTCCCATCTTGAACCATTACAGTCCATGTGCTGTAAGGAGAGTCACAATACCATTACAGAGGGAATTCTAGGAGTTTGACGCAGCGACAGTGATGGAAAGGCCATCTATTTCCAGGTCAGGATAGTGAGTGACTTGGAGAGGGATTTGCAGGTGATGGTGTTCATACCTATCTGCTGCCTTTGTCTTTCTCGATGGAATGGATTGAAAGTTTAGATGGTCTTAGAAGTTTTTCCAGCACATCTTGCTGCTACTGAGCATTGGTGGAGGGAATGGATGCTTGTGGATTTGGCTTCTTGTGTGTTGTTGGAGCTGCACTCATCCAGGCAAGTGGGAAGTGTACCATCACACTCCTGACTTCTGCCTCGTAGATGGTGGGCAGGCTTTGAGGAGCCAGGCGATAAGGTACCCATTTAGGAATCTTCGTTTCACACCTGCTCTGTAGCCACTGTATTTATTTGACTAGTCTAGTTTAGTTTCTGGTCATTGGTCATCCCCCCAGGATGTTGATGAGAAACATCCATCATCTGAGATGGCTGATCTTTCTGCTTCCAGGCTATGGCTGATGACTATTTCATTATAAATGTGATGGGAGAAATGTGCTGGTAGTCAAGACTGACCACTCTGCCAGTCACAGCATTAGCAAAGATATTGGCATTAACTCAATCAATCTCCAAAATAGCCAACTGTTGCACTTTTGTACGATTATCCAGAACAAGGGACTTTCACCAGGTTATTCTTAATTTGTATAAAATATTTCATTTATTAGAGCAACAACCTTATTCTTAACAGAAAATGGCAAACACTGGTTAACATCTCAACTAAAAACTGGAAATAGAACAGTATCTCTTTCCTCCCAAACACAGACACACTCACATGATTCAAAAGACAACAGTGTCTGTCGAGATGCTGTCCTTGAAAAGAAAGGAAGAAGAATCATCCTTTTTGACAAGAGTCTAAACAAAAGGATGAAAAGGACGAACAACAAATGATAAAAAATTTTCAGTTCAATTGAAATCAAACTAAGTCTGACTCTCTGGAATGTGATCTTATTCAGCTTCTCACAGCTTATATGGGAGTCAGAAACAGTGATTCTTCAAAACTTTCTCAGGGTCCCAGTGTCCCTACTAAGAGAGGAAGGGACATTTGCAGCTCCTGGGGTTCTTTCCTCGTTGAATACTTCAGCTTGTAAAACAGAGAACAAAGACCATGAAGGGTTTCTAGGCAAATATTAGCATGAAAGCCTCATTAAGGTGGATTCTTTCCAGGCCCTGTATGACATGGGCTACGATGAAAAATTTGGGAGAATCACGCAAGATGTCAAGCAAAGCCTTTTTCAACATCAAGACCAGCAATTTCTATTTTCCAATTGAGTTCCAAGCAGCAATTATCCCTGGTGACCTGCATGAAGCATGTTAATGGAGATTATTATGACCCTCATTATCAATTAGACTCATCTTATTAATATGCACTCTCCTACCAGCTCTATATAGAAACTAGAAGTTAAGAACTCCCAACATGAAAGTCAGAATGTGTCCGTGGCAACTTCCTCTCCTCATAGTGGTGAGGAGCTGAATGTCAGACACCCCATAATCCGTCCTTGCTCATTCTGCCACATTGTCAACTGGTTTCTCATGGAATAAGAAGAAAAGGAGGGATTGAGAGAGATAAAAATGGTTGGTGTAGCACTTAGTGCTGGTGCAGGTGGAGGGAAGGTGTCCCGAGTGAGTTAGCAGTGTGGAGGCCATGCAGGGTTAGTATTGTGGGAAGAGAATTGGGTGAGAAAGAGTGAGTGAGGGAGGATGATGTAAGAAATAATGGAAATGGTGGAGCATGAGACTTGGTGGGAGGTGGGTGCAGTAGCAGATATCGTGAGTGTAAGATGGCAGAGAGAAAATGGTGGCAAAGCAGAGAGGGTCACAGACGTTCCTTCTATGCTCCTTCAGAGCTGCGACTACACTGATCCAGGTGACAACCTCAGACCTGACTGATAGAGTTTGATGTCATGGCCTCCTCGGCCAGCCTGTGCAAAAGAGATATCCCACCTCCGCACCACCATATCCCACCAGGACATCTACATCCCTGTCAGCAAGGCAAGGTGCCAATCTCCCCAACCTGCTCTGCCCAGGGAAACCATCGTAAGCTGTGCAGGGCAGGTCCAGATTGACAAAGCTTGAGCAGATTCACAGTGACTTTTTAAAGATGGTATCAGAGATCCCAGGATATCCCACAAGTGATGAGTACTTCCAGCTGTGTTGAGTGGGAAAATTGGGCTCGCGTCAGATGAGAGGACACCAGATGTTCAAATGAAGTAAGAGTGATATGAGAAACAATGTTTTCACTGAGCAAGTAATTGGGATTGAAAATGCACTGTCTGGAGGCAGATTAAAGTGAAGCATTCAAGAGGATAGTGGATGATAATATATCCAAATAATGTGACATGCAAGGTGTGGGAAGAAAAAGGGCAATTGACACTTGTTAATGATACTCATTTGAAGAGCTAGTGCAAACATGATGGGCAAAATGGACACCTTCAGTGCTGTAAGCCTTCTGTGATTCTGTGAAGAAGATAATGAGGCAAGTTTGAGATAGTACAACAAGGCCTCCATGAAACCTAACGAAAATATCTTCACAAACCAACTTTTTCCAGTAACTAAGGGCTTTAACTCTAATCTTTTATCTCTCTGTAAACTTTGCTTGACTTTTCTTCAAAGTCGCTTGACTTTCTGTAAATGGCAGGAAAATGTCCACACAGTTGCATGTCTTCCAGTTTTTTATATGGCACATGAGTACAAATTTGTATTCCCAATGCTAATTCACTAGTAATAAATAAAGCCAGCAAACCTACCATATGCTGGGATTGTATCCCCGATTCAGGATCATTCCAAATTCTCAGCCAATGCAAAGAGGCGCTTTAGATAGTCGATGCACCAACATCTAAAAAAACTGGTTTTTGAAGGTGTCATGGCATATTTGAAGGTAATATACCACAGGATTCACATCAGCTCCATTCAATAGTTACCTCAATGCCTGTTGGTAGATTTTTCCCTATTTTCTCCGTGAAGGTGTTCTGGGATATGCCTGATGCTACTATGTGTACTACGACAGCAAAGAAAGGGAAAGAACTTGCATTTATTTGCTTCACTTATGGAAGATGCCAGTGAGCTCTCACATGGAGTATTGTGCACTGCACTGTTCCCCTTATTTACAGAAGGATGCAAATGCACTGTACTGGAAGCAATACAAAGAAGGTTTTTAAGTTTAATGCCTGGATTGGGCAGGTTATCTTATGGGGGAATGTTGAATAGACTAAGCTTGCTTCACTTGAGTTTAAAAGAATGAGAGGCCACCTCTTTGAAACATACAAGATCCTGAGGTCTCGCAGTGAGGTGGGTGCAGCACAAATGCTTCCCTTGCCGAGGATTGTGAAAATTCAGGTCAACATTTAAAAATAAATTGGTGATGGGAGGCTCACCCGTTTAAGACAGATATGAAGAGAATTATTTTCCACCAGTCTTTGTAACTCCTTTCCTCAAAGACAGTGGCAGCAGAGCCTGAATATTTTTGAAGGTTAGATGGAGACGGATTTCTTGGTAGGAAAGACAGGAAGATTCTTGGGAGTATGGAGTGATCAAATTAACTGTGATCCAATTGAATGGCAGAGCAGTTCCAAAAGCTGAGTGGCCCCCTAATGCTCCTGATTCATATGTTTGTATGTATATTGCATCTTTTATGATCCCAGGATGTTCTAAAGCATTTTGCAGGCAATAAAATACTTTGAGATATACTCGTTGTTTTAATGTTGGAAAAGCAAGTGTCAATTTACACACGGCAAGTTCCTGTGCTTTACAGAGTGACAGTGACTGGCTAATCTGTTTCTTTGGTAGTTGGGTGAAGGATAAAATATCGACTCGGGCACGAGGGAGATCTCTGCTGCTTGTCTTTAAAATAGTGTCATGCAGGGTTTTATGTCCATCTGAGTTGGTTACTGGGACCTCAGTATTCAGGTCCAAGCTATGTGAGAACTCCAAAGTCCACATTCGTGGCGAGGTCGTGGCATCGCGATCATGTCCCTGGTTCAGTAACCCTAAGCAACAAGCTAATGATCTCAGATCATGGGTTCATAATACCATGATAACAGATGATTAAAATTTGAATTCAAAAAAATTCTGAAAAGAAACCTATATTAAACATGATCAGGAAAGGAAATATATGTGACTTCAGACCCACACGGTTATGGTTGACTGAGTGCCCTCTGGACAATTAGTGAATGTCAATGATTATTGGCCAAGTTGGCAACACCCTCACTGCATGACAAAATTTAAATTTATGTCTTAACATTTCTTATGGTTGTAGTGGAGAAGGCTGGAGGAAGGTTTCTGTGCAGTCATACAAGTAAGGAAAATTCTGTTCCAATATTATCAGGTATTTCTAGTTTGGAGTTATCCATCAGCATGTCCTGTTCTTAGAAGCACAACAGAGAGCACTCTGAAGCACTGAATGAGAAAATTCTACAGAACAAAGATGTCAAAGCTTCACACCTGTAATATTAATTGTCTGCAGCTCAGATAATGGCTGCATCATGTATATTCTGATTTATGGTGCAGGTAGTCCATATTTTCCGTGTGAATTGTCTAAAAAAGACACTTTAATGAGATGCTGCTGATGTTTAGTTGTCACAAATCCGCTGGAATTCTACTGTGAAACTGTATTAATCTCCGGAAAAGAACAGATCATAAATATACTGTTTTTACGTTTTGCAATCTGAATATAGGAGATAAAGGGGTAAATGAAATACCGAGTAGCATACATTAAATGTGACAACAACCAATTGGTAGGGAAAGTGGAGTTGAGACTGAGATGAGATTAGAATTAGCTTTATTGTCACATGTACTCACATGAGTACAGTGAAAAGTTTATGAGTCGCCACTTAGAGCACCACTGAGACCGGAAGTCCAAGTCCACGCTGAGGCCAGGGATCTGACTCCATGCTGAGGCCAAGGATCTGAGTTCATGCTGAGGCCAGGGATCTGAGTCCATGCTCCGGCCAGGAGTTTGAGTCCACGCTCCGGCCAGGAGTCTGCATTGGCTGTCACCCTGGATATCACCGATGCTGCCCAAAGATTGGAAGTCAAAAGAAAAAAGTGCGAAGACAGAGAAAAATAAAGAAAAGATGAGATTAACGATGACTATATCAAATCACCGAGCAGGCTAAGGGGACTGAGTTACCTACTCCTGCTCCTAGTTCTTATGTTATTGTTCTTATGACAAAGTTGATGCTCAATTTTAACCATTTTTGTTATTCCTGGGCTGACAGTCTGGCTGGCTAGGCCAAGATTTATTGCCCATTCCAAATTGTCCAGAGAGCAGCTGTGGGTCAACCACATTGCTGTGGGCCTGGAGTCACACGTAGGCCAGACCAGATAAGGATAGCAGATTTCCTTCCCTAAAGGATATTAGTGAACCAGTTGGGTTTTTACAACATAGAAATATAGAAGATAGAAGCAGGAGGAGGCCATTCAGACCTTCAAGCATGCCCCACTGTTCAACATGGCTGATCATCCAGCACAGTGCTCTGTTTCCAAATTCTATCTATACCCTTTGATCCCTTTAACCCTGAGAATTATATATAAAATACAAAAATAGAAATCACTGGAGAAACTCAGCAGTCCTGGCAGCATCTGTGGGAAGAAAGCAAAGTTAATGTTTCCAGTCTGGTGATTCTTCATCAAAACTCAGAACATAGTTTTTCCAACAATTTCTGTTTTTGTTTCAGATCTCCAGCATTCACAGCTCTTCCTCTTATTTAGTGATATCTAACTCCTTCTTCAAAACATTCAATGTTTGAGCCTTAGCTGCATTCTGTGGCAGAGAATTCCACAGGCTCACCTTACTCTGGCTGAAGAAATTTCTCCTCATTACTGTCCTAAAATGGCCTTTCCTGTATGCTTAGCTATGACCTCTGGTTCCGGAGCCCCGAGTCATTAAGAACATCCTTCCTGCATTTACCCTGCCGGGTCCTGTTAGAATTTTATATATTTATGTGAGTGACTCCCTCATTCTTCATTCTCCGGAAGAAAGTGCTAACCAATCCAGTCTCAGTTCTGCAATCTCGGGAATCAGTCTGGTCCATAGATGTAACATTCTTCCTCAGATAAGAAGACAAAAACTGCACAGATACTCCAGATATGATCTCACTAAGGCCGTGTCAAATTGTTGCAAGACATCCATGTTCCTGTTCTTGAATCTTCTCGCTATAAAGGTCAACATGCTATTTGCCTTCTTCCCTGTCTGCTTACTTTCAGCAACCAATGTACAAGGACACCCAAGTCTTGTTGAGTCTCCCCTTTCCAAAACTATCGATTATTATTGTCACATCAAATTCAACTCATTAATGTCCATCTTCACAATGTCTCGCAATTTGTGGAATAAACCATAGATCTTTTATCTGACCTTCTACATGTTTATGTTAAAACACCACTTTCAATCATTGTATACTGATCACCAAAACAAGAAAAACCATTTCAACGACAAACTCTATCTTCAATCACCCTATAATAGAATCAAGATAGTACCTGCTATTAGGTACAGTTTACAATCTGTAATTTATTTAAACTACTTTAATTTCCAGAAATGGTTGATAAACAACATTCACTATTCTGTGGAGATATTAGGGTGAATTTTCCTGATAGTTATAAAGAATGAGAATGATGATGAATGGGATTAGGATAATGACGTCCTTGTGATATAAGATTACCTGGAAGAAATACCAGTTGTATGTATGAGCGTCGATCAGAAACAATTAATCTGAAGCTATTTGGTTCATGGGAACTGTCTCATCATGTGGAATTTGCCCAACAACTTGGTTAACAACTTGCTCAGCAGACTATTCAACTGCATCATTCTTTACCAACCATCCTTCTAGAGCCTGAACAATCAGCTCTTGTCTGATTAAGTCATTGGATATAGCTGTGGGATAACAAGCATGGTGCTGGATGAACACAGCAGGTCAAGCAGCATCATAGGAGCAGGAAAACTTGACGTTTCGGGCCTAAACCCTTCTGATGACTGTCATGCCCTTGGATTCACATCAGGTAACGGTGGATAAGGAGAAGCAGTCCCCTTGGCTTCCTTTACTTGAGCCTGGTCGGCAGAGCTCTGTATCCCTGTCCTGATTCCTGTCCTTGTCTCCGTCCATGGGCTTGTCCCTGTCCTGATTCCCATTCTTGTGCCCATCCATATGCTTATTCCTGTCCTGATTATTGTCCTTGTCCTGTCCATGTGCTTGTCCCTGTCCTGATTCCTGTCCTTGTCCCTGTCCATGTGCTTGTCCCTTTCAGTAGACAATGGATAATAGACAATAGGTGCAGGAGTAGGCCATTCGGCCCTTTGAGCCAGCACCACCATTCATTATGATCATGGCTGATCATCCACAATCAGTATGCTGTTCCTGCCTTATCCCCATAACCCTTGATTCCATTGTCTATAAGAGCTCTATCCATCTTTTTCTTGAAAGTATCCAGAGACTTGGCCTCCACTGCCTTCTGGGGCAGAGCATTCCATATATCCACCACTCTCTGGGTGAAGAAGTTTTTCCTCAACTCTGTTCTAAATGGCCTACCCCTTATTTTTAAACTGTGTCCTCTGGTTCTGGACTCACCCATCAGCGGAAACGTGCTCCCTGCCTCCAGAGTGTCCAATCCCTTAATAATCTTATATGTCTCAATCAGATCCCCTCTCATCCTTCTAAACTCAAGTGTATACAAGCCCAGTCGCTCCAATCTTTCAACATATGATAGTCCTGCCATTCCAGGAATTAACCTCGTGAACCTACAATGCACTCCCTCAATAGCAAGAATGTCCTTCCTCAAATTTGGAGACCAAAACTGCACACGATACTCCAGGTGCGGTCTCACCAGGGCCCTGTACAGCTGCAGAAGGACCTCTTTGCTCCTATACTCAATTCCTCTTGTTATGAAGGCCAGCATGCCATTAGCTTTCTTCACTGCCTGCTGTACCTGCATGCTTGCTTTCATAGAATGATGTACAAGAACACCTGGGTCTCGTTGTACTTCCCCTTTACCTAACTTGACTCCATTTAGGTAGTAATCTGCCTTCCTGTTCTTGCCACCAAAGTGGATAACCTCACATTTGTCTACATTAAACTGCATCTGCCATGCATCTGCCCACTCACCTAGCCTGTCCAAGTCACCCTGTATTCTCATAACATCCTCCTCACATTTCACACTGCCACCCAGCTTTGTGTCATCAGCAAATTTGCTAATATTACTTTTAATGCCTTCATCTATATCATTAATGTATATTGTAAACAGCTGCGGTCCCAGCACCGAACCTTGCGGTACACCACTGGTCACCGCCTGCCATTCCGAAAGGGACCCGTTTATCACTACTCTTTGCTTCCTGTCAGCCAGCCAATTTTCAATCCAAGTCAGTATTTTGCCCCCAATACCACGTGCCCTAATTTTGATCACCCAAAACCATGTGTCCTAGTTTTGCTCACTGCCCTAATTTTGCTCACACTACTGGCAAGGTGCTCTACAAACCCGAGTGAAGTGACCTAGTTGACTGAAATTATGACATTGCACTGGATGTCTAGTGGGGACCTCAACACACAGGGATCGTATATGGAGACAAGAGACCCTTGAAGATAAACACCACCTCCTCTCCCTCCTTTATATTTCCACACTGGACCACCATTAGGGCCTTTATCAGGAAGTATTTTCTCACTCTTCCTTCCTTTGTTCTCATCTACCATTTGAATTTCCTTCTCCCAAGCTTGAACTGTTTGCCTTACTATCCATACCTCATCATATATATTATCTGTGGAGTCAAAATTCTCACAAGCCTTGTGTTACTCAGGTTAGTAACCAATTAGAAAGATTGGTTCAGCAACCAGTTCAGCCGTATCATTCTTCACCAACCTTCCTTCTATGAGAGCCTGAACAATAAGGTCTTGTATGATTAAATCATTGGATACATCTGTAGGTTTGAGGCAGATAGCCTCAATCTGTATCCCCAAAAACTTGAGTAAAATGAATCTACAATCAACCTGCATCTACAGTTGGATGTTCCCCTTTTGTCATTCTTCATCTATTTAAACCTTTGACTTTAAATCCTGTTAGAATCCACGGTGGTTAATATAGCTTTCTATATATCTTCCAGTTCCTGTTACCCCTTCACATTGAGGAGTGGGTAGATGAATCACAGGGCTCACACTCATGAGCATTAATTTTACTTCTTCTCCATCATCAAGCCCATGTTCAAGTCTATGCTAAAGAGTGTTTTCAAAAAAAACACATAAGGATCTGTAGTGGGTTGGAGATCTTTATTTTAGCAATGTCCCTGAACTGTGCTACCATAAGCAGGGTTGTTTAGATGACTGACTGTGTTCCTCACCTCCCTGGTGATGAGTAGTCACAGGATTCATCAGGATGGAGACAGGTTTATGGGGACACTGAGGGATTCAATTCCTCCAGAAAGGGAAATGGGGGTCCCCAGTTATCACCGGATGCTGTATACCACCAAGCACCCCCAAATCCACTCTGTTATCATCGTCTCCCTCAGACTCAACTGTTCCAAATACACACACCATTCCTGTTTGTATTGACAGCTGAGATTTTAATTCATCAATCTCCTGCTGCGTGATTAGCCACGGAGATTTGACTTTCTCTGCCTACTTGATATAGAACTTTAACAGCAGCCTGCAAATTCATACATTTTTCATTCAGTTCGTATCCGTTCACCAATTGCACACTGTAAGCTTTCTCACATTGGGCTTGAAATTGGTCCATGTGCAACATATTTATCTGACTCCTTTGCTCCTGTTCTATCACTTTTCCATGTAACCTTTCTATCTCTCCACATAACTTCTCATTGTTTCATGTCATTTTCTTTTATTTTCCAACTCTTTTACCCTTAACTGCTCCAAGCAGCTATCGCTGTAGCTTTACTAAGCTTAAAAGCTTGATTTCCTCACTGTCTATGTACTTCTTCCCATCATTTCTGACCTACACATTACTGACCCAGTACTAATTTACTACAATGCTCAACCCACTTGGGCCACTTATTTAGATACTTCCTGAGCATCTCTTCCCATTCTTGGCAATCTGCCATCCCTATCCTTAACTCTTTAGGCATTGTCTAAGGTATACAGGAAGTGACCAAATTCACTTCACACGTTCTTCCATTTGTTTCTCACACTCAGCAAACACTCAGTTTATCTCCATTTACTGGTCAATGCATGTCTATCCTCAGCCACCTACTTGAATCCTGGCTGTCACATGCGGAAGTTGCCCTCTTCATACGAGCTCAGGCTCAGTGTTTGAGAATACAAGGCGGATGAGTTCAACTTGAAGCAACTTAAAGTCACTTCTTATTGAAGCCCAACCAGGGATCCTAAAAAGATGTTGCCCAAAAGGAGTACTCAAACCTTTTACCCAGGTGTTCGTCCCATGTGTGATAGACAAAAGGCAGGGAACCACTCAGTCTTTGATTGAACAAACTCTTCTTTATTTAAGTCTTTAGGGACTAATGCTCAATTTCAAACATATATTTGTTGCAACATTTATTTCTTACTTCATCTAACTTCAACTTTAACTCACTTCATTTAATTTCATTTTACCTTGATTTAACTTAATTCATAGTTACCCCTAACTCTAACTTTAACTCTATAAGTTTGGCATGAAATAAATACTGTCCCAAGTCAAGTGAAGTGACGAACTTTGCACTTGATGTAGATTTTGCCTTGTGATTCTTTGCTTTCTTCTAAGATGATTTCAAGACATATGCTTCTCAAATGTGGCTCTTGAAAGCTCACTCTTGAGAAATCTTTTATTCCACCACCTTAATCCCAAAATGTGCTCGTTTCCAGAAACTTCTCTGGCACTCGGCCAATGAATTGACCAAACTCTGATCACACCATTCAGTCCGAGCCAATGGAGCTTATTGGTAAACAACTCCCAAACATTTACGCCAAGCTGTAAACAGTCACATACCATGCTCCATATAAGGTACCAGTGTTTCTAGCAGAGAAAAAAAAAATCTCCCTCAATAAAAACCAAAAGAACTGCAGATGCTGTAAATCAGGAACAAAGACAAAGTTGCTGGGAAAGCTCAGCAGGTCTGGCAGCATCTGTGAAGAAAAAATCAGAGTTAATGTTTCAGGTCTGGTGACCCTCCCTCAGAACAGGAACGCCAAATCTCCCTTATTTGGTCAACACAGTCTACAGGACAAGTCACAACATGCCCTGGCTGCAGTTTAATATGGGTCTGAATTTAAGCTAGTTTGATCAAATTTCCGAGCATGCTTGATTGTAGCTCTTAATCAGTCTGACAGCCATTTTTGCTCTGACCACCTGATCACAAGATAATAATCTGCCTTCCAGTTCTTGCTGCCAAAGTGGATAACACCACATTTATCTACATTATACCTCATCTGCTGTATTTGCCCATACCCTCAACTTGTACAAATCACAGTAAAGCATTTCTGCATCTCTCTAAACTCTCTAAGGCCTTCTGTGATTCCTGGGGACATTCTGAACTGAGTAGTGGATGGAAACCAAGAAGCAATGCCTGTCTTGAATATCAAGGAGCAGAAAACCTTATGAGAGACAAATAGTATTTGAGTAGGAAATAGAAAGGTATTAACGAGTTCAGAGAAAAGTCTAAATTAGAGTTACAGTGCATGTATGTGAATGTATAGAGTGTGGTAAATAAGAACCAGAGGGCATAATCTCAGATTAAAGAGTCCCAAACTCAAAACAGAGATGGAGATGAATTTCTTCTCTCAGAAGGTATGAATCTGTGGAATTCTTTACCGCAGAGAACTGTTGAGGATGGGTAATTAACTATATTCGAAGGCTGAGATACACAGACTTTCAATCAGTGTGGGAATTAAGGCTTATGGCCAAAAATAATGAAAGTGTTAAGTGTTATTGTTCTGAGGAATAGTCACTCTGATTTTTCTTCAAAGATGCTGCCTGACCCGCTGAGCTTTTCCAGCAACTTCTGTTTTTTTAAGGTACGTCAGATCAGGCGCAATCTTACTGAATGGCAGAGCAGTCTTGATGGGTTGAATGGCTTACTTCTGCTCCTACATTTTAATGATCATTGGGTTAGCTATTGAACACAAGAGCAAGGTATAATGCTGAAGCCTGCAGAGGTTAGGAATCCTTCATCATGTACCTGACTCCTCACTTGCCTGGATGAGTGTAGCTCTAATAACACTGAAGAAGCTTGAGACCATCTGAGACCAAGCAGCCCACTTAATTTGCACAACATCCACAATCATGTACTGTCCCACCACCACCAACACTCAGTAGCATCCATATGTACCGTCTACAGTCTGTGCTGCAGAAATTTGCTGAGTCTTCTTAGGCAGAACCTTCCAAACCCATGATCACAACCATTTGGAAGGATAAGAGTAGCCACCACTACCTCCAAGTTCTACTCCAGCCACTGACTGTGCTGACTTGGAAATACATCACCGTTCCTTCAGTGTCACTGGGTCAAAATCCCGGAACTCACTCACTAATGATGTTGTGCATGTACCTGTACTAAAGAGATTGCAGCGGTTCAAGAAAGCAGCCCACCACCACCTTCTCAAGGACAACAAGGAAAGGGCAATAAATACTGGCCCAGCAAGCGATCCCATGAATAAATAAAATAAACTATGTTTAAGACTTTGCAGTTGAATTTTGTGTATATAAAAACATAAGAAATAGGAGCCTGAGAAAACCATCTGGACTATTAAGTGTGCTGTGCCATTCAATAAGATCCTGGCTAATATTTATATGGTATCAATTCCACTTACCCACCCACTCACTATAACCCTTAATTTCTTTACTGTTCAAAAATCCATCCACCTTGGCCTTAAAAACATTCAATGAGGAAGCCTCAACTACTTCACTGGGCAGGGAATTCCACAGATTTACAACCCTTTGGGTGAAGAAGTTTCTCCTCAACTCAATCCTCAGTCTGCTCCCTCTAATTTTGAGGCTATACCTTCTAGTTCCAGTTTCACCAGCCAGTGGGAACAACCTACCTGCATCTATCTTATCTATTCCTTTCATAATTTTATATGTTTCTACAAGATACCCCCTCATTCTTCAAAATTCCGATGAGTATAGCCCCAATGTACTCAATCTCTCCCCAGAAGTCAACACTTTAAACTCCGGAATCAACCTAATGAACTTCATCTGCATCCCCTCCAGAGCCAGTACATTCAAACTCAAGTAAGGAGATCAAAACTGGACACACCCATGTACTGTTCTGCTCTCCCTATTAAAGCTCTAGAGAGAGAGTGCAGAGGAGATCTATAAGAATCTTGCCCGGGCTTGAGAATTGAAGGTATGAGGAAAAATTGCATGAGTTACTTTTGTTTCTTTAGAACAAAGGAGACTGAGTCATGACTAAATCAAGGTGAACAAAATATTGTGGGACTTTGATGAAGTGGACAGGGAAGGGCTGCTTCCCCTCGCAGAGAGGTGAGGGGGCATAGATTTAAGGTGATTGATCAAAGGATTAAAGGAGACTCGAGGAAAAAGGTTTAGTCCCAGACAGATGCCCTGTTTGGTCGGAGAGCTGGAAGCCTTCAACTCTCTTGAAACGAATTTAGACCTGCACCTGAAGTGCTGTAGTCTGCAAGGCCATGGACCAGATGCTGGAAAGTGGGATTGGAATAGGTAGCTAGTTTAGTCAGCTGGTGAATCCATAATGGGATGAATGATCCCTTTCTGTGCTCTACTTCCTGTATGGTTCTATGTGACACTGATTATCTGTACACAGACTAGGCTAACAGTGATGTAAAGGATAGGGAGGAGCAAGTGTTCCTCGAGCATGTGCAAGAGAAATTGCAGGAGGGGCTGCTGACTGCAGGATTGCATCTTGGTTGTTAGATTCCCCAGAATAGGCAACTCAGGTCTCTTGCCAGCCCTCCAGCTGGTTGATGAGACCATTGGACTCCTGACTCCTAGAACTGCACCAAATGGGCTGCAGCAGTTCAAGACAGCACCTCACTGCTACCCTCCCAAGGGCAATTAGGGATGGGCAATAAATGCTAACCTGGCCAGTAACACCCACGTTCCATGAAAGAATAAATTATAAGCATCACCTCAATAAGATTTTATTGGAACGTGTGCTGAAACTTTTGTAAATTCGAGAAGTTTTAAAGTTCTGCAAAGAAACTGTTTGGAGTTAGAACTCGAGTCAACTCTGCTTTACTCTGAGATAAATCCAATGTGCACCAAGCTAATGACCACACAACACAATTCTACCAGAGGCACTTGGCAATTTGCCATGTGTTTGGTTTCAAAGTACTGAATTTTCATCTTGTGGGTCCCAGACATTTTTATTTTGTGTATTATTTCAAACAAATACTATTCAGATTAAAGGACGTAGCCGACTCCAGCCCTGGAGAATGATAACACTGCCACAGAAGGCTAATTGAAATGGGTGTGAATTAGTTCCTGGCTGTGTGACAAGTGACAAGCCTCCTTCTGTGCTAGAAACTGGAGATGTGTGAACCTTGTCAGATCAAAGCATTCAATACTATCATCTCTTTCCTCAGAGCCTCGGAGGGGCAGTCCCCACCTATCTGTTATACAGCATTAAAATCAGCAAATTTTTCAGAATCTTCCCATTGTGGCATGTTGAAGATCTGATGAAAATCTCAAATGAGAAGGCTGAGAGGGTCAGGTTTCTGAAATATTGAAGACAGTGTATCTGCTGAGGTAGCACTCGTAGAAATTGCTGAAAAATAATCCACTTGGCGTCCTTGTCACAGGTTTCGGGAGTAAGTGAAGGAAAACCATCTTCATTGAAGTCAGAAAATCATTACAAAATGAATTTACTTTCATCATCTGCTGGTAATTGAGATGGAGAAAGTGCCTAGCAGCAAAGCAGAGAATAATGTTAATTTTCAGTTGTCTTTAAAGCTCGACTACAAATGATGCAGTGAAGTATTATCTCAAATCTCATTAAGACGTGGAACTGTAGTTCTATACTTTCCGATTAGTGTAAGATACTGACTTCAGTTGTTATTCTTTGATTTATTTTGACAGAAACACCAAAACATGAACCTGCAAGGCAGAAAGATTTGTTACAAAAACCGTGATCATAAGATTTGATTGCAAGTCAGTAAAATATTGAATGTTGCTTTCATCAACATATAAAGATATAAGAAATTTCCTTTTAAAGCCCTATTGAATAATTGTTTGTTTTCATCCAATCCCAAGATGGTAATGGATTATGTAGACCCAACCCTGTACTGTTGACTACACACTGCATGTCGCCACCATACATGCGAAAGTTGAAGTGAGGACCTTTAGCATAAGAAGTCATGTCTCAGTCATTAAAATGTTATTCAAGCAGAGAGCTCTGGTAGGATTGAAACAAAGGGAGCCCCATCAGAGCAAAGGGAGCAAAATCATTCTTAAAACCCAACACTCCTCCCTCTCACGTGTGTCCACACAGAACAAGCAACAGGATGATACTCTAGAAATTAAACACATGGGAATGAGTCTTGATCCTGGTGTCATGAGGAATTGTGAGTCAGGAAACCACAAAGCTAATGCCTGTGCCCAGAGTGTGATTTTTAAGCTGCTTCTGGGACTCTCATCCAACTCAGGGTGTCAGGCAGTTTCCTGACCTTGGAGGAGAAATGGGACTGCTTTGTTGTCCAAGGCAGGTCAGAAAATGAAAGAGTGGCACAAGGTGGCTGTGTCTTCTGAAGACACTTTCAATCATACAGGTTCTGATGGACCTCAGGTGTTCATGACAGTGAGATGGGTAGAGGTAAAAATCGTTGATAAATTGATGATGCCTGAAAACTACCCTCAATTGGTAATTACAATTTGCAAGCTAGAATGAAAAAAGAACAGATATCTAAGAAGTGAGCAGAGATAAGACAGGTATTTTGTTTCACAAAGAAGTCTGACATATAACTAAGGTGAAAAATGATGGCAGGGCAGCTAAATCATAGGAGGGGAAAATAAATATCTATATTTATGTACGACCATGTACAACCAGAGGACATCTCAAAGCACTGTGTTGGCACAGTCTTGTGCGATCAAAGGGCCTGTACCTGGGCTGTCCTGTTCTTTGTTTCTTGTTTACTCAATTTAAACATTTTAAAGTGCGGACAGTGTTGTAGTCAATTTGTGCGCAGAAAGCTCCCACAAACAGCAGTATGATATTGAGAAACAATCTGTTTGCGTGCTGTTGATTGAACGCTAGGAATAATTCCCCACACTTCTTTGAAATAGAGCCAAAGGTTCTGTATAACCTGCAGGGCTGCATATCAAATGTTGGAAAGTGGAGTTAGGCTGGATGTCTTGTTTCTCAATTGGCAAAGACATGATGAGCAAAGTGGCCTCATTCTGTGTCATGAATCTTTTATAATTCTCTGAGTATAGCTCACTGGCAAGGAGACTTTATTGGCAGTGCAGACTAAACTGGAGGAAATTGCAGAGGTAGAATGGTTTTCGTGGGTGTTATATGAAATAATGACAATGAAATATTACTGCAGATTCAGTACTTTAGAACTAAATTGAAGTTTTGCCCAGTGAATGATGTTGCCAGTGCTTGTCTTACAATAGATTATCATTGAATGATGAAATATAATTCTGTTATTGAGTCACTTTGAATTGGGAAACTTGTTTGAATTGGTTATGTCATTTGTCACATAATATGTAAAATCTACTTTTAGATAATCCTGCGATTTATACTTAAGCTGCTATTTTCCTCTTCAATGAGAATCTGTGTCATATTGAAAATTCAGATATAAATAATATGCAAGAGCCTATGCCTATCTTAGCTAATTGTCCTCTTGTTAGCTTTACACATTCTTTATGTGTAGCTATTTGGACATTTCTATCTTCATCCTGACATCCTCAGTTGGCTAAATAAGCTATCCAGCTGGAAGAAAACAAATCCCTGAGCATCTAGTCATTCTGAAATAATGGAAGGATAAATGTGTCAGCAGAAAATGAGACTAGAATAAGCATATTCCTCTTCATACAAGTATGCATAACCTCCGCCAAGACCCTGCTACCATCCCTCAGCAGAGCCCCCAGTGATGAGCATCATCCAATCTAGTGTGACAGTGAGCAGCCCTTTTTCCAACAGTATTGTAGTGAACAACATAAGTTCTTTTTTAATTCATTCATGGGACGAAGTCGTCGCTGGCTAGGCCAGCATTTATTGCCCATTCCAGAGGGCAGTTAAGAGTGAACCACTTTGCTGTGGGTCTGTGGTAGGCTAGACCAGGCAAGGAAGGTAATTTCTTTCCCAAAAGGTCATTAATGAAGCAGACAAGTTTTTCCCAATCATTGCTTCATAGCCATCATTAGACTCCTAATTCCAGATATTTATTGAATTCAGATTCCACATCTCCTGTGGCAGGATTTGAAACTGGGTCCCCAGACACTACCTGGGTCTCTGGATTAACAGTCCAGCAATAATGCCAGTGCACCGTTGCCTCCTTGTTATCATTAACTGAACTTTGTCAACATTTTGCTGATGGCCAGCTTTTGAGGTTCAGCGAGGGACTGGCACAGTAGGTAATACCGGACTCACTTGGCAGGTATTCATGGACGCTGGGGATGGGCTGGTTTGGAGTCCAGCAGCAGCTATCAGCTGAAGGATGTCCCAGATGCCATGCACCCCACCTGCTTTCCCAAAGATCCATCTAGTTTCATTCTGAACTGCTCTCTGGGCAATTAGGGATGGGCAATAAATGCTGCCTAGCCAGAAATGCCCTCATCTCGTTAATGAATTAAAAAAATAATTCTGGAGGTCTCGTTTTAGAAGAATGGCATCCCGCTTTCTCAATGAGTATCATCAATCAGGAGCCTTGTAATGCACAATGGGAAATGGGAAAAAAACACCTCATGGGCAGAAATAATATCGCTTCCTGATATGCTAGGAAGAGGATGGGGTCATGGGAGATGTGGGAGCGATGGGTAATATAAGGTGAGTCATGCATTTACAAGTAGAGTGTACTTAGAAATGGTGCCTCATTGTACCTTGAGCAAATCAACACCTTTTTTACTGCTTCATGTTAATGTGCATTCATTAATAGGTTGTGAACAGTTCATCAGCTGTTTCCTGAGAATTGTCTTTCACCCCTTTGTGCTTTCGCAGAATGCAGGAGTTGACATGAGCAGCTGCCCTTTCCTGACACATTTACAATTGAAAATAGATCTCCTCAAAAAAGTTTCTTCAGCCACTGTGCAACAAGAAAAATATTAATGACTGTCAGTACATAAGGAATAAGAGGAGGCCATTCAACCATTCTGTTATATCATTGGCGAACTGTACCTGCAATCTTCACTTGCCTTTGTTTCATTTTCCTTTGTACCCTTCAAATTTACATCTAACATTGCATCCAAATCCCCTCAGGACAGAATGTTTGTTTTCTACCATTTTTGAGGTACATTGTAGTGACGTTTTCTGGTGCCTCAGCTTGGGCATTTGCTAGTCGCACAGAAACGCATCCTCAACCACAATTACGCGAAGGCCGAAATTAACTTGCAAATATTTGTGGATAAGTAGGCACAAATCATGTTGGTCATTAGAATTCAGTTGTCATCTTTTTAAAAAAGAAAAAGAAATTGAAACAAAAGGTGCTATTTATTCTGGAAATACTCAACATTTTTAAGTAAAGATTTGCAGTAAATTGTGGCACAAACATTACAGCCTTCTCATGGTGCGAACGTGTCACTTCAATTAAAGGGCTCAATTGCAGTTTGTTTCTTACTTAAAAGACTTGTTTTAAGCTGTTCAGAACCATTGAGCAATTATTACTTTCCCTCCAAACACTAATTTTACAATTTGCGATGCTGAAAACCAAGCTTAACGTGTCTGACCCCATGATAATGAATCGAAAATTATGTTTGCAGAGAGCTGTTAATGGCTGCTAATAAACCCAAAATGAGAAGGATGCCTGCAATGTTTTCATTTCTCAGTGTTAACAAATTTGATCGATATAAAACTCACATGACTGAGCTACTTGATATATGTTGCAGAGCAGTTGAAGACACATCTATACTTGGGTTTATTTTGTTCTTTTCCAGAAAATTGCAATTTAAATGTCAGTAGTGTTCACTCACAAGGGTGTCCATAAAAGCCCACATCTTGTACTTCAAGTTTTGAGCAGTAGTTTGCAACTTTATTATTATGCTGTTCTGCTCTCCAACGTAACAGCCTTGAACGCTGCTTATTTTTAAAGATGCAAGTTTTGAATGGAAATTGGAACTGCAAAGAAATCTCCAATGTTCTTGAAATAAGTCATATTTTGAAATGAGTGCATTTCACTTTTAAATATGATGGATGGAATTTTATAGGGAACCGAGTAATATGGCCTATGGTGAGCTTTGTAGCTGCATTGCCCAGGGCCTATCTGACTTGCTGTATAGTTTACGCATCAACACCAAGTTTTTCTCGCTATCCAGGGTGAATTACCTAATAACATGGAAACATAGAAGATAGGAGGAGTAGGCCATTCAGCCCCTTGAGCCTGCTCCATCATTCAGTCCAATCGGGGCTGCTGATTGAGCTCAATATCCTAATCCCACCCTCCCCCATAACTCTAATCTGTCCAATTTGCCATACAGGCTATATCTCCTTCCTTTTGTAAACACATAATGCTTTGTTCTCAATCACTTTCTGTTGTACTGAATTCCACAGGCTCACAACTCTCTGGGTGAAGATATTTCTCCTGATCTCAGTCAATCTTATTCTTAAACTATGACTTCTGGATTCTCCCACCAATGGGAACATCCTTCCTGCATCTGACCTGCCTAGTCCTGTTAGAATTTAATAGCTTTCTAAGAGAATACCCCTTATTCTTCTCAATCCCAGTGCATTCAATCCAAACAGACTCAATCTCTCCTCATACATCAGCCCTGCTATCTGAAGGAACAATTTGGTCAACCTTTGCTGCACTCCCTCTGTAGCAAGAACTTTCTTCCTCAGATAAGACCAAAACAGTATTCCAGGTGTGTGCTTACCAATGCCCTATGTAAATTCAGCAAGCCATCCTTGCTCTTCAACTCAAATCCTCACACTACGAATGTCAACATGCAGTTTACCTTCTTTACTGCTGGTTGCACATGTATGTTTACTTTCAGCGACTGGTGCACCCAGGTCTTGTTGAACATTTCCCTCTTGCAACTGACAGCTAATTGAACTATAGCCTGTCTTCCTATTTTTGTTACCACACTGGATAACCTCACATTTATCCACATTATTTTGTTCTTCTATGCATTTTTCCATTTCCTCAACCTGTCCAAATCACACTGCAATATCTCTGCGGCCTCCTCACAGCTCACCCTTTTGCCCAGCTTTGCATCATCTACAAATTTTGAAATATGACATTTAGTTCCCTAACCCAAATCATTAACAAATATTGTAACAGCTGGGGTCCTCAAACTGATCCCTGCGGTACTCCACCAATAACTGCCTGCCTTTCAGAAAAAGACCCATTTATTCCCACTCTTTGTTTCTTGTCTGCTAACCAATTTTCTATCCATTTGAATACTTTACCCCAATCCCATCCATTTTAATTTTACACATTAGTCTCTTTTGTGAGACTTTGTTGAAAGCTTGCTGAAAATCCAAATAAACAGTATCCACTGGCTGCCTCGATCAACTCTACGAATTACATCATTGAAGAAACACAGTAGAATTATCAAGCATGATTTCTCTATGATAAATCCATATTGACTGTGCCTGTTTTCCTTCTAGCTCCTTTTTTTAGCAGTAACTCCCCTCCAATCCATAGGGAACCATTCCAAAGCCGAAAGAATAGATAATGAGGGGGATTATTATTGCAGGATTATTTTCATTAGAAAGACAGAGATTGAGGGGGGACCTGATTGAGGTCTACAAAATCGTGAGGGGTATAGACAAGGTGGATAGCAAGAAGCTTTTTCCCAGAGTGGGGGACTCAATTACTAGGGGGCATGAATTCAAAGTGAGAGGAGGAAAGTTTACGGGAGATATGCGTGGAAAGTTCTTTACGCAGAGGGTGGTGGATGCCTGGAACACGTTGCCAGCGGAGGTGGTAGACGCAGACACGTTAGTGTCTTTTAAGATGTATCTGGACAGGTACATGGATGGACAGGGAGCAAAGGGATACAGACCCTTAGAAAATAGATGACAGGTTTAGACAGAGGATCTCGATCGGCGCAGGCTTGGAGGGCCGAAGGGTCTGTTCCTATGATGTAATTTTCTTTGTTCTTTGTTCTTTGTTCTAAATGTCTGACTAACGGCACATCTTGCCTTATTAATATGCAACTTTCCATCTTGTTAAATGTGCTGAATAAACTTTGTATTGATTACTCCCGGTGTAGAAGTCAGAGCAGGGAGCTGATGTCTTTGACTCACCACTGGTAGAGAGCAGCCACAATGTTTCTCAGCACAAAACAGCATCTTAAGGCATGATGCATACGGACTGGCCTCACGCATTCTCCTCATCCACAGACAGTGGATTCCAATACAAAAACAGAAACTGCTGGAAAAGCTCAGCAGGTCTGGCAGCATCAGAGCAGCTGAAAGGTCAACGGACTCAAATGATTGCTTTTCCAGCAACTTCTGTTTTCGGTTCTGATTTACAGCATCCGTAGTTCTTTCAGTTTTTATTTTGTGGATTCCGATATTTGCAAATCTTCCAGGATTGTCATGGCACCTCTGATCCACTTGCAAGACACCACCTTTTGTTACCATCAACTAACTTTGAAACCCTGCTCCAAGGACACTTTGCACATAAGAACAGGCACCTAGTCCATAGCTTGGACTAATCTGGATCACAAGGCTTCTCACCAGCTCTCTTAGCACTTGCTCACTCAGCGACTGTCTGCATGCTCACACCAGCTATGCCATTACCCTTAGCAATGTTTAAACAACCAGATAGTTGCCTTTTGTGATCAGCAGTCTTTGGTCGAGGGGGCATATGTCTTGCTGCATGGGTACTGTGCTACATCAGTCTCACACCTGCACCATGTGTCAGTGCCTTGTGCAGCAAACATATTTCATGTCCAGCAAGCAAGCAGCAATGTTTCAAAGCCTTAGGGGAGCAGTCATCACCAAAGTCCAGGGAAACATCTGTCAATCAGGGAGTCTCAGCACAGTTAAGGGCAGCCTCTAATGCTAATCCAGGGGATTGATCACAGCCAGGCCTCCAGTTGGTGCATTCTCAGGGAATGGGGTCACAGTGGATTGAGGGGGAGCAGAGTGGTAGCAAATGTAGTCAGTGAGAGGCATCAGGGACCTGAGGATCTGAGCCCTTCTCACTGAGGTTTGTCCAGTTAGATCTCTCTAGGGGCTGGGTCACAGCCAGCCCATCAGGCCCATGCAGGGAAATGAAGGGAAGAAGGGAGTGGAGTGGGGAAACAAAGGGGGCTTCTGTCAAGGGAAGAAGACTGAGGAACACATTATTGTGGGATAACAAGGTGTGGGGCTGCATGAACACAGCAGGCCAAGCAGCATCATAGGAGCAGGAAAGCTTGACGTTTCGGCATTTCTGATGAAGGGTCTAGGCCTGAAACGTCAAGCTTTCCTGCTCCTATGATGCTGCTTGGCCTGCTGTGTTCATCCAGCCCCACACCTTGTTATCTCGGATTCTCCAGCATCTGCAGTACCTTTTATCTCTAACACATTATTGTGGATTGGGTTGCAGGCTAGGGAGGAAGGAGATGACAATTGTGAAGGGACAGACAATTATATGTGTCAGGGATGACACAATAAAGCATGGATAGGCTCATGATAATGCAGAAGGGTCTTCTCCACAATCACAAGCACCCTGAATTCAAGGGATGACCATGCCTGGCGTGGCATCTCATTTGTCACAGTTTGGGGAAAGAGGTGGGCAGGTGCAAAGGAGACATCTCAGGTTGAGACCTGGGTGTTGTGAATGTGATCTGGATTTCTGGGGCCTCACCAACATTTGAAGCTGGAAACTGGAAGCCACTGGCTGGAAAATCACTGCCGTCTTCCATCGTGCTGAAACTGAAAAGTATGCAGTGGGGAAGTACATGGTTGCAACCACTTCCAGAGTGGGCAGGGGCAGTGGTTCAAATTGTGAGGGAGGGGCCTGCAAGTCCAACCAATATGATTGTCCTTGGCGATCTGAATGCATTAGCTCCCTGTGTACAGTACACCTCGCTGTCTTACACATTGCTGACCTCTTCACTCAACACCAACATTTTTCAACAAAGGGGCCAGGGAAAGAATATGGGGATATTTGACCACAAGTAGCAATGGTGCTAGGAGAACCCATTGCCCTCTGTGTGCCTTGTTTATTTGCTTTTACATGCAGCAGCAGGCTTGCAACGCAGTCAATGATCTATGGTACACCCTGTGTGGTCATGATCACTGAAGAACCCTTAAATGCTTTTTTTTACCCTTCCACTGCATCTTAGGTTCAAAGTTCCACAGCTGGCCTGGAGGGAGCCCATTCAATGGAGGAGTCCATGAGCCTGGAAGTTTTGGTTGGTGACAGCGGGCATATTGTGTCTGAAAGACCCTGAGATACTACGGGAAAGTGGACTGTCCTTATCTTCCATCTCCAAGGACTGGAAGGGTCAGACAGGGTGAAGCTACAGTGCCCAGCCACTGCTGGAGTTTCCTGAGAGGAGACTTCTAAGGTGCCTGTGTATGTTGTGGTTCCTCTTCCAGTCAGTGGTTCCTGGAACCACTCTGTCTGCTTGTGAGGAAGAGTCACCTAGATCGGGTTCCAAGTTCCCTATCACCCTCTCTTGCACCTTTCCAGCACATCTAGTGCTGGACTTGGCAATCGAGGGCAACCACCAATCTTGCCCTGGAGCCAGCCAGATGATTGCACATTTGACGCAGCTGGGTATCCCTTTAACGCGGCTGCACTCCTCCAGCCCCTGGGCAATGAGAGTCATTGTGTGCCACGTCCACCTCTGCCACTCCTGTTCCTCCCTGTGAATGTGGATGCAGCCCCGATTGCCAATACCACAGGGTCCCTTCCTGCCTGAGGCTGAGCAGGTGCCGGTCTCCATCAGCCCTCTGAATGCCAGCAGCCTGGGGCATCTCTTCCTCAACCAGCTACAGACCCATCAAAGTGAAATACTCACGTGCTGACGTTCTCACTGAGGTAAAAGAGATAAAAGGTACTGCAGATGCTGGAAAATCCGAGATAACAAGGTGTAGGGCTGGATGAGCACAGCAGGCCAAGCAGCATCATAGGAGCAGGAAAGCTTGTGCCGAAACGTCAAGCTTTCCTGCTCCTATGATGCTGCTTGGCCTGCTGTGTTCATCCAGCCCCACACCTTGTTCTCACTGAGTTGTCTGGATCTGAGCTGGTGTGGGCAGCAGGTGTCAGCCTTACCAATACTTCCTCTTAGGCCTCAGTCCTCTCTTCCTCAGACATTGAGTATATAGCTTCTGGTGGAGCAGGCCATTTCTTTTCTGAGGCTGTGAGCACCCTAACAGTACCTGCAAGACACTTTTAGTGGGATAGAAGACATTGCAACCAGTGTTTAGAAATAGTGTACAATGAATGACACTGACAGTGGGGCTACTGTGAGAGCAGCAGTGCAATTGAGAATGGTACCTATTGATACCAGGAGCAGTCCCTGTCTACTCCTGTGGAGAACAGGATTCTCTCCGTCTCAGGCATGAGGAGCCTGATCTCGGGCACACTTCCACATGCCCTCACCCTTTCTGGCCGATTGTGGTCCCCCTATTGGAATGGAATAGAGGGAGGGATTGAATGAAGGGGAATTGGATGGCACGGGAAGGGAGTTAATGATGACCTGAAACGTCAGCTTTCCTGCTCCTCTGATGCTGCTTGGCCTGCTGTGTTCATCCAGCTCTACACCTTGTTATCTAAGGGAGTTAATGAGGTGAGTTTGGTAAGAAATGGCAAGAAACAAGAAACTCTCTGAAATACAAAACGCAACTGGCACTTAGTGAAAAAAGAAATGTCAGATTCACCTGATGTGTTGATTCAGCTGAATTGCTGCTCTACAGTTGACCGTGAGCTCAATAAAGACAAAGAATACTTGTGGAAACTGGGTGGGGGTTACATTTTCTTTAAAAGGATTTTTAAAAATCATTTTGACAAGAAAGATAAATCATACAAAACCCCTGAGCAGTCCTGCCATTAAGTACACTGCCTTTGAAGAGTGTCTGTCAGAGGGGTTTATGAACAAAATTGTGGCATTGTGTCCGTATCACTGTATAAACATGGACGGCATTGAATTTTTGCAAATAGATTTTAGGCACTAAAGAGGAAAATATTTGTCTGTTTGCTGAGAGAAACAAGGAGAGGTTGCCATCCAGGAGAACAATCAAGAAGTTGTGCTAAGGATTTGGGTCATCCAAGTAACTAGGTTAGAATGTAAACAGAGTCTTGCAACACAAAGTAATCGAGTACTAGAAGAAACTAAATGACTAATATCCCCAGCTCTTGATATACTCTCTCACGGTTCCTGCACAAAAAAAACCCAGCATTTTTCAGCTTCAAATTTTTGTTTTTTCTCATAGTATGAGACAATTACTGAGTGTCCCAGGGGAAATGCCAATAGCAAAGCAAGAAACGCACAATTTATGGTACCTTAATGTTAATGGGGATAATGAGGTGATATCCTTAGAATCTATTAACTTGATGTTAACTCCATCGTGGATTAATTACATGTACCTGCTTTCAGAGCACCAATTCCCATGTTGTTCTCCTAATACATGCCAACACATAAAGAGTTACTCATGTATGACTGAATGTGAAACCACTTTCCATTTGCCGAACCTCCAATGGGCATTTTGTTTGTTCTTCACATTTCTGCTCTTTTGCTCGGGCAAGATAAGCAACTTCACACTCTGGGAAATCCAGGGGTGAACTAAGGCCAAAATTATAGGCGTTCATAACAATGAAAAATGCACTGTGAACAGAAAAAGATGGTATTTTATAAACTGCTGAACAAAACATGACTCGCATTGTAAGTAACATACCAGCACACCAATGCTTTTATGGTGATTGTTTATGCATTAACTTTAGCATTTAATCAACTAGACATTGCTTTTGGCATTTTTCTTTTGAAAAATACAGAAGATGTTATAACTGAATAGTCACAATGATTCATTAATCCAACTGAATTATTCAAAGTCAAACATTATTCTGCAGATTAGGAAAGGATTCAGATTTGATATATTGCTTTTAGGAATATTTATTGTTGGCAGGTCTTTTAATGCTTCATGTTAATTTCGACATACCTGGACGAAGTCTTCATCCAGTAAATTACAAAGTTTTTTTTACACAAGATGATATTTGCATATTAATAAATATCAAGGAATGTAAACAGAGAAATGGGCAGGAAAGAGATAAGAACGTGAGGAATGCAACGCCTTGGTTATTTAGAGAAGCTTGTTTACCAAGAAGCAGAAGATGCCTTCATGTCTGGTGTGTTTGGAGGTGGGAAGGGCATTTAATCAGCTGGGAGGTTAGTGTACGAGCACTTCTACAATTCCCACCTCTGTCAAAATTAATTCGGGGTAAGAAAGCTTGAGGCACAGCCATCAATTAATAACAACTGAGGGGCGTCACACTTCTGGTATGAACTCAGTGGCTGACAGGCTCATCGCCATTAGGGGAATGTGACAAGAAAATTGCTTGTGCTCTTCCAAGGACCGTCGCTTGTTCTGAGAAACTCTGGCATTGCCTGCAAAACCTGTCCTGCTGAGACTTGCCTGAGATCCACCTAACGGGTGGGTCTTCCTGACGGGAACAACTTGGCTGTCCAGCTAGCAGGTAAGATCTCCATTAAAGCCCCCTTTCCATTGATCTAAAAATTCCAGAATTGCCTGGTTGTCAAAAGCTCATGTATCTTGGAGGACGGATTAGAAGTGTGTATGGAAATGGGGCGGAATTAGCGAGGGGCCTCAGTGATGTGAGGCATGTGGATCATGTGAGAAATTCAGTCAGGTCTATCTTGAAGTTGATGTGGTGGTGCTGAGGTTGGACTGGGGTGGACAAGGTCAAAAATCAGATTATACCAGGTTACAGTTCGACATGTTTATTTGAAAACACAAGCTTTCAGAGTCTCTCTCCTTCTTCAGGTGTCAGTGAGAGAGGTGGCATCAGACACAGAATTTATAAGCAAAAAATCAAAGGGTCATAGAACTGATGTGAATGCATTGAACAAACCTAAGATGGCTGTTAAATCTTTAAGCAGTTCAGAAGAAGATGCAGGTTTTGATTGATTAATATGCGCGTCATTGCTCTGAGATAACTAAAGGTTTTGTCAGTATACCAGAGGTGACATCTCAGGTCAGACAATGCATTTTCGGTGTTAGGCCTTGTTTAGAACCTGTGTTTTAACTTGGTGACAGACTGGTTTCATTTTCAAAGTGGGAATTTATAAAATGCTTCATTGACTGTCTGCATATTGTGTGCTTTTTGAACAAAACAGAATGTATCTGCAATTGCAAATCTGCAAATGGGAATTCACGCCATAAATTTACATGTGTGCGTGTGAGAGAGAGAGAGAGAGAAAGAGAGATAGACAGACAGGAATGTTCCCTCCCAGTGTGGGAACACTTTAGCAGTCAAGGACATTCAGGCTTGGATCTTTGGGTAAACGTCCTCTAAGGTGGAGTTTGGGATACACAACAATGCAGAGTTGACGAGCAGAAGCTGATAGCCAAGTTCGATACCCATGGGAACGGTCTCAACTGGGATCTTGGGTTCATGTCGCACTACAGGTGACCCCACCATACTATACACAGACACACACACACACACACACATCTATGGGGTGCATTTGCAGATACATTCTGTTTTGTTCAAATAGCACTCAATTTGTAGACAGTCAATGTGGCATTTTATAAATTTATAACTTTGGAAATAAAACCAGTCTGACTCCAAGTTAAAACAAGGCCTCATGCCTAAAATGCATTGTCTGACCTGAGATGTCACCTCTGGCATTCTGATAAAACCATTAGTTATCTCGGAGCAGTAACTTGAAAGAAATTCTGGGATTTGCATATTAATCAATTGAAACCTGCATCTCCTTATGAACTGATTAAAGATTTAACAGCCATCTTAGGTTAGTTCAATACATTCACATCAGTTCTATGACCCTTTGATCTTTTGCTTATAAGTTCTGTGTCTGATGCCACCTCTCTCACCGACACCTGAAGAAGGAGCAAGATTCCAAAAGCTTGTGTTTTCAAATAAACCTGTTGGACTATAGCCTGGTGTCGTCTGAGTTTTGAATTTATCTTGACAGGGGCATAACTAGCTACATCGTTTAACTGAATTTTGGGTGTCAAGGTAACATTCTCACAAGGCAGCAGTGAGTTGCGTCTGGAAAAGCATTGTTGCCTGTCATTCTCCTTATTGACTGCAAATCCCAACCCAGTAAATATGCAGTGTTATATCTTACCATTCACCATGAGCTAACGAGATGCCAAGAATTCTTGACATTGAAGTCAGCGTGTGTACCCAACAACTATGGGGGGTATGGGGATAGAGTGGGAATATGTCATTAAAATAGGTCAGAAATCGCATCTGGATTAACACCTAAAGAAGAAGCAAGGCTCTGAAAGCTTGTGTTTTCAAATAAACCTGGTGGACTATGAGCTGGTGTTGTGTGATTTCTGAACTTGTCCACCCCAGTCCAACACCAGCACTTCCACATCGTTAAAATAGATGACCAGCCATGATCTAGAATGGTGGAGAAGGCCCAAGGGGCTGAATAGCCTACTCTTGCTCCAATGTTCCAAATAGCCTCAGCTCATCAAGCCGAACATGGTAACTAAGAGGTTTCAAAATGAATTGTTACAATGTGGGTAATATAGAGCCTAACCATTAACAAGAATGACATGAGAAACTAGGTCTTTAATTGTTGGCTGTTACAAAGTTAGAGAGTGATATGACTGATGTCCCTGTGGTGACTGGTTACTAGTGAAGAGCTGCAGACATTTATGTGAGCGTTGCTGATCATCAGACATTTCAATGATGAGTTGGATGAAATCATCGGGGAAACAGTCCCCAATTCGTGGATGATTAGAAAATGATTTGTGTAATTGTTAAGAATTTAGGTGAGAAAAACAGATTACATACAGATCTAGACTTGCTGGGGTGGAAGAGGTCCGTGTCTGACAGATGCCATTTAATGCAGATACATTCAGTGTTATGAATGTGGATAAAGTTAATGCCCATGTGTCACACCCTGCAGGGCTACAAGCTTAAGTTTGTTGAGTGAGAAACACAACCTCAGTACTTGATTTAATGAAAGTTCGCAGCCATGGCTTTTGTAGAAGCAAATAAAACATTGAGAAATATTGTCACGCAGACAAAGTTCAGAGTTCAGAATGTTCCACTTTCTGCACATGAATCCTTGCTTTGACCTTATTTAATTAGGTCTTCTCTCATTCTTCTAAACTCCAATGAGTACAAAGCCAAATTACTCAACCTTCTCTCATAAGAAAATCCCTCCATACCTGTATTCAACCTCATGAACGTTCTCTGGACTGCCTCCAATGCCAGCATATATTTCCTGAGGTAAGAAGCCCAAACTCAGGGTTCGAGCTGTGGCCTGACAAGTGCTTTGTGCAGTTTTTGCAAGACCTCCCTATTTTTATCAACCATTCCATTTGAATTTTGATTTTGATTTTGATTTTATTTTTGTCATTGAAATAAAGTGAAAAATATTGATTTGTGTGCTCTCCGGGCAAACGTACCACACATAATTATATTGGGGTATTAGAATAGATTGCAGGACATAATGTTACAGCTACAGAGAAGATGCAGAAATTTAAAACTAGGGGGCATGTTTTTAGGGTGAGAGGAGAAAGATTTTAAAGGGACCTGAGGGGCACCTTTTTTGCACAGAGGGTGGTTCGGATTTGGAATGAACTGTCAGAGGAAGTGCTCGATGCAGGTACAGTTACAACATTTAAAAGACATTTGGATCATTGCATGAATATGAAAAGTTTAGAGGGATATGGGCCAAATGCAGGCAAGTGGGACTAGTTTAGTTTTGAGAAACTTGGCTGGCATGGACTGATTGGACTGAAGGTTCTGTTTCCATGCTGTGAGACTCTATGACTCTTTAATGTATGAAAGGTCCATTCAAAAGTCTGATAACAGCAGGGAAGAAGCTGTTCTTGAATCTATTGGTGCATGTTTTCAAACTTTTGTATCTTCTGCCCGATGGAAGAGAGTATAACTGAGGTGGGTAAGGTCTTTGAGTATGTTGGCTGCTTTCCTGAAGCAACAGGAAGTGTTGACGGTGTCAATGGAAGGAATGTAGACAAGGCTGTGTTCATAGCTCTCTAATTTCTCATGATCTTGGCACAGCAATTGCCATGCAAAGGTGTGATGCATCCGGATAAGATGCTTTCTGTGATGCATCTATAAATATTGAAATAAAGGCCAACATTTTATTTGCTTTCACTATTACTCATTGAACTTGGATGCAAGCTTTTGCTATTTTGTTGGAGAAGCCCCAAATCGCTCTGTGTTGCAGCTTTTTGCAGCCTTTCCCCATTTAAATAATATTCAGCTCATCTATTTTTTCTGCCTAAGCATATAATCTCACATGCTCTCACAGTATGTTACATCTGCCAAGAATTTGTCCACTCATTTAACATGTCTGTATTCCTCTGCAGAATCTGTCACCCTCATTATTTACCTTCCCGCCTCATTTTGTGTCACCCATAAATGTGGCCAAAGTACATTCACTTCCATCATTCAAGTCATTTATATCGTAAATAATTGTGGCCCCAATACTGAATGCTGCAGCATGCCACAGTTCTGCCTGCCTTCTGGAACAAACTGTCCAGCTAACTCTCTCTTTCCTTGATGTCTCCAACTCAGCCTCCAATTCAATCATGCTGAATTGAAGCTGTATTTCCAAATTAACCTGTTCAGTGATGGTACAACACACCTCTGGAGCAGGTGGGACTTGAACCTAGTCCTACCAGCCCAGGGGAAGGAACACTAAAATTGCACAACAGGAGTGCCCTTGAGTTGAAGTTATTGTAGTTTTAGACATTGGCATGTGACCAGTAATGTGCCACAATGATTGGTGCTGGGTCCACTGTTTTATGTCATTTTATATCAATGAAATGGATATGAAAGCAGGAGGTATCGTTAGTAAGTTTGCAGATGACACCAAAATTGGTGGTATAGTGGACAGCAAAGAAGGTTACCTCAATCAGATGAGCCGAAGGGCTGAGGAGTGGCAGATGGGGCTTAACTTAGATAAATGTGAGGTGCTACGTTTTGGAAAGGCAGATCAAGGCAGGACTCATACACTTAATGGTAAGGATCTGGGGAATGTTGCAAAACAAAGAGAACTGAGAGTGCAGATTCATAGTTACTAGAACTTGGAATCGCAGGTAGACAGGGTTGTGAAGAAGGCATTTGCTATACTTGCATTGATTCATCAGTGCATTGAGTACAGGGACTGGGAGGTCACGTTGCGCTGTGCAGGGCATTGATTAGGCCAGTTTTGGAATACTGGGTTCAGTTCTGGTCTCCATGCTATAGGAAGGATGTTGTTAAACTTGAAACAGTCCAGAAAAGATCTGCAAGGATCTGCCAGGGTTGGACGGTTTGAGCTATAGGGACAGGCTGAATAGACTGGGACTATTTTCCGTGGCACATCGGAGGCTGAGGGGGTGACCTTATAAAGGTTTATGAAATCATGAGAGGTATGGATATGGGGAATAGTCAAGGTCTTTTCCCCAGGGTAGGGGAGTCCAAAATTAGAGGGCATAGGTTTAAGGTGAGAGGGGAAAGATTTAAATAGGACCTAAGGGGCAACTTTTTCACGCAGAGGGTGGTGCGTGTATGGAATGAGCTGCCAGAGGAAGAGGTGGAGGCTGGCACGATAACAACATTTAAAAGGCATCCGGATGGGTGTATGAGTAGGAAGGGCTTAGAAGGATATGGGCCAAATGCTGACAAATGGAACTAGATTAATTTAGGATATCTGGTTGGCATGGGCAAGTTGGACAAAAGGATCTGTTTCCGCGCTGTACGTCTCGATGACTCTCTGTGTTTGCCCTGCATCAGATCCAGAAGCAGAATTTCCTACATTCCACAACATAACACCTGTCCCACTATTGTGAGCTAAATTAGTTAAATGTAATTTGGTTTAATTAGTCATGTGAAATTAATTACTATTCTTTATCACAATTTTATTGTATCTATTAAATATTGATTCTACTTAAAAAAACCTGAGCAGAGAACTGAGCCAAGATCTCTGTATTATGAATCATCCCTGTAGTACCAGAGAGCAGCTGCATGTGTTACAGTACATAAGTTGTGTTAAATGAACATTCTTGAAATTTACCCGCTCACATGGACAATACAATTTTCAAATCATGCAACAAACATTCATTCATCCAACACAGTAAAACATCCCAATGAATGTTATCAGACATTATTTGACAACAAGCTGCTTAAGGAAATGTAATGACAGATGACCAAAGGCTTTGTCATGGAATAGTGCTTTTAAGGTAGAATGAGAGGTTGGGGACTGGTTAGCTTAGTTAGCTGGTCTGCACTGCAGAATAACACCAACTGCATGGGTTCAATTCCTGTATCAACTGAGGTTACCATTGAAGGATTCTGCCTTCACAAGCTCTCCCCTATGCTGAGGCATGGTGACCCTCAGGTCAAACCTGCTACCAGTCATCTCTCTCTGATGAGAGCGCAGCCCTGTAGTTTGGTAAGACAACGGTGACTCGACCTTTCACCTAGATAGAAAGGTTTAAGGGGTTGATGTTCAGTGTCCCTGCTGGGTCATCAATTGTGAAGTGATTAAAATCAGAGATACATCGGAGCGAGCATTAGAATTAACAGAGCATAGAGATAGCAGAGGATTTTCAAGTTGGAGAGGGCTACAGGCTTCCTTCAGAGAGGCCACAGCTACTGAGGGCTTTGAAAAAAACAATAAGAGCATTAAATCAAATGCAGAGCCAGTGTGGGCCAGCGACCTGTTAATGGTAATGGTGTAATAATCAATCACCTGTCTCGGATTGATTAACCTCATGGGTTAGTTTATTTAAAAAACCAAAACACACTGTAAATCATGAAGCACACGTCACAGCAAACAAATTGATTTTGTATGCATGCAGCTTGCAGTCCCACAGCAGACTAAATCAACAGGCAGAGTCACAACATTGCACTTACATAACCCATGGAGTCCTAAAAGCTAAATTGTCGTAACAGCAAATTACACATACCATAGTCAGTGAGCATGGTGAATGGAATTTGACCTCTGCTGGTGCATGTTCTTTAACCTGAAGCGCAAACTCTATTTCTCTCCACAAATGCTTCTGACCTGCTGAGCATTTCCAGCATTTTTGTTACTATTTCCTCTTTCTGGTTTCATTGTGGTACTCTCTTTCCTGAGCTTGAAGATTGTAGTTTCCACTGCCAATCCAAAAACCTGAGCAGATTGTCATAGCTGGCACTTCAGTGTATAGTTGGGAGAGTGCTGTGCTGTCAGAGGTGCGGGCTTTTGGATGAGACGGTAAACTGGAGCACTACCATAGTACCATTCAAAAATGAGCAGGCAAGTGCAATTGGACAATCACTGTCCTTCAACTAACATTACCACAAAAATAAATGATGAATTACTCAACTTTAAACAGTGCTGACGATCTGAAAGAACTTCATTGACTGTGAAGCACTTTGAGACGTCATGATTGGTGTCATATAGAAATAAGAAATTATTTGTTCTACTGTCCTAAAGTCCCACAATGCCTGTTCAGAATATCATCTTTTCATTGTCTTGTTTAGTGGTGGGTGGCTGGATATGTCTGTGGGTCAAATTGAAATACTTTGCATCTCTGAGTCCTTGCAATGTTTCCCTAGTTGGAGGTACAGAATCCTTTTGAGCCTTTGCTTTGAGTGCCTGGTAATTGACACTTTCGGCTGAATCTTACTTCTTGCCTGAGCCTGAGTTGCATCAAGTATTTTGGGGGATTTCTGCTGTAAGGCCAAGCAATTTTTTCTCACTATGTCTCGCAAAACTCACCTCACTAGCTACCTACTACATCCCGAGGCATCCCTTAGTCCATCCCCACCCTACCATGTACCAGAACAACTCACCATTCACAGGATATTCCAGAATTCACTGGCGTCCCTTGCACCTGTGCCATCTTTAAAAGCGTGATGTGTACCTGGGACACTGTCAGTCCAAAACTGCCCTGCACATTTCCTGACATTTTTCCCAGACATGGCATGTCTGCGGTGTCATGCAGTGCATGCAGAGACCTGGAGGTCGTGCTCAATGGAACTTTCTTTTCTACCACCGACTTTCACCCAGCCCTGGGCCAGCAGTGAAAGCCATGACACCAGAGAACGCCAGCCTGGTCTGACGTTGCCCTCAGTGTCTGTGCAGTCTCACCCATCTTGAGGCATGCCCAGCACCGGAGGAAGAAGGTCAGTGAACGTCCTCACTCTTGCTGGTGTAAGTGCCACCATTTGTCTGATACCTCACACTCTCATATCAGTTCAGAGGCTGGCACAAGTCAGATGTCTGTGAACTTAGGATGTGTGTTGCTGGTGTACGAGACGTTGGCACCTAGCGTCCAACATGGAAGCCCTTTGGAGCGAGTGGTGAGCTGAATTTGCCAGGTACCCGCTCTAGTTTTCTCAATGTCTAGCTTGTTTGGCGAATTTGATAAGATTGAAAACTGAAGATCAATGAGTTGAGTTGGACCATCAACAAGACTTTTAGCCAGTAACGGTCCACTTAATTGGCAACTTTGGGCTACCTACTGAGAAACTCACCATGCATTTGTGAAAAGCATAAAAGATGGCATGAGATGCTGCCGACTTCGAGATTAGCCTCATCAGATCTCTTATTCAGTTGCCCCACAAATCTCACCATAGCCCACATTGGTCAGGCTCCTCTATGAATACATACAAATTCCTTCCTCCTCATGAGGATTATGGAATAGCAGACAGACTTGACAACATTCAGATGATATTTCACTCCCAAGACAGGCCATTCCCAATATCTTCCAATGTGATACAGCATTAAGAAATCTTTACTGGGATGATCCTTTTTTGCCACAATCCCATTGATGACACCAGCAATGCAGTGAGAGATTCAAGCACACAGATGGCCCAATTATCAAGAAGCAGGAAGAAAATTCTTCCACTCGTGTGAAGTCTTTACAAGCATGTCAGGAAATTAAGGTTAACTCGGGGAAATAGGTTATTTTCATTGAATTAAGCAGTTAGTTCACATCTGGTTGGGGAAATCCTATGTCAGTCTTTCCGTCTCTCCAAAAGATTTTTTTTTGCTGAAGACATCCTTTCCTCAAGAGGGATTTCACAACTGCTGGAGCTCCCCTGGTTGATCTTTCCTGTCACTCTCATCATCTGATGCTGGAGGCTCCGTGCATAAGCGAAGGTATTAATACACAATAGTTTTGAAGTGTTTCCTGCACACTCCATAGTGCATTGACCAGCCCTCTGTTCCATTCATATTATTCCCTCCAAATGGAAACAACAGGGAAGTTGTCCTTTTATACACTTGTAATTCCTCAATCAACATTATCAGCAAAATAAATCATCCTGCATGTCCACATTGATTACAAATTGACCGAACCTCATTAGCAGTGAGACACTTTGGGATGTCATGATGGATGTTTTCTAAATTATTATTGTGGAAGTCAAATGAAATTACATTATTGTTTAGTTGGTGCTGATATTTCCAACCACCTCCTCTTGCCAACAATGCAGTTTTTCATCACTAACAGGTGGAAGAGGAATTAAACTCATTAGGAATGTGGAAAGATCAGTCAGAGTAATTTTGAGGATGAAAAATACTATTCAGTTGAGTGAAACATCCCGCTAAGTACCAGCTGGTAACCTACAGAGATTCGGATTGTCAGTTGGGCTTCTGGTATTGTGCACTTCCACGTACTGAAAACTGCACACCGAACCCTATTCTTTGCAGACTGAAAGAACATATACACTCACTGCACCTTAGCTCAATGAAGCAGGTGACAGCCATTTGCTGGTTCATTTCTCAGGGAATTTTATGACCAGAGTAATCTGCCTAGATTAAACTTTAAATACTGCCTAGTAGTTCATTGTCAATTGTCATTGATGTGTGTATTCACCATGACAATTCCTCTATCAATCAGAGTCCATTTGCTAACCAATAACCAATCAGCGCTGGGTCCATCATTCATTAGTAATATCCCCTTGAATTAGTATTCTTGTGAAATTTCCTGATGGGTGTGAATTGAGCCAGTGCTGTCTAAGGGACTTTGATGAATTTCTGCAGTGTATCTTGTAGATAGTACACACTGCTGCTTCGGGGTATCAAAGGTGGAGAGAGTGGATGCTTGTGGGTGTGGTGCCGCTCAAGTGGGTTGCTTTGTCCTAGATGGTGTCAAGCTTCCTAAGTGTTGTTGAAGCTGTACTCATCCAGGTCAGTGGGAAGTATTACATCACACTCCTAACTTGTTGATGATGGACAGGCTTTGGGATTCAAGAGGTGAGTTATTCACTGCAGTATTTGTAGCCTCTGACCAGCTTTTGTAGACACTGTGTTTATGTGGCCCACCCAGTTGAGTTTCTGATTAATGGTGAACCCCAGGATGTTTATAGTGGGGGATTCAGTAATGGTAAAACGATTCGATGTCAAGGGGCAGTGTTTAGGTTGTACCACACAAATGCCAAAAAGAGACAAAGCTTACTTGCTTCTTGTCAGCCCAAGCCTGGATATTTTTGAGATCTTGTGGCATTTGGATATGGACTGGTTCAGTATCTGAGGAGTCATGAATGGTGCTGAACTTTGTGCAGTCATCCACACTTCTATCCTTGTAATGGAGGGAAGGTCATTGATGAAGCAGCTGAAGATTGTTTGGCCTCGGAAACTACCCTGAGGAACTCCTGCGGAGGTGTCCTGGAACTGAGATGACTGACCTCCAACAACCACAACCATCTTCCTATGTGCCAGGCATGAGTCCTAGTAGTGGAGAATTTGCCCCTGATTTATCCATTGATTCCAGTTTTGCTAAGGCTACTTGCTGCTGCACTCAATCAAATGCAACCTTGATGTCAAGGGCTGTCACTCGCACCTCTCCTCTGGAATTCAGCTCTTCTGTCCATGTTTGAACAAAGGCTGTAATGAAGTCAGGAGCTGAGTGGCCCTGGTGGTTATTGCTGAGCAGGTGCTGCTTGATAGCACTGATGGCACCTTCTATCGCTTTACTGATGATCAAGAGTAGTCTAATAGGATGGTCATTGGCCAGGTTAGAGTTGTCCTTTTTTTATCGACAGGACATACCTGGACAATTTTCCACATTGTCAGGTAAATGCCAGAGCTGTAACTGCATTGAAGCAGTTTGGTGAGGGGAGCAGCAAGTTCTCAAGTCTTCAGTATTATTGCTGGAAAGTTGTCAGGGCCCATAGCCTGTGCAGTATCCAGTGCCTCCAATTGTTTCTTGACAGCATGTGGAATCAATTGAATTGGCTGAAAATTGATATCTGTGAGGACTGCTGGAGGAAGGTGAGGTGGATCACCTGATTGGCACTTCTGGCTGAAAATTGCTGCAAATGCCTCAGCCTTATCTTTTTCACTGATGTGTTGGGCTGTTCCATCTTTGAAGATGGGGATATTTGTGGATCCTCCTCCAGTGAGTTGTTTAATTGTCCACCACCATTCAGGTGGCAGGACTGCTGAGCTTAGACGTGATTTGTTGTTTCTGGGATTGCTTAGCTGTGACTAGTCGTTGCTGCTTTCGCTGTTTGGTACGCAAGTAGCCCTTTTTCATAGCTTCACCAGACTGACATCTCATTTTTCAGTATGCCTGGTGCTGCTCTTGGCATGCCCTCCTGCAATCTCCACTGAACTATGGTTGATTCCCTGCTTTTGATGATAAGGGTTAAGTGGGGCATGTGCTGTGCCATGAGGTTGCAGATTGTGTTAGAGTACAATTCTGCTCCTGCTGATGGTCCGCAGTGCCTCATGAATGCCTAGTCTCGAGTTGCTAGATCTGTTTGAAATCTGTCCCATTTGCCACAGTGATAGTGCCACACAACATGAAGGAGGCTATTCTGAATGCGAAGGCAAGACTTTGTTTCCACAAAGACTGTATAGTGATTACTCTTACCTTTTATGTCCCTTTTCATCGCTTGGTGAGTCATATATTATTTTAAAATGTCCTTTTGAAGTCCATCACAGTATCTTAAGACATTAAAGGTACTATATTAACATGCTTTCTTGTTGATGCTGTTGACTCTGTCTTTACTATTAAAAGATAGACAATCAGAGCTCGCCTACAGCAAAACTCATATTATGCCAAAACACTCATTTTAATGGTGAAGGGACAATTGAAAATCAAACCAAATTGGATACAACAGGAAGCTATATCAAACTGAGTCATTTATGAAAAGGAATTCCTCCTCATCTCTGTCTTATACAGGCAACTCTTTATTTTGAGATTTTGCTCTCTGCTCCTGGAACCTTCTCCAAGGGAAAACAGCAGATGATTAAAAGGTTGACTGACGTATGTGTGAGTATTTTCAGCTTTTGGCAGACTGATTCAGAAAGTTATGCCTTTAGAATCTGAATATTTCTTCCTCCTGTGCTTGACTAGCCTGTTGGAGAAACTAAGTTTTGAAATACAAGCACACATGTGAGGAGCAAATGTAGGCTATTCAGCTCCTCAACACTGTTTCGCCATTCACAAAGAAAGTGGCTGATCTGATTATAATCCCAAATCCACATTCCACCTCCCCTGATCATCTTCCACTTGCTTGCTTAACTCTCTAATCTAAAACCTCAGCCATAAAAATGTTCAAGGACACTGCTTCTACTTCCTTTTCAGGAAGAGAGTTCCAAAGACTCTCAATCTTCTGAGAGACAGCTATTTAAATTTAAACAGGTGACCTCTGCTTTTTAAACAGTGATGCCCACTTCTGGATTCTCCTACAAGAGGAAACATTCTTTCCACATGTACCCTGACGAGACCCCACACGATATTATATGGTTCAATCCAGAAACTAAAAATAAACTGTCCACATTTGGATGCTCTTCAGTAATTGCTCATGTTGATTGTATGAAAAATATTTTATGATTTTTGTTGTTACTTCTGTACTAACATTACATTTTATTGAGATAGCTCTCTGATATTTGATTGTGAAAGATATACGGCCAAGCATTGCATTGGGTTTGCACTGAATGAGAATTGACTGGGTTCCCAGAAAGTGGGCAAACCACCCTCCCAAATTATCACGTGGCAATGAAGGTGAAAATCTGCCCCAGAGTTAAAACTGCAACATTGCTGATAATTTACATAGGTTTATCATTTCGTCCTGGATTTTAGATATTTTCTAACTAACATGTTCAAAGATGTTATGACACATTTCTGGAACAGGTAGGACTTGAACCCAGGCTTTGTGTTTAGAGGTAGGGACACTACCACTGTGCCATATGATCCCTTCCACTTGGATTTTAACCTCTGTTCCTATTACATAGTTTTGAGTCCCCTGTGGTCATATATCTGACAGTTGTTGGAGCATCTTCAGTTCAGCTTGCATTCATGGGTAGCTGACTCTTGCCAAAGGCAACACAAAAACTAGTTAATGTCTCAATCTCAACAAAATCTATATTGCACTGATACTGTGCCACAATGCATAGCTTCTTCATTGTTTAACTAACTCCAGTTGCGATGATAGTGGCTTTCCCTGAAAGTTTATCAGGAACATCCCTTGAAGAAGATTTAGCATTTTGGAAAAGTAAAAATGATTCTACTGCTATGTTTGTGATTGGAATGTAAGAAGTAGTGAAAGAAATAAAGACACTGGTGAATTACCACCATTTTCCATGTTAATCTGCTAATTATACAAATCTTACTTAAATTTCTGCACAGTCCATAAAAAAGAAACTTTTTGCATTTGTGGAACATGTTTCATGACCTCAGAATGGCTGAAATGCTTTTTTCGTTGTCACTGCTGCAAGGTAGAAAACACAGCAGGCAGCATGTGTGCTGCAAGATCCCTCAAACGTCGGTAAGAAAATCATGAGTCAATTTGTTTTAGTGATATGAGTTGATGGTTTAGTGTTCACCACAGCACTGTGGAAAACTCCCTTGCTCTCTTTTGGAATTGTGTCATGCATTCTCATACATTTGCCCAAGAGGATAGACAGAGTCTTGGTTTAATATCTTACTCGAAAGGCAACACCTCCTGACAGTGTCAGTCTGGATTATCTGAATCCCTAGAGTGAACCCAAGTTTCTGACTCAGATGCAAGAGTCTTACCAGTGAGCTATAGCTGACTCCCACCATTTCAACAGAGATGCAAATCATGAAACACACTTGAACAAATAAAAGCAAAATACGATGGATGCTAGAAATCTGAAACCAACGCAGAGAATGGAAAAATTCAACAAGTCTGGCAGTGTATGTGGGGAGACAAACAGAGTTAACATTTCGATTCCAATATGACTCTTCTTCAGAACTCATTTCTGATTGGGGATGTTAGGACCAGAGCAAGGGATGGGGAGATGTCAGAAGTGGGTGTCCTGTCAAGGGGGTCTGGTCAGATCAGGCTTGTTAATGGTATCAGGTCTGACAAGGTTTGGATACGTCTTGGGCCAGGGGTTTGATGTGTCTGGTTTAATGGGCTGTCGGGGGTAGGTGGGGAGAAAATTTGTCAGTGGTGAGTTAAGGTTCCAGTTTAATAGAGTTAATGGAGTTCAGGCTGATCAGCTATCATTGAACATGGAACATAGAACAGTAAAGCACAGTACAGGCCCTTCAGCCCACGATGTTGTGCTGACCTATTATTCTACTCTAAGACTAAACAACCCTGCATGTCATTGGGTGGGATGCTCTTCAGAGGGTCGGTGTGGACTTGATGGGCTAAATGATCTGCTCCCACACTGTAGGGATTCTTTGATTCGATGAATGTTAAACTGTTTGTAGAGGTGTTTGTCATGAAACTCATTTTGATTAGATTACTTGGATTTTTGTAATGTCCGGGGAAAGATTTCGCCCCCATTAACGTATTTATTGTTCATTGTGTAATTTTGAATTACCAAAGAACTGACATTGTTTCAAATATGTCACTCATAATGTTAGGATCAATACTGAGTGCATGTTATTTGAAATGCAATTGGAAAATTGAATTCTGTCTCCAAATGGCCTGTGACAATTTACTTTCTGAAGTAAAGTTTGAGTATATGGACTTGTCTCATGCTCCTTAGGTACATGAACCAGCAAGTTTGGTAATGAGCCAGAAAAATAAGGTTTGATCCCTTGTCTATCAGTTACTGCCTTCAGCTTGACCTCTGGTGAGACCAATGTAATTAGTTGCATAGTTCCTAGGTTTGGGAGGAGAATAATTAACAAGGCTTCTTAATTCTCTTTACTGTGTTCTGATCACAGCAGGGAGGTTTGCATGCGGAGTGCAATGTGAAGGCAAAGCTGACCTTAACTCTAATGCCCCATGGTAGAATCCCACAGTGGCAAACAAGTCGGGATTGTTCAATCAATATTTTCCTCATACTAGTGCAGACCAAATTAAACTAAATCAGTTTTCCATAAGCAGTTTGCTGTGTGTTGTGTGATGGTATGTGTGTTAGATTTATTTAATAAGGCTGTGGACGATGGATAACTTCTGAACGGTCCTCTAGCATAACTCATTGGATGGAATTTCATCCAGTCAAGGGGTTTCTCACCACTAGCTGAAAGCAAGTGACAGCACAGCGTTGTCCTGACTGGGGAAAGTCCGATATATTAAATACTTACACTTACATGGCCAGCATTGGACCTACTTCAGCATTCTTACCCCTAAGAGCAGATAGTGAATAGAGAGACCAGCAGCTCTCCATTGCAAGCAACACCACTGGAGTGATCACAGTGGTTGACAATTCATCTACCAGAGGCTCAGGAGCTATGAACAATCTGAGGTTATGTCAAACAGAGATGAGGGGAAATAGAGGGTTGTGGGATTTTGGAGCTCCCTGTGTTGGAAGCAGCTGTTTTTTTAAGTAGTCAATAGATTCTTATTAAGCAAAGGGCCTGCGGGGTTGTTGCAAGAAGGCAGGAATGTGATGTAATCAGGTCTGCCATGATCTCACTGACTGGCAGAGCAAAGGGCTGAGTGAATGACTTCTGTTCTTAATTAATATGTTTGTGGGAAATGAAGGGAATGCAGGTACTGGATAGTTGCAGTAGAGAGTGAGGAGGGTCAGAGACAATGCCTTGAGTTGCCTTTCAGCCAGCTCTCCATTCCCACCTCATCACCCCACCCCACCCCTTGAATGTGGATCCTTAAATCAAACATCAAGTTTCTTTCAACAATGGAACCCTTTCAGAAAATGAGAAACCCAGCCTTTATGACCTCCTTCTATGCATACCTCCTGCCTGCTCGTATTGGACACTAACTGGTTACTCAGCAATAGGGTGCCAGATTTAAATGGGAGGTGCAGGAGGGTAGAGGGTGACCACTTGGCAGCATTCTGCCTAGGGAAACGAGCCTGTCCAACTCAGCTTTCAAATGTACCACTGGTGGGAACATTAAATTCAGCTAGCTGATTTTCAAAGTTCTGAATCTTAGCGTAAAATTCCTCCTGGCCCCTCCACTGAAAAGATCTTCAGAGCTGTATGCATACGTATGATGCCCAGTCAAGCCTTGACTCTGTTCCACTGTCCCATGGTTCTGCTGGTGCTTCTCCCCCGCATTTGCAAAGCTTTTCCCTAAACTCCTCTGAAATAACTCCACAGAGGTCAGTATCCCATCACCAAGTCACCCTATATTTACACGTGGAGAGTCCTTGACACCGATCCAGTTCCCTGAGAGCCAGCTGTCAGAAACAGCTGTTAAAACCAATTTGTGTTGAAGAAACACATGTTATATCATAACCGACTGTAAATCTTTTCTGTACCCTTTCCAATTTAATAATATTCATCCTATAGATTTCTTGAGCACTTTATAACATTGAAGGTCATTTTTTTAAATGAAACAACAAGCACGAAAATAAGCATGAGGTTTATACCTTTAAGTTATTTGTTTGCAGATTGTGTTATTAATATTTCATCCAATTGTTTTGTTTTTAATTGAAATTGTATCACTGTTGCATGGAGAGTATCAGAAACATTGTGGTACTTTTGATGCATATTCATTTATATTTTAGGATTCAATGTAATGTCGAATAAGTACTCATCATTATTTTTCGTACCTATTATTAAGGTCAATACTGCATGTTGGATAGTAAGAATTATAGAATATGATCTGTAGAGCAGTCAGAACCACACATGTCTTGTTCATTACTTTCTGTTGGAGCCGAACAAGAGCTGACTTTTCATTTTTATTATTTTCTCTATGAATTTTATCAGATTTTTTTCCATAATCCTCTGAGGATGGATATTCAGAGCAAGTATATCATGCATTATTTAAACAAGGAGTAACTCCTACATGAGTGCAATATTGTGCTTCACATTGAATTATTCAATGTTGTGAAAAGGTACCATTTTTGCCCTTCAAGTCAGGGAATGGTTCAGCACAGAAGGAAGCCATTTGACCCATAGTCTTAGTGCCAGAGTTTGCAAAACTAACTCCTAAAGTCCCACTTCCACACTTTCTTCCTGCAGGCCTACAATTATTTTCTTGGAATGATCCAGTTTCCTCTCAGATGTCTATTTACCCAACATCAAACTTTCACCTTCATCAGCCCTCTCACAAAACCCCACATCAAAAACCCACTCAAGTTCATGAAATCCTTTTTACCCCTCAGAAACCCATGTTGATATTTTTTAATAATTTTTGTTAAATGTCATGGTTAATTGTTTCCAACCTATTATCTCTGAAAGCCTTTCTGCTGCCAAGTTTAAACAGATTACCTGGTAGTCTGTGGAGCTTATTCTTATTGAATGACTGAGTAACATTTGCAAATCTCCAATCCCCAGACACAATCCCTACATTTAAAGCAGATTAGAAGTTTATGGTCTGGGACTTCACAAATTCCACCTTTAGTTCCATCAGTATACTCAGATACAGCTCATCATTAGGAAGGTACATGGTACATTGGCATTCATTGCAATAGGATATGAGTTCAGAGGTAGGTGTGCCTTTCTGCAGTAATAGAGGGCCTTGGTGAGACTACTCTTGGAATATTGCATATGGTCTCACTTGCCATAGACAGAGTGCAGCAGAAGTTCACTAGGCTGATACCAGAGATAACAGAGCTGTCCTATGAGGAGAGATTAGTTTGACTGGGACAAAAACAGAACTTGCAGGAGAAACTCAGCAAGTCTCTCAGCATCTGTATGAAGAAAGCAGTGTTAACATTTTGATCCTAGTGACCTTTCCCCAGCCAGCTGCTTTATCTGAAATTCAAAAGCTCAGAATCACAGAAAGTGACCGTCAAACTGTAAGTACGTCATCAGGTATGGTGTTGACTTGCCGGGAGGGTAGGATGCCAGTTGAGTAGGGGCGGTACAGTGCCAGCTATGTAGGGTGCCAGAGTGTAGGGTAAGTGTGATGCCAACTGGGAGGAGAGTGGAATGTTGTGTTGGGTATGGCAGGCGACTTGGGTGTTTGGTTGTGTCTGGTGGGTGTGGGGTGTGTCAGATCAGATCAAGTCTGTGGGGGTGGGGGGGATGGGGCAGTGATGTTTGGGTTTTCTCTGATGGAGGTCAGGGGATGGGGTCATCCTGGGGGTGTCAGGTCAGGATCTGGGGTTGTAAGTGTGTGTGGGAGGTGTGGATGGGAGCTGTGTGATATACAAAGAACAAAGAACAAAGAAAATTACAGCACAGGAACAGGTCCTTTGGCCCTCCAAGCCTGCACCGATCCAGATCCTCTTCCTAAACCTGTCGCCTATTTTCCAAGGATCTGTATCCCTCTGCTCCCTGCCCATTCATGTATCTGTCTAGATACATCTTAAATGACGCTATCGTGCCCACCTCTACCACCTCCGTTAGCAACACGTTCCAGGCACCCACCACCCTCTGCGTAAAGAACTTTCCACGCATACATATAATTCATAATCACCCAGTAGTCAGATTGTGCATTTAACAGTCTAACTTTTCCTGAGTAGGTATTTTAGTTGATTTCATTGGAACCCTTCAAAGTCTCCAATTTAAGCGGAGATATTCATAGGATTCCGGGGGTAGAAGAATCACCCAGTGGAAAAATCAAATTCGTTTTCTTCATTCGTGGGATGTGGATGGTGCTGGCTGGCCAGCACGTATTGCCCATTCTTATTTCCCTGGCAATTTATTTGGATTCTCCTACAATGAGGATTCTCATCGACATTGGAATAGCGAATGTCCAGCCAATAGAAAATCAGTGTCTTGTCCCACTCTTACTTCAGTCTACTGAGATTCCCACCAGTGGAGAATTAATGTAAAGGTTCAGATTACAGCAATGAAACATTCAATGGAAACCTTTCTGTTACAGGTTGCTGTTGCTGCTGTCCTTTGTTCAGTCAATAAAACTTTGCATCTGTGCAGCATTGCTTGATTTATGAAACAGATGATCGTCAATTAGAAACTTTACAAGAATTGTTTTCAAGCCCATTTGGTATCAGGAGGTGGTTTTGACTTGTAAAAGACAGAAAGGGAAAAGATACTTAAAAGAAAGAGAAACTATGAAAGGGTGTTTAAGGGTCAGCAAGGATAACAAGAAAAGATTCATTCGGTCTATTAATTCTAAGCAAGTTGGGCCTCTTAACTAGGCACAAATGTTGTTGGGTCAATGGGCCCTGTTTGACTTTTAAGTGATTTTTCTATTTCCATATGTGTTTGCTATCAATATCCAGTGTGTTTCCAATTAAACATCCCTTCAGCATTTTATGTTAATCCAAATCCTTTGTATAAGATATCAACATCAAGATTTCCACATCGCTTCTGCTTGTGAAATTCTCTGTCTCTGTAACATTGTCTGGAAGCTCTTCACACATTCAGTTGAAATACATAGCTAGTCATCATTTAGCTCCTCAGTTGTTTTTTTCAGAGCTTCTTGTGGGATGCAAGATATCTGTTAATCTGCTTTGTAATGCAGCTTTATCCAATTTATTTATTTAAAACCATGGCAAGTGTTAAATTCAAATTTCTGATTTCTCCACCTTTGTTGCATTCGTCTCTGTCCATAGACATGTTATGCTATCTCACAGTTGAAATAAATACCACATGTCCATGAGAATTGTTATTTGGGCCATAATTAAGCACTTTTTCACAACCAGCCCCATCCCTCCCTGTTTAACATAGAGTCTGGTTACATAAACTGTTACAATCTGGCCCATAGTATCAGTTAAATGCAGAAACTACTGTCTTTGAAAATCTATGCATGAATCAACAAGCAAGGCGTGAACTGAAATTTTAATCACAATTTTACCACATATGTAAATTTCTGATGAGTCAATAAGTGGAAAGCAAGTCACCAAGTTAGCAGGGAATACTTCAAAGAAGGTAATAAAAATAATGGTCACAGAAGATTCATGAAACACTCGCACCAGGTGCAGTCTTAGATCCAGCTATAATTTCTATGTCTCTGTTGGAGGATTGACATTTTAATTGATTGCAGGAGAGGATTAAAGCTCTCCAAATTAGGCAATCCAACAAGGCACTAAAATTGAAATTTCCTTTTAAGTAGTTATGCTTTACCCCACTGAAAATCACTGACACATTTAGTGGTTATATAACTAAATATTGTGCCTGGGAGTCATTTGCCAGCAGTTTTCCAATACTGCTTCCATTCTTCATTTCTAAGTCTTGCCAGTTGCAAGCTGTCACAGTCAAATCCAGTCCTTCAGCCACAGAAACTTTGTTGGCCAATATCCAACTGTCTGAATAGGAAGGCAGTCTTCAGCCCTGAGGATATTGATGAAAAAAGTGATCAGCAGTGAGATCCCAAGCTTTCTCAAGCACTGATGCTCAAACATATTGAGACAGTGATCTTCTGCCTCTTGATTCTGTGTTGGATGGACTTTTTTTTAATTCATTTACAGCATGAGGGTGTCACTAGCTAGGCCAGCATTTATTGTCCATCCCTAATTGCCCAGAGGCCAAATGCAAGTCAACTACATTGCTGTGGGCCTGGAGCCACATGTAGGCGAGGCCAGGTGAGAATGGCATATTTCCTTCCCTAAAGAATATTAGTGAACCAGAAGGGTTTTTCCCTAACAATCGACATCATCAGGTTCTTAATTCCAGTTTTTTTTTGTTATTGAATTCAAATTCCATCATCTGCCTTGGTGGGATTCGAACATGGGTCCTTAGAACATTATCTGGGTCTCTGGATTAATAGTATAGCGAGAATACCACTGGGCCATCAACTCCCCTACTTTGAGGTAGATCTCGATGCCTAGCCCCTCAGTCATTTAGAAGCGAATGTGGCTGTAGGGGAAGCAGCCAGAGCACGTGGTAGTTGAAAGCCCCTTACCCTTGACACTCAACAGAGGGGGACAGTGTCATGACACAAACTATTGCTCTGAACACTGGCCAGAGGGAGGTGTAGTTGAATGTGGAGGAGTGGCGTATGGGGTAAGTGATTTCCAATCATTTAGAACCCACCTATTAAGCATTGAGAGCGGTGTCTAAGAAAGGAGAAGTGCTTCAAATAGCAACCGCTCACTGGACCATTGCTAGAGTTGCTTAGCACAGCACGTGAAAACATTCACAACTTGTGAGTTTCACGGAAACACGCATCCTGCAATGTTCTCACCTTCTTCAATCTTCAGTTTATCAGATACGGTGTTGACCTCTTTGAGGGAAGAGACCTTCCATGCACAGAATCCGTCTATTTTACCTGTTCAGCAATTTCAAAGGATTCCCTATCTCAGCTCCAGGGGTATCTCCACAAACCTGGTAACGGCAGATGGATGTGGGAATGAATTGGGATACCAGTCTTACCCCAGTTGCTCCATCCCAAACTCAACTCCATCAACCTGGGAAAATTCAACCCTTGTCCCCCTCATGCAGAACCAACTAAGGCCAATGTGGAACGCTGACATAAACTTCTGCAGAACACACAGAAAAAGGACACTGTGAACACAGCATTGATTTGCTAGGTACAAGTCATCTTGTGATTATGATACTATACTAGAATTCTAAAGGCTATAAGTCCATAGACCACCATGTGGTAATTTGGGAGATTTGACTCAGTAAAACTGGACATTTATGGGCTAGCCCAAAACAAAAATGACAACAAAAGTAAATGGACTGTTCTAAAAGCCCAACTCATTAACCAATGTTCTTCATGGATGCATTAATGATGCCCTACACATTCTGACTAACATGTGATTCTAGTGCCACATTTACTGGTTATCCCTTCAAGCCTCAGGTTAGCAATAAATAGATTACAACCTGATAAACATTGCATGCATACAAGAGGCAAGTAACATTTGCTTCTCTTTGAGTATTGAAACTGCATATTGAAGAAAAAAGTCTGCATGGAATCATTTATAACTCCGTATTATAGCCACTTGTAAGTGGAAGAAAATGAGAGTGTGGAGAAAATTCTGCAAAGTTCCTTGGGCACATGCAGCTGTAGAAAGGCTCAACTGGGACTCTTGTGCTTCCAAACTTATTTTCGGGTAAGAAACAAGACTTGACAAATACAGGCTAGTTAGTTGACATCCATACTGCTAAACATACTGGAATCTATTATAAGAAGGCTGCTAACGTGGCTGCTGTTGAGATTAAAGGTAACTGGACCAAAATACCTTTGCCCATTTTGAGGTGATGAAAGTGTGTTGGCTGCACTTCATTAGTAATTCTGTTCTGCATCCCAGGGTATTTATGTAATTGGGATGGGCACCTGTGCCTGTAATGGTGCTGCAAAAGCACAGGCCTCTGAGGGCAACATGTCTTGGAGTGAGCTGGATGAGCTGATGTGAGCTGGGAAGCCTTAGGCCTGATGGGACCAAAGAAAGATCTGGAAAAAAAATTACCTTTTTCTATTGGGGAACACCAGGCCACTCTCCAATGGTAATTGGTCCCAAAGGGATTAATTAACAGTTGATTCTGTTGTGTTGGGGCCTTCTACTGGCTGTGAATGCTGTACCTTTGACAGCATTCCTGACAAAGCCTAGGAGTGCCCCAGACATTCAGCTGTAATCGTTTTTCAACATAGCAGGAATGAACAAGAGTAGACACAACACCCATTTCCAGAACTCAATTGACACGATGTTTTGGAAGATCGAAAAATCATTTGATTCAGCCTCTTTTATCCCCAGATTCGATGATTCCGACACACTTCAGGTTGACTTATATCTTTCACATACCTAAAGTGAAGGTGACTCAAGTCTTTAATGAGCATGTCCAAAATACCAAGTTTCCTTCCCCTCTTGTGCTCACTGGTCAACTTTGGCTCAGTGTTGAACAACATCTCGATTTTAAAATGCCCATTCTTGTTTTCAGATCCCCAATGGCCTCATTTCTGTGTAACTCTATAGCCTCTTCCAGACCCACACTATTCTGACCTCCTACAGTCAGGCCACCGTACTTCCTAATTGATCTCCCAGCAGTGGTTTTGTCTCTAGCTGCCAAGGCCCTAAAGGGTGAAGTTGCCTCCATTAACGTCTCCACCTCCTTACACTTTCTTTCTTCCTTAGAAATCTTGACCAAGCCATTATTAAACTGCCCTATTTTTTATATTTTCCTATATGGCTCAATGTCAAATTTTGTTAGATACTACTCTTATGACACAGCTTGGAATATCTTAAAGGCATTATAAAAATGCAAGTTGGTTTTGTTGTTGTTGTGGCACCTATGGTCAGCAATATGACTAACTTTCACACCAAAATTTCATGCATTTTTTGCATATAACATGAAAGTTGTAATGTGAGATCAGACTATTACCTATTGAAAAATTTTGAGATGAAATAAAAGATTTCAGGTACGCAAATAGTTAGGAATGCTGCATTTGACAAATTCACAGGAATATTTTTTGAAGAAGTAACTCATACTATATAAAGAAGTAAGTATAATGAATTTTAGAAAGGCGTTCAATAACCTTGCAAGAGATTTATTTGAAAGGTTTTACTATTTGGCAAAGAAATCTGAAACAATCAGGCCAGCTGTGTTTCTCCAGCATTCAGTGCACTTGTTGTAGGTTGATGTACTAGAAACTATGGGTTTGGATAAGTACGGTATTATCCATGTTGAGGAAAAGTTGAAAATGATATGTCTTGAGACTAGCGAATGGCCTCTTGTTTTGATTATATACAAATGACAATGATTTAGACTTTAGCATAGGGTAAAGCGCGGCGTGGTCTGGGTTAGAAGGACTTTTATTCTGAACTTTTAAGTCTTTATTCTTCTAATTTATTGCTGGACTTTTTTTTCTATTTTTCAATTTCTTTCCCTTAAGAATTTGTAGTTAAGAATCTGTACCTAGGTACCTTGGTTCCTAACGTGGTGCCGTAAGAGGCAACTTGTAAACGTTTCACTGTACTTATGTGACTATATGTGACACAAAAGCTAATTCTAATTCTAGAGAGCATAATCTTGAGATTTGCTTGCAATAACAATGTGGAGAAGTTATAGTGAAAAAGACTGTGGATGATTTCAGATAAGCTAATAAAATGAACATCCTGGGTAGCCAGTATAATACAATATAGTTACAAATAAGAACCAAAGGATTTTAGGTGAGGAAAAAAATAACTCATTGCAAAGATTGCTGAGAAGTAAATGAATAAAAAGAATGAAGCATTTAAAACATGCGATTTGCCGAAAATGCATATTCACGTATATAAAATCAGAAGATGGGTTAATGCAGTTTTAGTTCTATAAATAGAGACCTCGAATACAAGATAAAATAAACCAAAGATAATTTTTCACAAAAACATTGATTAAGTCACTGTGAGAATACTTTCTATAGTTTTCAGGACTTCATTATAACAAAGGATATTCAAGTGTGTACCATACAGTGTCACTAGGGTAATGTTAGATCTGACAAACAGTGTCATGAGAAGTGACTTGAAACACTGGGAGAATATCAGCTGAAGCAAAGAAGACAAAGAGAAGATTTGAGAGAAATTTTTACAGCATTGATAGAATGATTAAGAAAGATTGTTTGCTCTGTTTCAGGTGTCAAAAACAAGAGTCATCAATGCAAGTTGTCAATACATTAGTAAAGATATAAAACAATTTGATGATACCTTTTGGACAGAGGATTTCTGGAGGGTAGAATGCCACAGACTGTCATCATTGCATTTTAAAAGAAAAACTGGAAAAATATTTGAAACACTGGAAAATTGCTCAGGCATTGGTGAGAGAGAGTGACACTCGGATAGTTCTGGATTGCTCTAACAAAGAGCCACCACAGGAATGTTATCTTCATTTTCTCTGTTAGTGGTGCTTATATAGCAAATTGTGGAGAGAGGTGCCTATTGTTTGTTGTGAACTACGTTTACTGTGTATAGTTTCCATATTATGAAATTTCTCTGCAGATTCAGGAAATGCAGCACCTGCCTAACAAATGGGCTGTAATTTATTAAAGATAAGACAGAGTTTGTGAATAAGGGTTATGTGTTATGTGCAGGCCACATTTTTTGTTTTGCAATATTTTGGACTTAACCTGAAGATTGAATTTTTAGCATTAACTCAGTGAAAGATCTTATCAAGTCCATGAAAGCTACATTTACTTCATCTAGTATTCACACTGCAAACTTGATTTACCTTCGATAAATCTGTCTTGGCTTTCCTTGAAGACTCAGAAGGAAATTACAGACAGGATATGAATTGTCATTATGGGAGACATCAGAACTCTGGTTTTGGTGAGCAGTGAATTACTCACAGACAGTTCTTTGAGCTTTTATTATTAATTCTATTATTCATCAATAACTTCAAATTGCATGAAAAAAAGATTGTGCTGAACGTACTGTCACAAAATTGTTATGAAGTCACTATACAATTTTCACTCAGGGTAAATTAAGAGGAATGCACAAGCACTTGAGGTTTGATGAAATAGTTTCCCACGTATCAGTGCTTGGTTTATTTATTCCTGTTACAGGTCCTTCTGTCAAGATAGGGAGCATCTTGCTTCTGAACAGAAGCTCTATGGTTGAGCCCCACCCCAGGACATAATGGCCAAAGAATGTGTGTTCATAACGCAGCCAAAACCCGTTGACTATCATTCTGGAACCAGGCATCAATGACAAAAAGTAAGAGCAGGAGATATTCTTGGCCCACCATGTGGTGTTAGAAGGTCATCCATCACTGGCCGAAACTCCAAAAACTATAATATGAATGTAAACGTGCATGTTACCGCAGCAACTTGGCCTTCCCATGTGTTCTATAACACATCACCACCAACGTTGACTGAGTGCACATATGTCTGAACCATGTGAACTGCCAAAAAACATTTGGCTTATCTGGTATCTATTAAACTCCAGGTAAAGTCCATGTGCAGTACCTCTCCCATTGCCGTCTGAAAAAGGTGACAAGAATTTTATTTTTCTCTAATGGCTGTGTAACTTTGGAAATCTCTGCTTCAGAAGGCAGAGGTGGGGTCATTGAATATTCTTAAGGTGGAGATGGATAAATTCTTGTTTGGCAAGGGAATCAAAGGTTATTATAGGGTTGGATGGGAATGTGGAATTCAAAGTACAAACAGATTAGTCAATATTTATTGAGTGGCAGAGCAGGCTCAAGGGGATAAATGTTTCCTCATTTGTATTTTCATGTGACATTTTTATGGAATTTTACCATCTGAATAATAATTAAGTTCAAATCTTTATTGCTCATGAAGTCTACTTTTGGAAACTTGGCACGATGTGTCTATAAATATAGATGTTCTGCCTTGTTTAGTCTGCAGTCTGCAAGGAAAGTGATGTAAAGGTTGCACCTTAAAAACTTAATGCTTATCCCTTTCAGATACATTCAGTGAGTACTGCAGGCTACTGGTCTAGTACATGTTCCCCATGGTGGATTAGAAGAATATGATAACATGAAAACTTCAAGCTGTTGTTATCCTTCTTTCTATGAGAGGAGCTCTCCCTGCTCGATGTGTTGCCTGCAGGTCATCTGCAGCAGATGGTACGGGTCTTCACAGCCAATCTTTCAAATTATAGTCAGTGAAAACCAGTCTCCGATAAGTAGAACTACATGCGGAGGGATCGGGAAACGTGGGTAGCATGCTAGGGGCAGGTGCAGACAAAAAGTTGCAGTTATTGTTGCACCTGAATTTGTTGCTACCTCGATCTCATCGAAATAATGCAGTGTGCTTAGAACTTGTAAATAAAAAGCAACTCTGCTGTACCAACAATAGTAAACAAAAATCCAAACTTTGTTGACTTACTAACAAAAATCAGTAAAGTGCATCGCAAGCCAATTGCAATGACAAAATCAAACCATTTTAAAAACACACTCTTAAAAAGCTTATCTAAGCAAGCCTGATTCCAGGACCAGGAACATAGGAACTTTAAAGTTGAAGTAAAGGATATTTTAACCCTTCAAATCTGCCCTGGTCAGTTCAATCATAGCTGATCCATGACCTATGCTCACAAACCCATCATTGATATCTTTGGTTCACAAAAATCAATCACTTTAGCTTAAAATTTCCCATTTGATCAACACTGATTGTTATTTGTGAGTGAGTTTGAAACATCTACTGTATACCTCTTTGCATGTAAAATGTTAGCCTAAGGTTGGAGGAGTTTTCTGTCTGTCAGTCTGTCTGTCTGTCCAACTTTCTATCTACCTGTCTGTCTATCTATCTATCTATCTATCTGCCTACCTCTCTCTTTCACTTTCTCCCTCTCTTTTCCCATCACTATTCCACCAGTCGCAGCACTAATTAACATACTTTAACCAATCACCAATACGGTTAATTATATTCCTTATCTACACTGGGTTCTGAAAAGATCCATTGAGCAGTTTTTTCTTTTCAATAAACAATAGAATGATAGATTTATTGTGGGAAGATGATGATTTGGGAAATATGTATAATTGTTTAATATGCAATTTGAAGTCAGAGTTTATGAATATTTACCATCATACATCAACCAACATAAACACATACCTTTTAAAAAGAAAAAACATAAGGAAATCTTTTACAAAAATTAATTTTGTGTGAAACACCTTGGCCAATAATGATTAGTTCTTTAAGAAGAAGGACATAAACCATAAAGTGTTTGAGATGGCTTTCAGGCAGCATCTTTGTGCACGTGGGCGGATGTCATTAAACATAGATAGTTGAAACTGGCACCTTTGCAGATGCAGTTCATCCAGGAGTCATCAATAATTCAGAGACTTTTCAGGAGAACAACTGAATCAGTATGTCAGATCTCACACTGGAATCTCCCAAAGGATTCTTTCAGGATGACAGAGGATAAGTTGGATTGCTTCTCTCTCTCAGCAGGCTATGCTCCGATTAAACTCCAACTTTGCAGAAATCCAGGGATGTGAATTCTATTGAACAAGTCCGAGCAATTAGCTTAAGTCATGTTAAGTCATCCAAGAAATTTTTTTTTTTAAAAAAAGTTCCAATGACCTTTCAATGACCACTTCTTGAAAGAAAAACAACACAATCAAAATGAAGCACGACCACAATCATTTAAATATGAAGCATTAAAAAAATGAAGCACCTTCATAGCAAAGTGCCACCTAATTTTACTCCTGGCTCTATTATTTAGATTATGTCCATTCTCAGAGGCTTGAAAACAAGTGGAATAGATTCTGTCCATCTACTCCCCCTATACCATTTCATAATCTGATTCCCTCATAACCCCATGTTGAATGAATGGAAGGTTTGGTGTTGTTTTGGCTGAAATGTAAGATTCAACATATGTCCTAAACTCTTGAAATCACTACTTTAAAATCCCTGTCTCTTTATTGCTTTCCATTCCTTTAAAACTCTCTTAGTAGATCTCCTCGACCTGTGAATATCACTTTATATACTCAATCAGAGATAGTAAGAACTGCTGATGCTGGAGTCAGAGATAACACAGTGTGGAGCTGGAGGAACACAGCATGCCAGGCAGCATCAGAGGAGCAGGGAAGTTGACGTTTCGGGTTGGGATCCTTCTTCAGCGTCAAGTTTTGTTTGATTACATACTTGTGAAATGCCTCTGATTCTTCTTTACCAGCACAGATTAACATTCATATTCCATCGCCATATTTATATATGATGGATGTCATCAACAATGATCAGATATGTCTTCTATGTGTAATTGATTCAAGGATAGATGTTGGCCAGGATGTCAGGAATAATTCTCTTGATGAGGCCATTCAGCCCATCAAGTCTGCCCTGTTGTTCAATCATGGCTGATATGTTTCTCAACCCCATTTTCCTTCCTTCTCTCCATAACCTTTGATCCCCTTACAATTAAGAACGTATCTTTCTCTGTCTTAAATACACTGCATGACTTGGACTCCGCAGCCTTCTGTGGTAATGAGTTCCACAGATTTACCACCCTCTAGCTGAAGAAATTCTGCCTCATCTCAGTAATTTTCTGTAAAATGTGGTGGGATTGTCTTCATCCACCTGAGGCCCAGGTTTAACATTTCATCCAAAAGGCACCACTTTTGACAATTCAGCACTCACTCAATGCTTCACTAAAACTCATTTTCATAGGCTAAACCACTGGTATAGGACATGACCTCTTTCCCTGCTACTTCAGAGGCAAGAATGCTCCAACTTCAGTAAAAGCTGACACAGCATAAATACTTTGGGATATTTACCGAAATTAATAATGCTATAAGAATCAAGTAAGAGATGATGAATTGCATATAAGTAGCATGCCCTCCTTATTGTCTCCCAAGTTAGCTGCTATAGATTTATTTGCCAAGTCTTGCAAGTCACATTTGCAATGAGTGAAGCACTATGAGCAACACAGACCCTAATAATGTCGAAGTTAAAATCCAATCCAATACAAATGAGAAATGCTATTAGACAACAAATTATTTATGATTAAACATGGACAACCTTGACAAAAAAATGCAGGTCTAGGCAAATCAAATTTGCAGCTTGTGGACTGATCTTTTGTGGATAAAGACTCATAACAAATAAAATATAATTAAGACTGTAATTGGCAAATTTCATTAAATTGTGTTGCTATACTTTTGAAAGAGTGATTGGGGTTCTGGAGTGGATTCAAGAAAGTCCAGAAGCACAATTCTGCACTTTAGATCTTTGAGAAGTAACTTTGGGAGTTTAATGGGGATAATAGGTACTGCAGATGCTGGAGAATCCGAGATAACAAGGTACGGAGCTGGATGAACACAGCAGGCCAAGCAGCATCATAGGAGCAGGAAAGCTTGACGTTTCGGGCCTGGACCCTTCATCAGAAATGAT
>JAHRHZ010000266.1:15353752-15454790 GCA_024137785.1 Ginglymostoma cirratum
ATCATTTCTGATGAAGGGTCCAGGCCCGAAACGTCAAGCTTTCCTGCTCCTATGATGCTGCTTGGCCTGCTGTGTTCATCCAGCTCCACACCTTGTTATCTTGGGAGTTTAATGTTTCCTCATTTGCTAAAGACTGAACATGACATATTCAAGTATTTAAAATTAAGATTCAGGATAATCAATGTGGTGAAATAAGAGAAACAAAACTTGAAAACAAAATAGAAATGGGTTCAGGCTACCAAAATGAAATTTGCTTAAAGGTGTAACTTCAACAAATCATGAATGTACAATATATACAACTGGCATTACTTATTACTTTATTTCTGATTAAATGAGGATTGCAAAAGGAAACAAAGCGATTTGTTCAGATTCTGCTATGAGCCTATTTGATAATGCGAACTAGCATAAAACAAATCCACTTTATTTATTTCTGCTTTCAACTCCAGGATGTTTACTGAGTGACTATATATGCAGGAGACATAATCAGCTGCAGCAACTTAAGCTCTGGGTTTCAGAGCCTGTCAGCAGCTGGTGTCACTGTGGTGTATCCAGGAGGTTGTGAGCTTTAGGGAGAGCATATTTATAGACATGGCCGTTCTTTTATCATGTGGTTTGATGCCACACTGTGAGTTTGGATTCAAGACAGACTGGTTGAGGAGAAGGCAATTATTACCTCCCCACATCAATTTCAAAGTAATACTAATTATTATACACTATTATCAGACACTGTTATACATGGCAATCAAAGATTTACCAGGCTCTGATCTTATGGTTGCATTCGGTGAGGATTAACCTGTCATCCTGTGTCAGTGTGATCTTCAGCCTCTCTAAAATTCTAGTCTGGTGTGATGTGGTGTCGTCAAGTGTGTTCTTCCAGCATGTTCTTCCTTTGGCCAGAGTGGGCCATTTATATTCAGTGATGTGCAACTCCATGACGTCATTACAAGATTGCACCATGGTCTTGAAGCCCTTGTAGAACACTACTCCAATTACTTTATCCTTCATTATAAACGTTGATCAACAGTTGTGTACATTATTAGCTCATTCTTTTTACCATGCTTACTGTTCATTTTTTGGTATTTCCCCTACCCCATAACCGCATGACTCAAATAGTACACACAGGTCATCAACCAAATTATCAGCAGAGTTTCAAGCGAGTTGGTATCTGCTATTGAAGCATGATTGACAGTGGCCTACTTGATCTTGAATTGAAATATTGATCAACAACTAATAGAAATGTGTCAAATGTAATGTGTTTCTCATTAATCTGTTGTTTGTGTTGCATATTATCTGATGTTCTTCCCATATAGGACAGAAAAGTGCATAGCTGTTCTGCATTTAATTTGATTTCCAATGCTGGAGCTGTTTGAAACCTTAGGAATTGTGTTTTCCAGGTCTTCCAATTCAATTTTCTGTCAAATGGATCCAAAAGCCTATTTTCTATCTTTTGGAAACCGTAGTATCAGCAAATTTTGGTGCATTGATTGTTGGCAGGCACTTGAAGTTGTTGATTATTTTCTTGATTTGGAAGAACATTGTTAGGATTTTGATCTCCTTGTGTGACAATCATTTTGTTGTCTCATGATATTCTTCGTTGACCAAAATTGTTGAGTTTTGTTTTTGTAACAGCATGTAGCACAAAAACTAAAAACTATTGAAGTTCCTACTGTTCTAAATGCTACTTTCGATGTTAAGTTCAGTTTTCCCTTATTAAGGTTGTGACTGTAAGATCAGACATTTTCCAAGGTACCTGGAGGATTTCCAAATATCTGTAGGTTGGACTTTCTCAAAAGGCTACATTTACGGACACTGAGAAGCGTGCACAATGTGTTTTGGGGAGATACTTGTGCATATGCGAGCGAATGAGATTAGTAGTTTCAATGTCAGAAAACACTGCATTCTCAAAGTGAGATTCAGTGCTTTTTTTGTCAATACCAAAGACGTCTGCCATAACATCATTTGTGATGACTTTTGGTTTTGGCTCATGGTGTTTTTGCATAGAATTTAATACTATGTGATTAGATTTGTACTTATTGTTTCTTCTGTATTCTAATGAATAAAGTCAATAGCAATGCCCATGTCCCAAGAAAGGATAAAAAAGTTTCTTAGTTGCCAAATAAAGCTTTGAATTTTTTTTTCAAATTAAAATCATAAAGATTCCACTAACTTCACTGTTAACACTCTGATACTTTGAATTGCAATTAAAGGAAAGGAATGGTGCAGTGGCATTGTAATTCAGTACTCGAGAGACCCAAGTAATAACTTGGGGGCTAGATTTTGAATCTCACCAGGACAGATGGCTGAATTTGAGAAAGAAAATCTGTAGCAAATGTCTAATGATAGCCATGAAACAATTGTCTTGAACAAAAATGAGTGTGTTCACTAATGTCTTTTAGGGAAGCAATTCTGCCATCATTCCCTAGACTAGCCTACATGTGTCTCCTGACCCACAGCAACGTGATTGACTCAACTGCTCTCTGAAATGGCTCTGCAAGCCACTTAGTTGTATCAAACTGCAAAATTGTTTCAAAAAAGTAATGAAACCATATGGTGGTTCAAGACAGCAACACACCATCTCCCTGGAAGAGAACTAGAGAGGGCAATAAATGCTGGCCCAGCCAACAAAGTGTGCATCCCACGAATGGATCAAAGAAAACAACAATATATCTTCTGCTTCATGGTATATGCGTATGACTGAATGAATGAGAACAAATCCTCTGCAATGCAGAATTTAGACATGACTAAAAAGAGATAGGATTTATGAGGATTTCATTCTTGTCCAAAGCACAAGCAAACTAGCTTTAGCCAGGGAGCAACAATTTATAGAGCATGAGAAAGGGGTACTCATTAGTTAGACAGTGGCTGACATGGAGACACAGACTTCGTTAACAATTAAATTCAAACCAGGAAGTCAACGCTGATTGTTCAGGGCATTGTTGTGGGGATGTAACAGGGATTGGTAGTGTCCATAGCACTTTCTTCAGTGGAGAAATATAAATGTGTGGACACATTTCTTTTGGCTAGAGAGATCAGGGACCAGGGTGTAAATAAATGTCACTTTTCGCATAAGCAAATGAATCACAATAAATGCCATTAGAGTTAATGAGATGGCACAGTTTCAGAACTGGAATTATTTTAGCTCCAACTGGAATGAGAAGAGCCAGTTAACCAGTGGAGGGAGGCAGTCAGTTTTGGAGATAGGGCAGTCACCCTACAGCCAGTAATAATCTGTGCACATTTGAGGGTTAAACCTAGGATGGGGGGTAGTGGGGGAGTAGGAGTGCGTGTCCATTTAGATCCAATCCTCTCTTCCTGCTTTTGACTTTCTTGGTCCCCCCACCAGACAACATGTGACTTCCCGTGGCCGACTATGATCCTGGGAGTGTTTGGTGGGATGGCGTTCCTACTGCAGCTGCAGTCTCTGCAACTGCACTGTGATTTCTGTAGCCTACAGCCTCTTAATGACCAGCAACTTGCAGTGGCTGAGCGTTCATAGAGATGGGAGCAGGAGTAGGCCATTCGACCCACTTAAGCCTGCTTCGGCATTCAATGCTACTGCCTGTCTTTGAAAGACAACAGTATATATGTAGACAAAGATACAGTGGAGATGCTTACAGCTCTATAAAATGCAATTAATTTATTAAGTACTTAAACAAAAAACACACATTTTTAATATCTCAATCACTGCCTTTCTCAATCCTGATTTCTGTAAGGCTGAACCCAAACGATAGTATCCAAGAGAGTTGGCAGCTGGCCAGGCTGAAACTCCACTCAACGTCTTTATCATGCCTCCAGATGGAGGGTACCTTGTTACAGTGTGAATCTTCGCAGTGCTGCGGAACAATGGGATTTCTTCAGACTCTTTATACGCAAGAATCTGAGCCAAGTGTATGCCTTATTTGGAATTATCCATGCAGATGAGCAATCCTGAATGTTTTGTCCAAATGTATGCCTCAATTGGTAGAGACAGCAGTTACTGATTTCCTGCAGTTTTAGCCCTCAGCAGACCTGACCGACTCTTGTGTAATTCCATTCACATAACAGCCCATGTTAAGCCCCTTATCCCCTGTTATCTTCAACCTTATCCAGCAATGCAAGGATGGCTAATCTTCTGTTCCAGCCTCACAACTGGGACCAAAAGCCCAACAACAGCCTCTCAGCTGCCTGATTGCTGGCCTTTCTGACATAGCTCACCTTTGTAGGCCATGGACTTCCCTCCTGGAATCACCACTTTCACTTGGCACCCCCACCTTCTGTCATCCCTCATTTTCTCTCACCTCTTAACTTCTGCAACAACGCAACTTTATTGGAGAAGCAAAGAGAAGGAGGAAATAAAAACAATGTCAGCATGGAAAAAGAATAATCTGTGATTATGCGAAACTCTTTCGGCGATTTCTGACTGTGAAACTGAAATCTTTCTTTGCTTATATTTCATTCAACATAACCAAAATCCCTGGTGATAAAGATATATTAACAGATGAGTTTTGCTAAATTATCTGGCTAATATGCCATGTTCAAAATCCAACCAAAAAAAAAATCTTAAGATCAGTATTGCTTGGGTGAAAAAATGCTTCCCGTTCTCACAGAATTAAATCATATTCTATAAATCCATCCTAATGTATAATAATGATTAATTCTTGTAATTTCAAACACTAGGTAATCCCTTCTTTACTTAAAAAATCTTGAATAAATTCAATAGGTTTGCAGCACAAATGGGACAATCCGCCATATTAATTGGACTACCTGTGTAAATCCTACACCATTCCTCTAATTGGCATCCTGTTGATATCTGCAATAATTTAAGAGAGATAACTTGCTCTGAGATAGATTATTAGACATAAATCTTACAATGTCTCTTTAATTGGAACAATGGGATAAAAAGAAATGTTTCACAAATCATAGGGTTCTACCTATTTAAGGGTGCTCTAAAAATAAATAACATATATCCCAGCAGCGCAAATCTGTGCTAAACCAGTAATGAATAAGAAAGCAAGCAAAACTTGGGTATTTTGTGATGTGGCAAAGCAAATTGTTCAAGCACATCATATTGAGCAGTAATACTCTTTGCTGACAGTGAACAAGGAATTTGAAGGATGAATACAACAAATTATGCCTCTTCCAATTAATTTAGAAGAATAAAAACATTTGAAACAATTCTGCAGCTCGGCACCTGTCTCTGTAAGTAAAAAGACAGGAACACTGAGGCTTTTTTTTAAAGTGGCATCGCCTACATGAAAGATTATAATGGACAGACCTTTTATCATTTAGTTTAAAATACATGATGCCATTAAGTAAAACACTCTGAGGCACATCACTGCGTTATTTTCACATGACTCCTTTGTGATGAAAATGACACTTGCTCTTTTTTCCTGCTGGAACAATGCAGGAACCTCAAAACGTTTTTCATGGTCAGCAATCCTTTTGTTTATTTGGAGGATAAATGCCGGGAAATCATTTGTAAATCTTTGGCCTTCTCTTGCATTTCAATCATCACCCTCTTCTTTCCTCTATCCCCTGAAACTTGCTGCATTGTTCTGTCTTCCATTTGTAATTAATATTGTCTTATATAATCTTGAACTTTTCTGAATTTAATGCGTATTATGCACACAGTGGAATTACTTTGGTGTGTCTAGTGTGGGAAAACTGAATATGAAATATATTCAGTTTGTGACTTGACTATGTGATCATTTAGTCACAAAGTATGAATATTCGTTTCTGTTTTCTCCTCTCAGTTGTTCTTCTGGTGCACTGTGCAACTTTGTTAACTGAGGCACTGGGGCTAAGCAGATTCACCAATCATACAGAGTGCCTTCCTCCTCAAGTTGAAATTTTTCCAAAATTTGAGCTTATGACCTCCAAATCATGACATATTGTTTATCTTGACTTCTTCCTGCTCCCTTTATCCTGGTAAATGAGACATACATCAGGTATTAGTTGTTAAATATGCCTCTAGCAGTAGATGAGATTCAACCCTGTCTGTGACAATTCTCCATTCCTTCTTCCCGAAACGATGCACCTTGCTTCCCTCTCTTCAGCTGCCTGATTGGGAACCATTGACCCTTATGCTCCTGAGGTGGGTGAGATACTTCCAATGGCAGGCAATTACAACCAGCTTAACCTCTTTCTGTCGGTCAGAATTCTACACTTGACATAAAGGCGTTGTTCTAAAGCTTAGTTTCTCGCCATTTTGCATTGTTTGTTTGGTTGAAAAGAAATTGGCCCAGAATTTCTACAGCTTAAACAGGAATTGCGCATCAAAATCTGTGGAGTTCCTAAGGTAGCAGAAGATGCCTGGAGAGATGCCTGGAAAACTGAGGATGACACTGGGCAATTCCCCAGTTACTGAGGCAAAATTAGACTATTGAATATCTAGTCTGACTCTTGAGTAACTATTAAACTGGATCCAACTTACTACACTCTGAAAGCCCTTCCATGCCCCCAACTACACCTACCCCAAATCTCACCTCTCCAAGACTTTAACCTTAAACTTCATTCTCCCCTTCCTGTCTGTCCCTACCCTCCTGAGGCCCAACAGCTCTCTTCCCTGCCCACCCACTGCCCAACCCCTCCTGTCCCCTTGGAACATAACTACTTGACACCCTCCACCTCTCCGGATCTGACAAGTGGGACCAAACACATCCGTCTCTGATGCCACGTCTTCCCCACTGAACTCTGACACAACTTCACTCTGCCCTGGAGCCAACATCACCCCTCTCTACTCAGAACACAACACCGAACATGGCATCAATCCCTCCCTGGCTGACAGACCCAGAACCCACCTGTGCCTCCTGATACTGGACAACCACATCCCAACCGCTGCCCTGGAATGGGACAATGCCCTGCCCCAGCACACTCCTCATCCCCCCCTTCTATCCTAAGCACTCACCTGGCCCGCCTTCCCATCTTGTGCTCTGGCATCCCAACCCACTCTACCTACACGGCACCCTACTCCCTACTAACCTGGCACCCCATTCACGTGATACTCTTCACCCTATCAACCTAGTGCCCTGGCACCCTACCATTCTTCCCACTTGATGTACTTACCCTTTCACAGGAGCTGTTAAAGTGGCCATCTGTGATGCTGGACCTTTAAATCACAAAACACAATGACTAACTGGTGTGGAAAAGAAAGGGATGTGGTTTGCCTTCTCCTGACTGCCCTGCACAAGGACTGTATTAGATTTAAAATGTGGCTCCACATTTCTGAAGGAGCCCTCAGTGTAAGAAATGTGGAGGTCTTTCTTCATGTGAAAAAAAGGAGCAAGGGGTGGCAAAATGAGTATGATTACTACTTCTCAGAAAATGCAGCCTAATTTGCACACAACATGTTGCAATTCCAATCAGCCAAGTGCCACCTTTCACAATTTGGCTTCAAGTCATCTCAAATCCAATTTTGAAACAAACACAGAAAATGCTGGAGAAACTCAGTCAGTCTTGCAGCATCAGTGGAGAGAGAAAATCAGAGTTAACATTTCAGGTCTGATTTGAGTCTTCTTCAGAGCTAATTATATCTTGCAAGCAAAGTCTCATCACTTTGTGACTTCTCATGTTACAAGGCAACAAATTGGAATTCATATATCACGTAAGATGAACTCCATGAAAACAGTTTTGCACCATGGGAACAGGAATAACTGGGCTTCTCATTTAGTAGCTGAATGAAAACTCAAGAACTGGACCAGCAAAAATAACCTTTTTGGACAGCATTCCACCCTGAGTGTCTTCTCTTAAGTCCTACAATAATAACTAGATATCAAACAGTGTCAATTTGTCACACAATAACCTATCAACATGTGTGAAGATGGTGGGTAGGATGAAGATGGTAATCCCAATCCTGAAGGAGAAAGTCCAATCGTCTGGCATCAAAGTCAATATGTGGGAAACGTGAGACAGCGAGGAAGATTATTCACCACTTTGGTGTGAAGTAGCCACAGGATAAAATCAGAAGTTGCTGGAAAAGCAGCAGACTAGTTCAGGACTGGAGGAAACGTTCAAAAGATGTGACGATGTGCGTCCATTACAGAGATCAAGAGTTCACCCCTTGAGGCCTCAAGCTAACTAAATTCAAGACAGAGAATTCATCAAGGTTTCTGAGAGTTGAAGCCTTTGCAAGTCACACAATGGCATTACATTTTTAGAGCATGCGATATGTAAGCTATCTGGGCACAGTTAGACAAGCAGATTGGCTGCATAGTCAATCTGTTCATTATCCTGGGCTGCTACCAGCTATTTCTTGTAACTGAAGGAAGATAGTCTGTCAGAAGTCCTTGGGGCTCCATGATGAGTCGTACAGCAGGACCAGTAGCAGAGATAACAGCGGCAATAAAAGCAACTGACACATCTATAGAATCCTTTATATGCGGGGAGCTGTCTCAAAGAGATTAACCCTTGCTAGGAGAATCAGAGAAGCCTGGGCAACTTCTGTCCTATTTCAGTCAGTAATAAATCTGGTGCAGCGTGTTTCTCACAGCATCATACTTTGGGTCGGCTGTTTAGGTTTTTAATTCTTCAGAGATTCGCTGCTTTTTTTTTGGAATATGTGTGAAACACAGTCCAAACGGTTTTTTACTACATAAAAATGATTGCCTCATTTGCCCATTAAATCTGTTCCCGAAACTTCCTTTACAGAGCACAAAAGCTAAAAAAATCTTTCTGTCACATAGCCAATGAAGTTACAATAACAGAGTGGGAGCAAGAGCAGTAAATTCTCTCAGTTGTAATTATTTCATCCTTTGCTCATATTAGCAAAAATGAATCGTGGATAGTTTTGTAGTCAATACTATAATTTTGAAAGAAATCCAAATCAGATTTATTATAACAATGTGTCCATTGCATTGAACAGTGACTTTGACTTTCAGGTGGTCCATTTATTGGTGTAGGACAGAAGACGATGCATAGTTCCATATGCATAACTACATCAGAAGAGCAGAACATACGTTGCAATTTGATTTGCCAAATAAGGAATAATATGTCTTGTATCCTATTAATTGTTCCCTAGATTACAAATTAGGCAGAAGATTGTGGAAGAAAGAATCAGTTAAGCAGGGGTATCTCTGTCCATACCTTCTCCTATGTTCTACATGCTTTACTAGTTGAATATTTCAGCAATATTTCTTCACATTCTTCATTTGCTCCTCAAATTCTCTTACAGTTGTACTTTCCAGGTTTGGTGTTTGCTGTGCAATATTTTGCTCAATAGACCAGGTTTTTGCATTACTTGAGATCATATAAGAATATGAAGATAACTTTTCACAGATCTCCCTCCAGGATTAAGATAGAATTGACAACCAGCGTTAGTTATTTAGAGATTCCTGGCCAATTTTTATTTTCATTCATCAGGAGAGATACAATCTAAACTTCTTTGAGATTTTCTGTGAAGGCTGTCATTGGCTTTTCAGTCTGGTCAATTATACGAAGCGTTGTATCTATCACCACAGAGAGGAGCTTGCTACCATCCATTCAAAATGGCAACAATTTGTCCATCAAGCTGCTTCAAGTTTTGAACAAATAACTTCATGATGAGACAGAATGGAAGAGAAGGAAAGGTGAGGAAACAAGTTTTGCACTCTGGATCCCTGGCACTCTGTGATTTTCCGCCCCATGTGCCTAACATCTACAAATTGTGAATTGGCTCATTCAAGACCAAAGTAAGAAACTCAGGGCCCTGAGTAGATGTCATTGAACTGAGGGACAGCTAATGACAACAAGGATGATGTTCACATCCTTAAGTAATTGGTTGCTATACTCAGTTAATTAAGTCTTAATGGACCTGGAAATGGGCCATCACATTCGTAATAAACATACACAATTGCCATAGCAAATGCATCCAAAAAAGTCATGTAAACTGAGTATGCATTTAGGTCTCTTGATGTTACAAAATGTTATTGCTTCTCTCCTGACACAGAAAGGATTAGGATTCCAAATGCTGACATCCAAATTCATTGAGGTTGAGGATTCCTGTGGGGTCTAAATGTTCAATAAACAATAATTAATATGTCACACTTACATGATGTTACTTTATTTGCAAGGCTTAATTAAAAGTGAGATCAATTTCAGCACATGCATGACCTTATTATTGAGCAATGCAATCAGTAACACTGTCCTATAAGCAAGGCTACATTACATACAAGACTGTAAAAAGCAACAGTGTGATTTTAACATTTGCAAGGAACGATTTCTGTTCTCGGGCAAGCAATGAACTGATTGTGAGTAATAAAATGTAGTTAATGTTTTACAAAGGTAAGGAGTGGGAAAGTGAGAAAAGAGGTAAAATAGCACAGTGACATGAAAAGCTTGTTTTGCTGGGACCCCTGCTGACTGAAAAGAGATCAAAGACCTGGAGGAGGCTGTGACCAGCTGAATCACGGCATTGAAACAGGACTTGTGGCAGCTGCTCTGGGCATACATCTTTGACTCAGGTGCCCAACAAACTCAGTCCTGTTTAAATGAATCACGGGAGTAGGTTACCTCTTCCCTCCTTCATTATTTCATCTGCAAGTCACAAAGGAGATGTGAGCTTCATCCATCACAATGCACAAATTCTCTGTGCACAGATTCAGTTCAGGCCTAATTAAAGACTTTCCTTTCATTTGCAGGGATAATTAGACTTTCATCTCACCAGGAAGCTTTAAAAAAAAGAGATCTATTTCTTTTTAACAAAAGCCACATCAAACAAAAGCAGACATTAACTGTCTTTTATTCAGTGCCCTAATCAATAAATAACCTGGCACAGTCAACATAGGGTTTGTGCGACAATGCAGGCATCCAGTGCTGCTTTCATTCAGCTATTGATGAGTACAAGGCACAAACAGGGAATGTAGACATCTGTTACTAAATTAATTTGTCATAAATAATTAAGAGTTTCCTTTAAAGATCAATTAATGCTTTAACCCAGTGTGTACTGCATTTTTCTAGTCATTTATATGGATTTGAAAGGCATTTCTATGTTCATGATTACCTTTCAATCAAACACAAAATCCTTTATTTTGTAATTAAATGTTATTGCATTCGGCATTACCAATGCAATATGTGAGTGAATTTGAGGTGGTTCACAGGAGATTTGATAGATTGATTAAAAACAAATGACCATGGAAGCTGAAAATTTGGAACAAACAGAGAGAATGCTCGGCATAACAAGCATGGGGCTGGATGAACACAGCAGGTCAAGTAGCATCATAGGAGCAGGAAAACTTGACGTTTCGGGCCGAAACCCTTCATCAGAAAATGATTTTCTGATGAAGGGTTTAGGCCCGAAACGTCAAGTTTTCCTGCTCCTATGATGCTGCTTGACCTGCTGTGTTCATCCAGCCCCATGCTTGTTATCTCGGATTCTCCAGCATCTGCAGTACCTTTTATCTCAGAATGCTCGGCATTCCTGGCAGCATCAGTGGAGAGAAATAGAGTTAACATTTCGAGTCTGTCACGACTCTTTTTCAGAACTCTGAAACGTTTACTCTGCCTTCTCTCTACAGATGCTGCCAGACCTGCTGAGCTTCTCCAGAACTCTGGATCAGTACCTGGAATGAGCATGATGTCTTATGAGGATAGGTTGGACTGACTGGTCGTGTTTTCACTGGAGTTTAGAAGAAGGAGTGGTGACTTGATTGAAATGTACAAGGAAATGGTTTTGATGTGGAAAGGATTCTTCTTGTTGTGGGTCAGTCCAGAACTGGGGACAACTGCTTTCAAATTAGGCATTCTCATTCCAGGAAGGAGATGGGGAGATTTGTTTTCTCTTGGATGGCTGTGCAACGTCGAGATTCTCTGCATTGGAAGGTGGCGTAGACGGGCTCATTAAATATTTTTAAGGTAGACATAGAATCTTGCCAGAAAATGGAATCAGAGGTTATTGAGGATAGATGAGAACGTTGCATTCAAAACAAAAACAGGTCAGCCATAATCTTGGAACAGGCTGAAGGAGCCAAACAGCCTGCCTTTGTTTGTACTTTTTAGTTTGTTTGTAACCTTTCCATTTCATGCAATTATTTCCTCAGACAAATAATCAATAAACTAATTGCTGCAAAAATATGAATTTGTAGAAAGAGGATATGAAAGCATTTAAATTCATTCAGAAATCTTTTAAGAAGTTAAGGGAAACAGATAGGATAGGGATCAAGGAACTATTTCTGCAGTTCAGTAGCCTAGGTATAAGAAGAATTAATTAAAACTTGAGACATTTCAGGAATGAGGCTGGGAAACAATTCTGCACACTGAGTATGATAGATGGCTGTAACTCACTTTGGAAAATGGCAATTGATGCTAAATCAAATGATGATTTTAAATTGATGGAGGTTGATGGAGTTTTGTTAACCAAATGTATTAAAGGAGAATGAGGAAAAGCAGGACGCAAAATTAAGTCATAGATCAGCCAAGAGTTAATTGAATGCAGGAACAGGCTTGGGGGCTAAATACTGTGTGACTTGGAGGAGAAATTATAAGCAATGGTGTTTTTAAGCATCTGCTACCCCTGTTCTTGCAGATGCTGGAGGTTGTGGGTTTGGGAAGTTGCTGCTGAAGAAGCCTTGTAGCAACCTTCACAATCTTGGGACCTCAAATTATTGCAAGCTGAATGATGACCCTCAATTATCATTCCATTGCTCGCCTCATTATCTTTCACCTTTTTCTTGTTAAGGCCTTGGGATTAATCTAGCCAATCTTTCATTCCTCACAATATTGCAGCTGGTGGTTTGGCTAGGAAGCAGCAGAGTTCTTCTAAAGGACGCAATCAAAGTGAAAATTTGAACTAAATTCTTAGGCTCATTATTCAACTAATGGTATAACTTGGGCCAATGAACTGTAAATCCTTTGAAGATATGTATTGCAGCCATAAAAAAAAGTGCACAAAATTACAACTCTAATTTACTGAATTTAACTCTGTTACTTACTTGGACTTATAAATATATGACCAATCTAAATTGAGACTGTTTGATGAGCCCTTGCACAATGATAGTATTTGGTGATGCCAGTTAAGAGAATTTCAGCACTGAATCTGGTATAAACTTTCAAAATGGCCATATTTCTGCAGGGCCAATGGTGTTCCTGCTCATCATTTGGAGAACTCGTGAAGAGCTCCTGTCACTTCCATGAGGGAAGTCCAGGAAACTTATTTGGCACTCAATAGGCTTTCACCACAATTTAGTACCCCAGCAACCAATGTCACTACCATCGAGGCTTACCAGACAGGCACAGACCCACAGTTCCTCAGTCCACCAGCACCATCACGTACCAGCAGAGTGCCAGGATCATCGTGGGATCACAGATGAGAAGTGAGTGGTGAAATTAGAAGTGTGGAGTTTAGAGGTCCAAGGATAGGGAGGAACGGGGGTGCGGGGCTTGGAGGTAAGGGCAGCAGTGGCTTTTAGTAACCATTCTCCTGCTCTGCACCGGGCACCTCAAACAAACCCAGAGTGTCTGATAGCAAGATTCTCTCCATTCCTTCATCCTCTCCCTAGGAGGTCACTGGCAAGCCTAATAGGTGCTCCTGCCTTCTGAGGGCTCAGGAAAATCATTCAGCGTCCATTTAATCCATGAAGCACCACTGAATGGTGAATGGGCTCGGGGATAACAGGTATAAATTAGCTCATTGATGACCCTGATTGGCATTCTGAAGCCAGTGGATAGGAATGCCACATCAATCCCTTCCTCCCTCTGACTAAATCGGATAAAGCTTTCCTGCTGCTGGGCAGTTAAGACAGATCCACTTCAAGCAAAAGTGGGTCTGGCCGCCATCTTTGCCATCTTGATCAGCTGCATTAAATCCAGCCCAATATATTAGCAGTATCAAATTTTACAATACATTTTTGTTTTGAATCTTGTAAAAATTCACTCATAAAGATGCAATGAAAATATATCCAGAGTACGTTTAGATGCAAAATCAATTACTGCAGATTCTGAAATCCAAACAGAAAATGCTGGAAATACTCAACAGGACAGGGAACATCCTTGGAAAGCAAAATAGAAAGATTATTGACCTGACAATTTTCACCATTTCCTGTTTTTAATCTATTTATGTGATTACTTCAAAGTGGTGCAGTGGACAGTGAAGGAGGTTATCTAACATTACAAACGGATCTTGATCAATTGGGCCAAAAGGCTGAGGAGTGGCAGATGGAGTTTAATTTGAATACTTGCAAGGAATTGCATTTTGGTAAAACGAACAAGGGCAGGACTTATATAGTTAATGGTAGGGCCCTGGATAGCGTTGTTGAACTGAGACACCTAGGAGTTCAGGCACATAGTTCTTTGAAAATTGTGTCATAGGTATTCAGAGTGGTTAAGAAGGCATTTAGCACACTTGCTTTCATTGTTCAGACCATTGACTATAGGAGTTGGATGTCATATTGAGTTTGTACAGGACATTGTATTGTAAAGTGAAGGTCGACCCCCACCCCCACCCCAATAACTAAAGCCAAAACACCCAGAGAGGCTTGCCTCGCACTATAATCCATTAAAAGAAATGTGAAAAGTGGTATAACCTGCCTCTCACCCACAATCTGTTATAAAGGAGTGGTTAAATGAAACAAACTCCTGAAACTCACTTAAAAATCAACAAGTAACAATTTATTTATCTAATTCTAACATGACTGCATTAACTTAACTGTTAACAAACCAACTAATTCCCCTCCAACTGCCAACTATTCCCGAATAAATCAAGACTCTAATGGTATGTTGTTCCAATAAATACAACTCCCACTTGTATAAACCAAAATTTAAAAAAAAGAACTTCGTCTCTCAAAGTTATAGTCGAATACATCTTCCGGAATGTCTTGTGTCTTCTCCATTGATCTTCTGTCAGGAATATTCTTTTGCTGAATTCTTCTGTCTGGAATATTAGCTAAGAGTGCTGCAGTACCTTTATTAATTATATGATGCTTTCTCTAAGAGCTGAGAGAGCTGATCTCTTATCAGATGGCAGTTAGTTCTCTTCCAATTTTGCAACTGTCCTCATCTTTTATACCCTTGATGACATATCAATTTCTTACAATAGGATTGGTCTGATGTTGTCAAAACCATTAGATTTAAATTTAATTGGTTTTGGTATCCAAGGGCCTGATCTAAATTAATTGGCTAAATTCAAATTTGTTGTGTGGATAACAAAGCAAAACTGTGGCTTAGCCTGCAAACAATTCCAGCTCTTTGATACAAATGTTACAATACAGGTGCTCTGTGACCTGCAAACCCATAAGCTGCCCACAAACATTTCTTTAAATCTCCAAGCCAAGAAAAAAAAATTATCCTTTAAAGGGACCACACACTACTTTCCCCCATATCATTTTATAAACATCAATATTTTACCAACACCAAATTCTAACATCCTGTCTTCTAATCCGCAAGTACTCTACCCAACTTCGCAACAATTGGTGAGGCCACTTTTGGAGCACTGTGCACAGTTCTGATCACTCTGCCAGAGGGAAGATGTTATTAAATTGGAGAAAAATCAGGAAAAAAATTAGAATGATGGTGCCTGGAATGGAGGTTTTGAATTATAAGGAGAGGCTGGATTAGCTGAATTTTTTTTTTCATTGGAGCCTAGTAGGTTGAGGGGGTGACCTTATCGAGGTTTATAAAATTATGAGGGATAGAGATAGGTAAATATCAAAGGTCACTTCCGAAGAGTAAGGGAGTTCAAAACTGGAGGACATTTGTTTTTAACGTGAGAGCGTAAACATTTAAAAGGGACCCAGGTGTACACAAAGGTTGGTTCGAATGTGGAATGAACTGCCAGAGGAAGTGGTACATGCAGGTACAGTTCCAACATCTAAAGGACAATTGGGCAGGTACTTGAATTGGAAAGGTTTCAAAGGTAATGGACCAAATGCAGGCAAATGGAACTAGTTTAGTTTGGAAAACGTGATCGACGAGTTGGACTGAAGGGCCTGTTTCCGTTCTGTTATGTCTCTATGACTCTAAGTGGCAATGATTACATGGCTTATGAAACTGCTCATTTTTAAAATAATGTCTCTTACATGCATTTCCAAATCTGAATCTGTATTGTGTGATAAAATCTAATACTTCACCATGTTTCAATGTCTGTCGCGTTTGCTTTTGACAAATTTCTGCCTGCCACTTTCGTTCATATTTTCCTCAGGGTAAAATTCTGCAAAGATTAGCAATAGTTAAAATCTTTGAAGTATACAAGCAAAATTCTGAATTGAAAAAGCACAATAGGGTTATTTGTAAACCCTACTCATCCAAAGTGGGCTTTTACAATCAAGCCACAACCTTATTTCCTAACAGTTTTAACCTGCAGTTTTTAGCAGAAGCGCACCAGAAGGAGGCACTAGTGCACTACTTCAACGATTCGGATACAGTTGTAATGACAGAACTGGGGCCCAATTGCAATTATTACACCAAGCTTGAACATAATGTAACCACAAGTGGATTTAATCCCAAAAGAGTAAGTTATTTCAAACTTATTGTCAGGCCTGGAGGATCAGAAATGCATCTGCAAGCTCCAGAAAGTAGAACAGGATGATACTAACTGACAGTGGCCTTTCAACCTCTCACATATATCTGCTGCCATTCATTTATATCAATCCAAACCAGTGCCTCAACGCTATTCAATCAAAATGCTCCATTTCCCTCGATATTGTAGAAACAGAATAAAGGAGCAGGAGGAGGCCATTCGGTCCTTTGAGCCTGCTCCACCATTCATGGCTGATCGTCCAACTCAATAGCCTAATCCTACTTTCTCCCCATAACCTTTGATCCTATTCGCCCCAAATGCAATATTTAGTTGCCTCTTGATTACATTCAATGTTTTGACATTAAGTACTCTCTGTGGTAAGGAATTCCACCGGCTCAACACTCTTTGGGTGAAGAAATGTCTCCTTAGCTCTATCCTAAATGGTCTATCTCGAATCCTCATACTGTGACCCCTGGTTCTGGACACACCCACCATCGGGAACGTCATCCCCGCATCTACCCTGTCCAGTCCTGTTAGAATTTTATCAGTCTCTATGAGATTCCCCCCTTATTCATCTGAACTCCAGTGAAAACAATCCTGAACTAGTCAACCCCTCCTCATATGTCGGTCCCGCCATCCCTGGAATCAGCCTGGTAAACTTCGCTGCACTCTCTCGAGAGCAATTCATCTCACATTTGAACATGTTGAATGATGCAAATTGACTCTGCCTTTTGGGAAAGTAAGTTCCAGACATACACTATCTTTTTTCTGAAGAAGTGCTTCATGAGTTTACTCCAAAATGACACAGGGCTACCTTTAAGATTGGGCCCACTGTCTTCTGAACTCCATACTAAAGGAGGTAGTTATCCTGAATCTACACTACCAAATTCCTTTTTCAAATGGGTGGCATGGTGACCCAGTGGTTAGCACTGCTGCCTCACAGTGCCAGGGTCCTGGGTTTGATTCCACCCTCAGGCGTCTGTGTGGAGTTTGCATATTCTCCCTGTGTCTGTGTGAGTTCCCGCCAGGTGCTCCAGTTTCCTTCCATAGTCCAAAGATGTGCTGGTTAGGTGGCTTGGCCATGCTAAATTGTCCAGAATGACTGGGAATGAGTAGGCTAAGTGGATTAGCCATGGGAAATGCAGGGATACAGAGATAGGAAAGCAGGTGTGGATTGGGTGAGATGCTCTTTGGAGGGTTGGTGTGGACTCAATGGGCCAAATGGCCTGCTTCCACACTATAGGGATTCTATGATTTGAAATGTTTCAATTAAATCACGGGGAGGCTGGGGGGGTGTGAAGTGGTGGTAATATTTGCCCACTCTCTTGCTGAAAAAACCACTATTCCATGCATAAAAAAAATCCAAATCAATCTGTTCAGAGATGTTGTTAAACAGTTCTAGAGGAGCTGAACTTAAATCTAACCCTCTTGGCTCCGAGGTAGGAACACTACTATTAAGCCACAAGAACCTTCCACCACTGGTCTTCTAGATTGTTTTTCTTCAATGTGCCCAAGCAGTTAACGATTTGAATACATCTACTTCCAAGACCCTTTACTGCTCCACAGATTCCATCCCCTCACCATGAACAAAATATTGCGATTGTGGTTCTGAAGTGGCTGATTCTATTCTTATGCATATTCCCTTTTTCATAGTTAGCCAATAGAAACCTCATGTGCCCAATGCCTGATCCCCCTGGAGGCTTGCCTTCCTCCTGACTGCTCGCCTATACACATATATGTGACTGTCAGGGCCTGTTTTTTTGGGCCCACTTTGATAGTTTCTTACCACCTAAACTCCTACTTCCCCACAAATGGTCTTGCTAGATTGAGCAGCGGACCGACAGCGAGCAAACTTGCAATGTGTACCAGTCAGAAGAACCAGGGCAGTGGATGCATGGGCATGCTACCATATACGAAGCCCCCTCCAAGCCCCACACTGTCCTGATTGAGAACATGTATTGCTCTTCCTTCATTGCCACTCAGCAAAATCCTGGAAGGCTATCCCTTATACCATTGTAGGTGTCCCTACGTCCTTACTCCTGCAGTGGTTCAAGAAGATATGGATACTTCAGTAAGACATTTGACAAGGTTCTTCATGGTACACTGGCTAGCAAGGTTTGATCACATGGAATACAGGGAGAACTAGCCATTTGGATACAGAACTGGCTCAAAGGTAGAAGACAGAGGGTGGCCTTTCGGACTGGAGGCCTATAACCAACGGTGTGCCACAAGGATCAGGTCCACTGCTTTTTGTCATTTATATAAATGATTTTGATGTGAACATAGGAGGTATGTTTAGTAAGTTTACAGATAACACCAAAATTGGATGTATTAATGGACAGCGAAGAATGTTATCTCAGAGTACAATGAGACCTTGATCAGATGGACCAATGGGCCAAGGAGTTGCAGATGGAGTATCATTTAGGTAAATATGAGGTGCTGCATTTTGGAAAGACAAATCAGGGCAGAATTTATACACTTAATAAGGTCCTAGGGAGTGTTGCTGAACAAAGTGACCTTGGAGTGCAGGTTCACAGTTCCTTGAAAGTAGAGTCACAGGTAGACAGGATAGTGAAGAAGGCGTTTGATATGCTTGTCTTTATTGGTCAGTGCATTAACTATAGGAGTTGGGAGGTCTTGTTGTAGCTGTACAGGACATTGGTTTGGCCACTTTTGGAATACTGCGTACAATTCTGATCTCGCTGCTGTAGAAAGAATGTTGTGAAATTCAAAAGGGTACAGAAAAGATTTACAAGGATGTTGCCAGGGTTGAAGGGTTTCAGCTCGAGGGAGAGGCTAATTATACTGCGGCTATGTTCCCTGGAGCGTCGAAGGCTGAGGGGTGACACTATAGAGGTTTTTCAAATCATGAGGTGCATGGATAAGATAAATAGACAAGGTGTTTACCCTGGGGTGGGCAAGTCCAAAACTGTAGGACATAGGTTTAAGGTGAGAGGGAAAAGATTTAAAAGGGACCTAGGGGACAACGTTTTCACACAGAGGGTGGAGCCTGTATAGAATGAGCTACCAGAGGAGATGGGGGAAGCTGGTATAATGACAACATTTAAAAGGCATTTGGATGAGTATATGAATAGGAAGGGTTTAGAGGGATGTGGGCCAAATGTTGGCAAATGGAACTAGATTTATTGAGGATATCTGCTCAACATGGGCGAGTTGGGCCAAAGGGCTTGTTTTTGAGCTGTTTAACGCTATGACTCTAAGACAGCTGACCACCTTCAGAGCAATTAGGAAGGGAAATAAATGCTGACCTGACTAGTGCTGTCCATAAACAAATTTTTAAAAAGCCGTATTGATGAGGCTTAGATTTTAAAATCTGCTGGGCCTCTTGCTGCCGTTGTCGACCCCTCTCTGCATGATTCCCACCATCAAAGTGAAAATCTGGGCTTTTTTTATTCATTCATGGGATGAGGGCATCGCTGGCCAGGCAGCATTTGTTGCCCATCCCTAACTGCCCAGAGGGTAGTTAAGAATCAACTATATTGTTGTGGGTCTGGAGTCACATGTAAGCCAGACCAGGTAAGGATGGCAGTTTCCTTCCCTAAAGCACATTTGTGAACCAGATGGGTTTTTTCCCAACAGTTGACAATGGATTCCTGGTCATCATTAGTCTCTCAATTCCAGATATTTATTGTTTTGGCTGGAAAAGGGAAAAAAAGTACTCAGTAACTGGGAGCAGTGGTTGACACAGAGTGCTGGAAATTCACATGAGTTCAGACAGTATATGTGGAGAGGTGCATAGACAATGTTTCAAGTCAATGTTGACACTTCAGCAGTCCACCAACAGCAAACACTTTCCTCTGGTATAATCATGCCCACAGTCCCACTATCCAGCCAAGATCAGAACCCACGTGTGCCAGTAAGGTTCTGACCCAAAGTCAAGCTCTGCACTTGTCTACTCAAGGACAATTCGGAATGATCAAAATAAATTGGTTTAGACAACGATATCCATATCCCACGAATGAATGAGCATATCTTTTCTTTTCTACAATTGAATAATCAAATATATATTTCCTACATTCAGGCCATTCAGCCCTTTGAGCCTGCCTTGTCACTTAATGTGATCATGGCTGGTCAAACCCTCAATGTCTTTTACCCACACAATCCACACAACCCCTTATGCCATTGAGAATCAAAATTTTATCAACTTCTACTTTAAAACACTTGAGAGGAATAGAGAATTCCAAAATTTCACCAACTCAGAGAAAATATTTCACCGTAACTTTGTACTGAATGGCATTCCCATATTTTCAATTTGTGGCCCTTGGATGTGGACTCTCCAACCAGGAGAAACATTTTACTTGCACTTATCCTTTAAGTATTTTGTGTGACTCAATGAAATTGCCTTTTATTCTTTGAACTCCAGAGAAAGCAGAAATTATCTCTCTTCATAGGGTAGTCCTGCCACCAACAAATCCAGAGAACAATCATTGCCCTCACTTTATAGCAATGATAGTCTCCCTAAGATAAGTTAAAACTACACGCAGTACTCCAAATATAGTCCGAGCTAAGTTTTGATACATTGAAGCAAGACTTCATTCCTCCCATGCAGAAATCTTCATGTGATTAAGGTTAACATTCTATTAGCCTTTCTCATATCTTGCTGCATCTGCATGTTAGCCTTCAGACTTATTGATGAGGACGTCTTGGCTCCTTTGTAGATCTAACATTCTAACCTCGTTCCATTTAAGAAATAAGCTGAGCGTCTGTTGCTCCTAACAGAGAGGATGACTTCACATTTTCCGCATTATATTCCATTTGCCAAATTCTTGCCCATACATTATGGTTGTTAAAATCCTCTCGAAGTCACTTTACTATCTTCGTCATAACACATGTTCCCTCTGAGCTTTGCATCATCTGCAAATTAGAAAATATTACATTTAGTCACCACATCAAAATCATTATGTATTGTGAACAGCTGCAGTCCACGTACTGATTCTTGTGGCGTCCCAATGGTCACATTATGCCAATGTGAGAATTGTTCGTCTAAAAAGCAAACACAGAAAATGCTGGAGGAAATCAGCAAGTCTGGCAGCATTTGCAGAGAAAGAGAGAAACAGAGTAATGTCTTGAGTCAAGTATGACTCTTCTTTGGAACTTATTCCTACTCTCTGTTTTATGCCTGTTAGCCAATGCTTAATCCATGCCAGCACATTATCACTTGTAACATGTGCCCTGACTTTGCTAACCAACCTCATTCGGGAACCTTATCAAAAGTCTTCTGATAATCCAAGTATGCTACACCCATTGACTCCCCTTTACAATCTCGTTAGTCACATTCACAAAAAAAAATCAGTTTCTCATTCACAAATCCTTGCTGAGTATGCCCAGTCAAGTCATTATTATCTGATGCTATCATTTATCTGCATATGAATTATTTGCATTGGAATTTTTGATGTTAAACATGCAGTCTATTGCATTTTATATTTGTGAAGATCATCCTCCTTCAAGATTTAGTACTGAGGTCTCAGAGATAGTACGATTTGCAGATGCTGGAGTCAGAGATAATTCAGTGTGGAGCTAGAGGAACACAGCAGGCCAGGCAGCATTGAAGGAGCAGGAAAGCTGACATTTCGGGTCAGGACCCTTCTTCAGAGGTCTATTGTGATTCATTTAATCACACAATGGGTATTTGACTCTGTTTCTGGCTACTTGCCAATTGCTGATCATTTTTTGCTATTTTAATCTGCTTTGCATATGTAATAGGTGACATGTGTCCATGTAAATGACATTGTCATATCCAAGATAACAGTAAAGAATGAGGAAATGGACAAAGTTAAACAATTATTTTTGAATAATTTGCTACCTCAGATATGACTTTTGCTTGACTCAGAAGCTGTTTTACATAAATTTACTTCTAATTAAAGTCTTATTCAGACACTTCATGGAATATTGAAAAAGTTAAAAATTGACAAAATTAGGAATGATCTGGGATTTAGGCCCCAGTGCCAAAATCAATCCGGTCAGTTTGATTCAAGTGATGCCAGACTGAATAATGAGGTCAAGTGCTCAGCTGCACCAAAATAACCCATGATACTAGCAGTGACAGGAGCAAAGCAAAGTGTGAAAAATTGTGTGAAATCTCACAGATACGTGTTTGTGGATTTGCATGTATTGGAATCAGACTTGCAGCTCGTACGGCCTCTGATTCTGATCCAGTCTCGTTGAAATGTCAGACTAACAGTTTGCAAAAGCAGCCAGCAACAGCCCGTTCTTTCTGAAATGTCTAACAGCAATTACTGTGAGAAAGACCTTTCCTTGTGGAAAATTACACCTTCCATATAATCTGTTCTTACAGAAATGCACACCCGAGGTGTTGCAATATGCCATCAACAATTAATCTACTTGTAAAATTTCATCTCATCTTTCACTGTGCTACTTTTCCTCAAAGTGACAGAAAGTACAACAAAGTCTACAGCTTCATTTGACAAAATAATTAATTGTAATGTTTCCAAATAAGTAGTAAAATTGGTTATTTCCTTCAACTATTTTTGACTCTATTTTATATTGTAACATTTGATCGAGAGAAACAATTGGCTAGCTATTAGTTGCCTCTGTTGGTTCTGTTCTCATTGTGATGGTGGGGGTTACAGAGGGGTGGTGCCTGGATCACCATCATCTCCCCCAGTCCCATACCCATACTGGGCAGACACTGTCATCAACAGTGCTCCTCTGTAAATAATGAGTTTAAAGCTCAGTTGGTCCCAGTAATAACCAGCCCACAGTCAGTGTGGCCAGTCGGCTGGAAGTGAGCAAGCCTTTTTTTAATGGAGGGTGCCCTTTTTTGCACTGGGGACAGGTTTTTAATTCACAACTTACCCCTGCACTCGTCTCCCTAAAATGTGCAAAGCCCGCTAGCCCAATAACTTCTGGGTTTATGTCACTCATCTCAATTAAGAGAAAAGGACAAGGTTCTGAGGAGAGAAGATCGGAAGTTAGGCAGGAACTTTAAAAGGAGGACCTCGAAGGTAGCAATATCTGGATTGCTCCCAGTGCCGCAAGCTAGTGAGGATAGGAATAGAAGGATAGAGCTGATGAATGTGTGGCTGGGTAGCTGGTGCAGGAGAGAAGGATTCACATTTTTGGATCATTGGAATCTGTCTGGAGGTAAGAATAATAGAGTGGTTATGGTAGGAGATTTTAACTTACTAAGCATAGACCAGGACTTCCTTAGTGTTAAGAGCTTGGATGGAATGGAATTTGTTAAGTGCGTGAAAGAAAATTTTCTAATTCAATCTGTGGATGTACCTACTCTTGGGAAATAAGGCAGGGCAGGTGACTGAGGTGTTGGTGGGGGAGCACTTTGGGGCCAGTGACCATAATTCTATTAGTTTTAAAATAGTGATGGAGAAGGATAGACTGGATCTAAGAGTTAAAGTTTGAAATTGGAAGAAGGCTAATTTTGACCGTATCAGGCAAGATCTTTCAAAAGTTGATTGGGGGCAGTTGTGCACAGCTAAAAGGATGGCTGGAAAATGGGAAGCCTTCAAAAATGAAGTGAGAGTCCAGAAACAGTATGTTCCTGGCAGGGTAAAGGGCAAGACTGGTAGGTGTGGGGAATGCTGGATGACGAGAGAAATTGAGGTTCTGGTCAAGAATAAGAAGGGAGCATATGTCAGGTACAGACAGCAGGAATCGAGTCCATCCCTAGGAGAGTATAAAGGCAGGAGTATACTTAAGAGGGAAATCAGGAGGGCAAAAAGGGAACGTGATTTAGCTTTGACAAATAGGGCTATGGAGAATCCAAAGGGATTCTACAAATCCATTAAGGACAAATGGGTAACTAGGGACAGAATAGGCCCCCTTAAAGATCAGCAAGGCCATCTATGTGTGGAATCGTAGGAGATGGGGGGGGTGATATTAAATGAGTATTTTGCATCAGTGTTTACTGTGGGGAAGGATATGGAAGATAAATAACAATGGGAAATAAATAGCGACTTCTTGAAAAATTTCGATAATAAAAAGGGGGAGGTGCTGGATGTCTTAAAATGCATAAAGGTGGTTAAATCCCCAGGACCTGCACCCAAAAACTCTTTTGGAAGTGAGGGGCGTGATTGCTAGGCCCCTTGTTGAGATATTTATGCCATCCATAGCCACAGGTGGAGTGCCAAAAGATTGGAGGTTGGCTAACGTGGCACCACTATTTAAGAAATGTGATTCAGGAAAAGCCAGGGACCTAGGTTTGTTTCCAACCTCAGGTGACTGACTATGTGGAGTTTACACATTCTCCCTGTGACTACATGAGTTTCCTCTGGGTGCTTCAGTTTCCTCCCACAGTCCAAAGATGTGCGGGTTAGGTGGACTGGCCATGCTAAACTGCCTGCACTGTGCAGGCTAGGTGGGTTAGCCATTGGAAATGCAGGATTACAGGGATAGGGTGGGCCTCAGGGCGATGCTTTTCGGAGAGTCGGTGTGGACCCGATAGATCACATGGCCTGTTTCCACACTGTAGGGATTCTATGAAGAATGGATGATGAAAGATGCCTCCAATCCATAAACCACACCCAATCATGCAATCCTGTGCCCCAACCATATGAACACTTGTCAGTTTATACAGTTTACTTACTGTTTCCACCGTTCATACACCTATGTCAAGCTATGCCCATCTCCCAATCCCCAGGGCTTCTTTAGTACTTATACCAACTTAGTGTCTAACTCATGCTTCCCATCCTCAACCATTTGCCCTCACACTGACCATAACAAACTGATACTGTATCCACTTTAGGCTCCATGCAGAGATGAGATAAAACAAAATTACATTGCTAGTGTCTGTTGCAGATTTGACCATGGTGAGAAAAATGTTCAGAAGAAATAATTTGTACTGAAGATAAAAAGGATCCAGTGGATGTGTTATGTTTAGCTTTCCAGAAGGCATTCAGTAAGGTGCCAGGTCAAAGGTTATTGCGGAACATAAAAGCTCCTAGTGTATGGTACATAGATAGGACATTGACTGGCTAACAGATAACAGAGAGTTGGAATAAGTGCATCCTTTTCAGGCTGGCAAGATGTCTCGAGTGGTATGCCACAGGGGTCAGTGGACGAGCCTCAGCTCTACAGTTTATATACATAATTTGGATGTAGTGATTGACGATAATGGTGGCTCGATTCACTGCTGACATAAAGATAGGTATGAAAATGAGTTGGGAAGAGGACGTAAAAAACAAGTGATCAAGAAAGCTAAAAGAATGCCCTGGTTTATTACGAGGGGAACTGACTGCAAGAGTTGAGAGGTTATGCTTCAGTTAAGTGGAAAATTGGTGAGATCAAATCTGGACTACCGTATACAGTACTGGTCATTATATTTACAGAAGGATATTAATGTTTTGGAAGCAGTTCAGAGAAGGTTTGCGAGACTAATGCCTGAAATGAGAAGATTGCTTTGTGAGGAATGGTGTCACAGGCTGGGCGTCTATCCTCTGCAGTTTAGAAGAGTCAGAGGTGACTTGACAGAAACAAATAAGATCCTGAGGGGACTTGACCTGTAATCCCTTTAATATTGAAAGGATGTTTGCCCTTATGGAAGAATCCGGAGCTAGAGGTCATAGTTTAGAAAAAGAGGATGCCTATTTAAAAAAGAGATGATGAAACATTTTTTTCTCGCAGAGGATTGAGAGTCTTTGGAATTCCCTTCTTCAAAAGGCAGTGGATGCAGAATCTCAGAATATTTTTAAGGCATAGGGCAATAGATTCTTGATTACCAAGGGGATGTAAGATTACCAGGGTTATGTAGGAGTGTAAAATTGATGTTAAAATCAGATCAGCCGTGATCTTATTGAATGTGGAGCAGATTTGAAGGGCAGAATGGCCTCCTCTTGGTCCTTGTTCATATATTCTCAAAAACCCATTTATTACATATACATTCCTTCAACAAAGCATACAACAGCAAACGTTTAATGCAAGTACAACAAGCATTTGAACGTTTTTTTAATCTACTGGTGAGGTGTGGGTGTCACTGGCTAGTCAGCATTTATTGCCCATCCCTAGTTGCCCTTGAAAAGGTGGTGGTGAGCTGCTTGGAACTCAGGGTGACTGTTGAGAAATCAGGGGTCATCCATTTAAAACGGGGGTTTGAGAGTTCCTGGAACTCTCTCCCTGAAAAAGTGGTGGAAACAGAATTATTGAATATTTTTTAATTCAGAGATGGATATATTCTTGTTAAGTAGGGTGTTCAAAGTTTGTTAGGAACATACATTTGAGGCTATAATCAGATCAGACATAATCTTATTAAATGGCAGAGCTGGCTCAATGGGCTGATTGGGCTACTCTACTCCTGATACCATTATTAATATGTTCATTTGTATGCCATAAGCAATAAGCATGGGTCCTTTTGTTGTTCCACCTGACATAGCCTTGAAACCTGCTCCGTGTCCTGTCCCTGAGATTGGAAAGCATTGGCAAAATGTTACTGACAAAGGACTGCCAAGGAAATGGCTTATAATGAATCATCAGCAGAAATGAGTTGAAGACCTGCCTCTGGGCAGAGCACGAATGGAACAGAGTTGAATCTTGTAAGATGTGTTGTAATCCACTTGTGAAGATTGCTACAAAAAGTGAATGCTGTGCATGAAGATGTAATCATTGATTCATAAAATGGTTACGGCGCAAGAGGTATTTTTGCATCAGCTGTCTACCTCCATATAGCAAGAGCATCCCAATATGTTTATTGGTGTCTGAATGCAGACTCTTGTTGCTAAAGTTGACTTGGCAATTGTTGATGCAGAATATGAAGAAAAGGTTAACTTGAACACTAAAATCATTTTATCACTCAATCTATCTGAAAGGATATGCCTTCCTCGAAAAATTGTATCTCGTCAAGAACTGCCTTCCCACATGATTTAAAATTGCAGCAAATTTAGATGTTCAAATTTCCTTGTCTTTATCATAAACATTAATCATTATTGCAAATAGGAAATATATTCAGTCCTAATTTGGGAATGCCATTGACCGGTCTTACCCACTGTTAAGTTAATCAAATATTCCTATTGACTAGATAATTAATAATTAAGCTCAGAACAATGCATTTAGATTACATTATACTGCCTAATCAGATGGTTTCATATAATGAAGACAACAATGTTCTTATCAACCTGTTGCATCTCAGTAAACTTCAATGCGTCTTTTGCAAATTACTTCCTTTTCATAAATTCTAATAAGCATTGATACATTGCCTTTATTCTGCTCTGTGCAATTAAATTGCTTTTCTTTGGCGTAGATTCCAGTGTTTCCCTGTTGTAAATGTCAGAGTTGATAACTCTGCATCTGCACTACCATAGACCATGACCTGTATTTTTTTCTGAAGATTGAGACCATATTACCATCTCCTGCTTTAAATTGAGCTTTAATTTTTTTAAAATTTCAGCTTCTCTGACAATTTTTTAAAATGATTCTCATGTATCTTACATCTGGCCTATAAAATTTATAAATCATAATGTGTTGTGCTTTATTAATTGTTATTCATTGTTGTGATTTTATTCAGGAGTTTATTTTCACCGACACTGCTTTGCTCAACTCTGATATGTCAAGTTTGTTTTCCTTTTCTAAATATTTTACACCGTCACATATAGCTTGCCTTTTTATCCTTGTCTCTCTGAAGCAGATATCAACTAACCTTTCCTTCCTTACCTAAATGTCAAGATCCAGAACCTTTCCCTTATGCTATTTGTAATTAAAGATACTTGAAGGTAGGATCCAGTTAACATTTATAATTCATGTTTGTAGAACTTATTAGTTACAAGTTATAGGGGGAGGTCTCAGACATGATAGGTCTCAGGATGGTTTCATTCATTCACGTAAAGAGTCAGGTTTTAACAGATAGTAGGAACTGCAGATGCTGGAGAATCTGAGATAACAAGGTATCGAGCTGGATGAACACAGCAGGCCAAGCAGCATCAGAGGAGCAGGAAAGCTGACGTTTCGGGCCTAGACCCTCGAAATATCAGCTTTCCTGCTCCTCTGATGCTGCTCAGCCTGCTGCGTTCATCCAGCTCTATACCTTGTTATCTCAGGTTTTAACAGATTATGGGTCAACCTTCATTTTGTCCTTGGTCAGATGATGCAAAATGATATTTAGACCGGTACGCTCACTTTCAGTGTCCCATAAAAGGGGGAAAGCCACATGGAATTGAATACACAAGATGCTGTACAAGCTAGGATTGTGATTAATGGGGAATCCCCAGGGTCCATATGGATCAAAGAAGATAGGTGGCATACACAGAAAGGCTATAATACATGGGGTTCAGAGAAGGAGGGAGAGGGACAGCTGATTGAAGGGAAACAGATTAAAATTTCTCTTAGCTGTGGTTCTCTGTGTTAGGTATAGAATTGATAAAGGTCCCAAAATTCCTTTGGCTATTATCATGGTGTTTACACCAAGATTTTATCTGTCGATGTTGTCCACTGTAGACCTCACCAGGGACAGTGGGAAAACAATGCAATGACATGGAGTAGGTGATGCAGATATTATCGCGGAGGCACCTCATGACGCATAGCCCCATGTGTGCTGCACCCTGTGCTTGTCTGTAACTGGGGTGGAGATTCAATCAAACTTTCCAACACTGTCTTATTCCCCTTAAACCTACAAATATTCTCCTTGACCTCGACTGATTGAGGAATAACAAGTAAAAGTAGACTTTTCTCCAGCCATTCTAAATGTTCCTCCAGCCAGGACTCCACAATTGTAGTCCACCTTCATCCATTTGGATGCACCAGCTCGCCAGACATTTAAGTCCCTGCAGATAAGTCGTATTCCAATTGACTCGCTGATGTGTGAAATAGTGATGTCGAGTATACATGCTCCTGGTTCCAGACCCCAAGACTTTTGTTCAGGGATGTGGCCACCACATTTATAACCCATTCCTAGATGCCCTTGAGAATGTAATGTTGAGCTTCCTTCTTGCAGTGCTACAGCTCCTTTGGCGGAGGTGGACCTACAATGACACTGGGGAGAAGGTTCCATAATTTTGACTCAGTAACGTTGAAGGAATAGGGATGGACTGGTTGAAGACTTGGAGAGGAATTTGTGTTCTAAGAATCTGAACTTCTACCTTAAAAGAACAGCTTCAATCCACCATTTTTCAATATAACACTAGATTTGCTCTTGGACGCTATCTGAATTGCCAATTAATTTTGAACTTACATACTTGAAAAAGATCACTTATTGATGAAAGATTTTCCTTGTGGTAATGAACATCATTGTCACTTGTTATTTAGCAATGCACAGTATAATTCTCTGATGTTACATCATTTCATAGCACCATAGAAGTAAGTGGAAGAGTTTTCATTTATATTCTTCAGACAATGAAGCATTGATGAAATGTACGTACTGCTGTAATGTAAACAAATGTACAACTGCAGGGATGAGATCAGGAAAGGGTTTATGGATGTGAGTAAACAATTAATGTGGGTTTATTATTGAATTTAATACATACAAAATTATGTTGCCATTTCATTTTTCATACTTAATTCATTATCGTCCCAAATAGAAGCCTCACAAAAACAATTTTCCTCAGCAATGATTAGAGTATCCCTTTTATATCTGTCATATTCTATTGATGGCTATTCGCATAATTTATTTATTCATCTTTAGCTCCTTACCAATCTCATCATGACCATGGGAGCTATTGTTTCCTTCTGTTCTGCAGTTTAAGGAACGCCATCATTTAAAGGAGCAAATTGCAAACTTCTTTTTGCACGATGCTGAAAGAAGAAACACGTATCCACAGCACTTTGCCTTTGCATTAATAATTAAACGAGTGCAAGGATGCCAAATTTCAAAAGCTGACAACAAATTATACTATGGAAACAAAGTGTACCTTGGGGAAAGGGTGTGGCTTGCTTGGCAGGTCTACTGTGATTGGCTAGGGCATTACCACAGAGAAACCAAAAGGAAACTATAGATTCCCCAAGTCCACAGGTAATTTATAAAATGTGCAAAGCCTGAACATAGCCCTTTCATTTTCAAAGAATAGATCCCTGTGTACAAATGTATGTCGCTTCTAGCAACTGTAAATAAGCCACATGTTGAGCTCGCCTAATAACTTACCTGTTGGTGTCGCTATTCGGGCACTCAGGATTGTTCAGGAAGTACTGCCCAATCATAGAATCACATCTTAAAAGGAGACATTTTGAAATGAATTTTTGCAGATGTGAGCTCAGTATGAATGGTCTAAAGAACCAAACAGTCAAGCTGTTTAATTTGATCAGCCAGTTGTTGGACATATGGCCTACATATTTGATATTGCACCAGCCTGAAATTCATTTGTGATGATGCTTAAATTTGCAGTCGGCAGACTGTCTGTTTGGATGGATGCCAGTGGAAAGATACCATTAATAGGTTAAAATCTAACCCAGAACTTATCAAGTATTTTTCAAAAGGAAATTGATACCATTTTTATGTTTCTATGATTTCTTATATTTTTGGGATTAAGGATATTAACAACTCTAGCTTTTTCTTAATGGTTTAGGTCTCTAATTCTTTTGATTGTATAATTAGCACTCCCATTACTTATTTTTCTTATTTTATAACTTTAATAGGATTGAGAATTACAAAAATGATTACCAGTACGTTTTAGTTAATAACCCGACCTGTAATCCTAGCCAACCCTGTACTGACTCACAAAGTAATACTTAACAAAGCTTGGAAAGCTGAAATGTTATGTCATTAGGCATAACCTATGAATAAGTCATGCTAATTGCATGTAATTAACATTTGTGGATGTGGTTAACTATATAATAAATTTTCCCTTGTAACTCACATTGTAAATTCTATTTTTACACAAATTGAAGAGTATGAATAAAGCCACCATTGATCTACTTTTGGGAACAGTGAGCTGTAGTTTTGCTGTGTTTTAATTTGGTGCAATTATGATCCTTGTAAAGTTTAGTTGAAAATCTACATTGAGAGGTCATTTTTAATTCAGAGGCTGATAAAATGTTTTGATTAATTTAGTAAGCTAGATAATGCAGGCAAACACAACTGCCTACATATGCAGTATGGCGGAAAGTATAAAGGCACTAAAAGATTGAATTGCTAGAAGTAATGTTGTTTCTAATTTTCGCTCCTTTTATGTAACTTGTATTGACATTTTAAAAATCCTTTATACTAGTCAATCCTAAAGGGCCAGTTCAAAAAATATATAAAGTTGAAAATTGTAGAGTCCAGGCTAGAGACAAGAAACATTCCAGTTTTTATCTCCTTGTCTTGGTACAAACTTGGCAGTGGCCTGTAATTTTTTTGTTAAAATTCGGCAAAACTAGAAATCCCAGACATTTGCTAAACCAATAAAACCACAAGATTTTGTGGGTTACAAGAAGAGATTTTTTTTTAATGATGCCAGAGTCAACAAAACAAACATTAAATCCAACTAATTCTGTCCTTATGTTTAGAATCACCATGAGTAATACATGAATTAACAGGCAAGTTGTAAATGAATATAAACTATAAATTACACCTTCAATGCCAGACACAATTAAGGCAGATCTTATGAATTACTCAGGTTTTGCTGATCACACTGGGTCACAAAATTATTCAAGGTTTTTCTTCCTACAAGGAATTTTAACACCTCTCCTTCTGGAAGTTTGTCTTTACCTCCAGCTGCCAGCAACACACAACCCAACAAAGGTCCTGAGCATGAGAGATAAAAGGTACTGCAGATGCTGGAGAACCCGAGATAACATGGCGTGGGGCTGGATGAACACAGCAGGCCAAGCAGCATCATAGGAGCAGGAAAACTTGATGTTTCGGGCCGAGACCCTTCATCAGAAATGGGTGGGGGGAAAGAGGGTTCTGAAATAAATAGGGAGAGAGGGGGAGACGGATAGAGGATGGATAGAGGAGAGGATAGGTGGAGAGGAGGCAGACAAGTCGAAGAGGCGGGGATGGAGCCAGTAAAGGTGAGTGTAGGTGGGGGGCTAGGGAGGAGATAGGTCAGTCCAGGGAGGACGGACAGGTCAAGGGGGCGGGATGATGTTAGTAGATAGGAGATGGGGGTGGGGCTTGAGGTGGGAGGAGGGGATAGGTGAGAGGAAAAACAGGTTAGGGAGGTGGAGATGAGCTGGGCTGGTTTTGGGATGCGGTTGGGGGAGGGGAGATTTTGAAGCTTGTGAAATCCACATTGATACCATTGGGCTGCAGGGTTCCCAGGCTGAATATGATTTGCTGTTCCTGCAGCCTTCGGGTGGCATTGCAGGAGGCCCAGGATGGACATGTCGTCTGAGGAATGGGAGGGGGAGTTGAAATGGTTCGCAACTGGGAGGTGCAGTTGTTTGTTGCGAACTGAGCACAGGTGTTCTGCAAAGCGGTCCCCAAGCCTCCGCTTGGTTTCCCCGATGTAGAGGAGGCCACAACGGGTACAGCTGATGCAGTATACCACATTGGCAGATGTGCAGGTGAACATCTGCTTGATGTGAAAAGTCTTCTTGGGGCCTGGGATTGGGGTGAGGGAGGAGGTGTGGGGGCTGGTGTAGCACTTCCTGCGGTTGCAGGGAAAAGTGTCGGGTGTGGTGGGGCTGGAGGGGAGTGTGGAGCGGACAAGGGAGTCGCGGAGGGAGTGGTCCCTCCGGAAGGCAGATAAGGGTGGGGAGGGAAAAATGTCTTTGGTTTGCATATGAAAACAAGGCACACATCAGCAGAACTGCTCAGCAGAGAATGAATGGAATCAAATCAATGAGCTTAATCTTATAGTAACAGAAACTGCTGGAGCAGATTACTCCCAGTTTATGAATCTGGACGGTCTGCTTCAGTTCTCTTCAGATTGCCCAGAGTGCATGACTGGACTTAACAACTGTTCCTGCTCTGCTTGGACTGATCTCTATCCTTTGATATCTTTCAACAAAGTTTCAGTTTCTCGACCTCTGTTTGTTTGTTTGGTTTCATTAGAAAATGATAACTTGATGGTGCTTGACCTGCTGTGTTCATCCAGCCCCATGCTTGTTATCTCGGATTCTCCAGCATCTGCAGTACCTTTTATCTCTGACTTAAATTTCACTTCTAGGTTGACATTTCTGGTTCATTTTCAGTTCAGCTTTCATTTTGAGCTTGAGTCTGCCTCATAAACATATGAATTAAATGTAAAAGAATAGAATCTCTCACTGTGTGTTAAATTGAGTGATTACAGATTTGTCACTGCAATAGGTAAAGCAAATGGCTTCATCATCCTCTCTAAAGAAGACAAAATATTCTCAGTCAGGGTCGCCACCCTTTAACATTAACCATGAATAGGGGTTGTGTGACCTGCAAATTCAGGATCTTGTGCCCCAACTGTGTTGCTCATGTGATGCTGTTTTCAACGCAAATTACAGAACTAAGCAAGAGGAGAACTCCGTGCGCAATTAATAGCAGCAAGTGTTTCCAGAAAGAGGGAGCTGCCCACAGTGTAAGCAGTAATTGTGGATACCAATCACGATGGAGGCTACTGTTGACTTACCAAAGAGATCAGATGCAGCATCAAAGGATAAAAGCTTCAGAAAGTGTCCTGGTGACCAAAACATGGATAGCGCGCATGGAGCAAGTGCATGATCCCCCAGGGCCCAGGTATATTATTGTTTATAAAATAAAACTTTCTCTTCACCTCGCTTTGAACCTGAAAGCCATGCACTCATGTGATCCAGATTGTTTGGAAAATTCTCTTTTGAAAATTGTAATCCTGATTCACCTGACCCATTAAGAAGATCCTCAGGGAGGTTCATAGCCCATTAGTTGGCGGCAGCTGGTTCCTTGTTCTCCTTTCTAGCTGCCAATTTAAAATTAAAAAACACTCTAGGAGGTTTGGGGACCAGCCCCGTCCTTCAGGACTGTGAGTTTAAAGTGCACATACATCTGTTTCCAGCATTTCCAATTATTTTAGAAAATGGTCCTCTGACCAAAAAGTAAAGAATGTATTGACGTTGAAGAGAGTGATAGAGTGGTACTAGATTGCTGGAATAAGATGTGGACTTCAAGAGCTTAACTCTCAGGAGAGACTAAACACACTAAGATTGTATTGCCTGAAATTCAAAGGGCTAATAGGTGATTTAATCAGAGTTCTCAAATTGTTAAGGGGGACAAGTGGGCTAGATTGGGAGGACTAGCTTGAGAATCTAGGACACAGGGCATATTTTAAGAATCAGAGCGAAATCTTTCAGAAGTGAAATTAGGAAAAGCTTTTTTTAAAATTCACTCGTGGGTTTTAGGTGCCCCTGGCTGGCCAACATTTATTGCTTGACCCTCGTAGCTCTTTAGAAGGTGGAGTTGAGCTGCCTTCTGAACTACTGAAGTCAAAAGGCGGTAGGAGTTTGGAACTCTGTTCTGAAAGTGGTGGGTGATACCAGGTCAATTGTTAATTTGAAAACTGAGATCGGTAGGTGTTTATTAGCCAAAGGTGTTAAGGGATAATGGGACTAAACTCAGATATGGAATGCAGTTAGCGATCAGCCATGATTTTATTGAATGGTGGAACAGGTTCAGGGGGCTCAGTCACCTATTTTTGTTCCTGTACTCCCTTGAGCATGAATAGATATTGGATAACAACACCAGTGTCTACTGTGACACACCCTATGATGAGTTGCATATTACTTTTCAGTTTCTCATTGTCATACTCCAGTGGCAACAAAACGTAGGCACCCATGAATCCAGTATCTCTGCATGAGTGCTTTCAGAAGGGAAGGAGGAGGAATGAGTGACAGGACTAAAGCAAAACATTAGAGGTTTCCAAAACAATACGCTTCAAATATAATTAAAGGTTACCTTTTCTGAGTTTTATGTCTTAGCTGGAAGCTATTAGAGATAGTATTAAAAACCAACCTGGATGGGAGGAAACTTTAGAGGTCATTCTACTTCTCTCCCTATATGCAGTGCTCAGCAGCACGGTGGCTCAGTGGTTAACACTGCTGCCTCACAGCGCCAGGGACCCAGGTTTGATTCCACCCTCAGGCGACTGTCTGTGTGGAGTTTGCATGTTCTCCCTGTGTCTGAGTGGGTTTTTTCCGGGTCCTCCTGATGTCCAAAGATGTGCGGGCTAAGTGGACTAGCCATGCTAAATTGACTGGAATGTTCAGGGGTGTGTAGATTAGGGATTTGGGTCTGGGTGGGATGGTCTGAGGGCCGGTGTGGACTTGTTGGGAGGGCCTGTTTCCACACTGTAGGGGATGCATCTGTTACTCCCTTCCCATTCCCTTTACACTATTCCTGTTTTTAAAAATCAAAATCGGTTCATCTCTAATACCCTCCAGCTCTGACAAAGTTCCCCCATTTGGAACGCTCTATCATTTATCTTCTTCATGGATGCTACCTGAGCACCTGAAGATCATCCTTATTTTTGTTTTGACTTTAAAACATTTACAATATTGCCTCATCATTTGAAGTATTTTTCTTTGTCTCTATTTGCATGAAATTTGTGATGCCCATTTCTATATTCTGTCTCAAATTCTTCATATTATCTGTGAGATTTAGAGATATATAGAACAAAAACTTGTCATCTGACCCAACAGTCACTTCCTTCATATTCTTTCACTCTCAAAGCCCATGTCCATGCCAAATTGTATCACATGGGCCTTGTAGACTGACCTATCTCCTCCCTAGCCCCCCACCTACACTCACCTTTACTGGCTCCATCCCCGCCTGTTTGACTTGTCTGCCTCCTCTCCACCTATCCTCTCCTCTATCCATCTTCTATCCGCCTCCCCCTCTCTCCCTATTTATTTCAGAACCCTCTCCCCCTCCCCCATTTCTGATGAAGGGTCGAGGCCCGAAACGTCAAGCTTTCCTGCTCCTATGATGCTGCTTGGCCTGCTGTGTTCATCCAGCCCCACAGCTTGTTATCTCGGATTCTCCAGCATCTGCAGTACCTTTTATCTCAGAAAAGCTAATATGCTCTCTTTAAGACCTTCCCCACTTCATTATGTCTTGTTATTAAATAGACAATTTAAAGTTGGTCAGTTTATAAAATCTGCCATTTCTGTGTCGTCCCTGGAACTTGAAAGTGTCCTTGCAGTCTATCCATCGTTGGACAACTGCGGTGGTTGTTGGTTACAAATGTGAATATTTTGCACCTTCGCCCCAATACAGCAACTGCCCCATTCCCCATTATATTCAACAACCAAGAGCCAGATTTTTGTCAGCAGTCTTCAGACCAAGTCCCATGATCCCCTCCTCTCTTACCCGAAATTAAAAATACACTCCCAAAACATCAGAATCTTATAAGATCTTGTATTTGTAACACCGACAGAATTTAGTTATTACTAGGCAGCTGGTATCTATGAATCCCAACATCAATTAGTATATATCTAGGCAGGGTAATAAGTAGAAAGTGCATCCTTTGTCCTGTGCCTTTCTATGGTGCTGTTCCTCGATCACAGCTTCCATTTTTCACTCTGTTATCTCTACAACTGGTATACCTTTATAAGCCTCTTACATTTTTGTTTAGCCCTGTTTATTTATTCTGCTAATCTTCTAAAGATGCTAATTCATACAGAGTTCTCAATTTGTCTGCACCAGACCCATAGCAATAACTCTCTTTGCCACTTGAAGGAAAGTGTCAGGTACATGACCTAGAAAAAACCTCAACAGGAAATCATATCAAAGTCTTACACTACAGCCAAAATACTTTGGGAGACACTGGATCAAAAATATTATTCATACATGGGCTTGCCCTACCAATTGTTGGGGATGGGCTGTGGGATAGGGTGGTAAAAAAGGAAAAAAGGTTATCGATAAAATATTTGCCCATCGCTTGGCGGGCTGAATGGTGCTCAACTGCAAAATAATCTGACGCCAATTTGATGCTATTAAACCTCAGCATCAATAAATAGTTATTCATTCTAATGACAATCTTAAGCAAGCTTGCAGCATCAGTGTATTTCAAATCTGTTCAATTTTATTTGTTTAGATGAAACAAAGTTCCTCCAAGGATAGGCTGCATGCATCCCTCTGTTTCATGGCTCTCCACCTACAGTCCTTAGCTTCGAAAAGTAAGCTCCTTCAGTAAAAGCATATGCTACTTGGAGCCTTTGATCTGAGAGCTTCAATTCAAACAAAAAAAACAGAGTCTTAACAGCCACAGGCTGAAGGGACCTTCATTGCACACTCGCCGTAACCTTGGTACTACTTTGCTTGAGTTACCCCACATACAGTGGAGTCAGGTCATGTACAATTCTGTCTCACTCACATTTGTATTTGCTTGTTGAACTGTACCAGCTATTTTTAAATTCCCTTTCTATGTAGTGAAAAGTTGACAGTATGTCATCAAACTACAATGAAAAAACACTACATAAAAAATGGTGTGAACCTCTCATTTCACTCACAGCTGTCATTCCATCAGGTATTAATCACTAACTGTGCCAGTGCATTTTTTTTTCCCTTCCCACATTTCATTGAATGATTTTAAGCTACGATATGGCCTATTATACCTTGAAGGTATTGAGTTTGAGCAAAGTCTGGTGAAAGAACAGTAGGGTGCCAGAAGAAAGGAAAACTTAAACAAGGTGTTCAGATGCAGGCTTCTGTATAGGCCTTGCAGCACTGCTTCCAAACCATACTATGACTGTAAATGAGCCACAGTCACTGAGAAACCCCTAAGGGAAATGAGAGCAATAATTAGCTGGTAAAAATTATTTATAGACAACATTTGAGGCGTTTGTACATTATGAAAGCACTTCCCTCGGCAAAATAAATTCTCTCATTTATGACCGGTTTGCATTTTCCCATAAACCAAACTGTCAGTTAATAACAGCCATTCTAATGATATTCAGCAATTTATTTGTTTCTGCATAAAATAAAGAAACAGAAAAGGTTTATCACTGGTCCTTCAAAAGATATCCTGGAATAGTAGCATATATGAATGCTTACAGTGCACATCTGAATTTGCTTTGTATGTTATTTTAGGTGAATGTATTTATTTTAAATGAATTCATATTTAAAATACAGAGCAAAAACACTACAGACATTTCTGCCAGGCTTTCTGACATTTATTCCACAGTATGATTTCAAATCATATTCTTTAAAGTTTACAATGATAGACGCTGCACAACAATGTAATTTCACATTCTTTCTCATTTAAATACCATGTTCCCACATAATGTTTATGTGTTACAGTTAGAAAAACACAGTAAGAGGACTATTTAATAATATATTAGAGATCGTGAACACTAATGTTGCTCATTATTCCGAGTAACTGCCAGCTCTTTAACTCCTACACCATCAAAGCTAAGTTCTTTTTAAATGCTGTGTCGTGGAGAAACTCTTCATAAGAGGACAAATAACAGGAAGATGCTTCGGTTTATTTGTTATACGTTTTAGTGATTGAATGATGAAGGGAAGCCGTGAATTGATTTTTACCACAGCCAGTTGCACTGCCTGCCCTCACACAAAATGAAGGTCCATATCAGGGAGGATAATTTGCACAACTTGCTGAATGTTAAATAAATTGAGATAACGGTCACTGAATTGCTGATGGTATCAACTGCAAAACATTTGAGTTTTGTTGTTTGAGGCGATGATATGCCCCAAACCTATTGTTTGGTTTGTTTTCGTGCCATTTGCTGCCAGAAATAGATTGGTATACGTTGCAGTTTCGTATTTTCTTTTCTAATTTTCTTCATTTTTCTCTTAATGATGGTGACTCATCTCAGCATTACATTTCCACAAGCAGCCATTTTGGCGCTTCATTTAAATCACCGTTTTTTCTTTTCTGAGCCTGTTGAGCACAGTACCATCTTGTCTGGGGGGTGTGGGGTGGTCTTGGATTGGCCGGACGGCTGATTTGCAATTTGGAGTGATGCCAAAAGCATGACTTCAAATCCCACAATGGCACGAAGGACTCTGCCTCTCAACCTTGACTCTCACCTCACATGATAACCCTCCGGTTAAATCACCATTAGTTCACTCCCTTTACTGTGTGATGAAGTGAAGTGTGAATTGATTGTACTGTAGCCAGTTATCCTACCTGCCCTCCCATCAAATGATGGTGGATCGCAGTGGGGGTGGGGGTGGGGGGTGGATTTTCATGGCCTGGTGTATGTTAAAGAAGTTGAGGTATCTGTCACCAGTTGAATTTTATTGTCCAAGGCCGTCAAACATCTTGAAACTGTAGTTTGGTTGTTTCCCTCCAATCATCTGAGGCAATGGCAACATTTTTCTTGTCTAACATGTCCAGTGCTCAAATACAATTTGGTCACCTGAAATGACAACTGTTTAAGCAAACTGAGAATCCATTCGTTGGGGCATTGGGGAATGAGGGTCATGTGTTGTTTAAATTTTCATCTTAATCAGCAGGTGATCACTTTTAATTGTGATGAATGCAAGATTTTGTTTGCTTACATTACGGAAGACAGCTGCCATCACTCCCGCACAACAGTGTACTGTAATGCCAGCTGCAAAATAATGTTCCTGAATCCACCAATATGTGTGTGCACTTATTTTATTTTCTTAGATGTTTAAAATTCCAATCTTTCATGAGGCGTGAACATTGTTGGCAAGGCCATGAGTGCCTTGCTCAGTGATGGTAGGAGTAGAAACCAACTTTTAGCCTGGACTAAATCAACCAGATTGCTGGTCCAGTGCCAATGCCATTAAACACCAACTTCATGGTTATCTGTCCCCGCCATTCTGATATTCTGATGGATTGTACCGAATAATGGAGAGTATTGTACTGTTGGCCCAATCCCCAATAACAAATGAGTTGAAAGACCGCAATATCCTTTCACTCGGGACCCCTAAACATGACATAAATGACACTTCAATCACATAACTTGGGGCTGACATTAAATGTGTGCCCAGGGATTGGAGCTGCGAAAGCAGTAATTTTATGACTCCATGATCCGGATGAAGCCTTGCTTCAGGGCATCTTGTCCTCGTAAGATGAGCCCTCGTGTGCTAACTCTGCATTCGATTCAGTCATTTCCACACTGAGCTATGAATTTTAAAAAAACAAACAATGTAGGTTTCAGTGGAAAAATTAATAAATGCCAGACCATAGATCTGGAATAAAAAAATGAAAAGAAAGACACGGCATTTTTATAATGTAAACTTTATAAATGTCTTTCAACTGGCTGCAAATGCGGCAATTCAATGGTAGTCGAATACATGCTGTTAAATTTCATAACTTAAAGTAGCTTGTGATTTGTTTCATTCTGGAGACCAGCTGATGTTTCTTCTTATCTGTGACATTCGTCTTTGATGAACTGTAGTTGCAGCAAGTGTCTCCTTGTTCCTGTGTGGATCCTTGTGTACAAGTAATTTGATGCAACTGTCACCTGCAGATATTACAGAGAGATTACCTGAGCTGTACACAAACAACAAGGTAAATTCTGAACTTAAACAGTCATTCTTGACCTTGGCACACTCCTAAGCTGAGAAAAGAAAGAAAATCATGTCCTTGAATTGCATCTTCTGTATAGTCAGTGTGTGCCTCAAAACACATCATTAGATAGCTAATTACTTTAAAGTCCAGTAACTTAATAATTAAGCACGTTCATCAGCCAATTTATGCTCAACAAGGTCTGACAAACACACAATCAGTTAACATGCTTTTGACAAAATTGCTCAAGGGATGAGACCCAGACCCTATCTTCAGCTGGGTATATTTATACAATTTGAACAGGCACAGCTCCAAATTTCAAGTCTTATCTGAAATATAGCACTTCTGACAATGCCACAGTACCTTGGCACTGTGTGGATGTGTTGACTTGATAACATGCTTATGCCTATGAGGATGGAAGTCTTAATTAGACACCCTTCAGAACCTAATGCAAGGCCATGTTTGCTAAGTCCAGTTGACGAAGTTGTTATGTACAATTCAAAGCAGTTCCTCCAGGTTCGTGAATGCTAGTTTCAAGACCATACACAAGTTCAAGAAAATACATGACTCTGCTCAATTTTTAGTCAAGGAATAAATAAAAAAACTTGCACTTATCGAGCTCCTGTCATGACATCAGGGTGTCCCTGAATATTTTACAGTAAGTTAATTATTTGGAAATAATTGCAGTTGGTTATGTATTAGCTCCTTTTTGTTTAGTTGCTTGCATTTTACCCATTCACACTGAGCTTAGTGGATAAAGCTTTGCTCGGTTTGTTTTTGAATCTGGTCAGGTATATCTGTGAGACAACTGCAAAATCCCATTATCATAGTTTCAACACACTCATCCCTAACCGATGAGAATATCGTTTTCCTAAAGAGAAGCATACACTTTTCAAATAAATTTCACTTTCCTCAGCCAGATGGGATGAATTTCTGAGAGGTTTCTCCAGCTTTTCTATAATGGCTTTGAAATGTGTGCTAAATAGGATAAACTTTGATCGAGATCTAGCAACTCAAAGGCTACACATTCACGAGACCCTATTGACCAACAACAACAGCAGCTGGATTGTACTCCAATACAATCTACAAGCTTATGGCTCAGCATATCCCCCACTCAACCATTACCGACAAGCCAGGGGATCAACCCTTGTTCAATGGAGAGAGTGCTGGAGGCCATACCAAGGGCAGCACCATGCATACCTAAAACTAAGGTGTCAACGTGGTGATGTGACAAAACAGAATTACTTGCATGCCAAACAGCATAAGGAGCAAGTGACAGACACAGCTAAGTGATTCCATAATCAATGCACCCGATCGAAGCTGTGCAGTCCTGCCTCATCCAATCATGAATGGTGGTGGCCTGTCAAACAAATCACTGGAGGAGGAGACTTCATAAAGACCTCTATCCTCAATGATGGGAGAGCCCAGCATATCAGTGCAAAAGGTAAGGCTGAAGCATTCACAACAATTGCACAATATTCAGCACCATTTGCCAGTCCTCAGATACCAAATCAATGATCCATCTCAGCCTCCTACTGAGGTCCCCAGACTCTCATCTTCAGCCAATTCAATTCACTCCGCAAGATGTCAAGTTGGAGGCACTGAGCACAAGAAAGACTGTGGAATCCTGACAAAATTCCAGCAATAATACTGAAGTCTTTGTTCCTGAACTTGCTGCATCCCTAGCCAAGCTGTTCCAGTACAGCTACAACATGAGCATCTTCCTCAAAATTCCTGAAAACTTTGCAAAAAGTGGGGCAAATAAAACCTGGCCAATTACAGACCCATTGGTATACTCCACACCATCAGTAATGTGGTGACAGGTGACATAAACAGTGCTATCCAGCATCACTTGCTTAGTGATACCTGTTCACTGATGCCCAGTTTGTGTTCTACCAGGGTCACTCAGCTCCTCTCCTCATTACAGCCTTGGCTCAAACATGGACAACATAGCTGAATTCCAGCGGTGAGGTGAGAGTGACAGCCCTTTACATCAAGACTGCATTCGACCAAGTGTAACATCAAGGAGCCCTAGCAAAACCAGAGTCAATGAGTATCAGGGAGCAAACTCTTGGCTGGTTAGAGTCATTCGTGACACAAAGGAAGGTGGTTGTGGTTGTTGGTGGTCAGTCATCTCAACTCCAGGCCATCTCTGCAGGAGTTCCTCAGGGTAGTGTCCTCAGCCCAACCACCTTCAGCTGCTTCAATGACCTTTCCTCCATCATAAGGTCAGAGTAGAAATGTTCGCCGATGATTGCACAATGTTCAGCACCATTTGCCAGTCCTCAGATACTGAAGCAGTTCATGTCCAAACGTAGACAATATCCAGGTTTGGTATGAAAATGGTCCAGTAACATTCATGCATGGAATTGCTAGATAATGACCTTCTGCAGCGAGACACGCTCTAACCACTGCCCCTTGATATGCAATGGCATCATCATCATCATTGAATTTCCCACTATCAAAATCCTGGGCTACCATTGACCAGCAATTGAACTGGTCTAGCCATAAATATATATTGGCTACAAGACCTAGTCAAAGGCTAGGAATCCTGCTGCAAATAACTCACCTCTGGACTTATCACAGAATTAATATGGTGAGACCATGTGGCCCATTGTACCTGCACCAGCTGCATTATCTCATGCCAATCTCCTACCTTTTCCCCATATCCATACATACCATTATTATCTAAACAAAACAATCCAATGCCTTCTTGAATGCTTCATTTGAACCTGCTTCCACCACATTTCAAAGCTATGCATTCAACACCAGAATAACCCGCAGTGTGAAAATGTGTTTGCTCACATTGCTTCATTTGCAGATCTCTTTAAATTCATACTGTCTCATTCTTGTTTCTTTTTCAAGTGGAAACTTGACTCTTCAATGTCCAACCTGCCCATAATTTTGAAAAAACTCATCAGATCTCCTCTCAGCCTTCATTTCCTTGGGAGAACAATTTCAATGACTTCAATCTATTCTTACACCTGAATTTTCTCATATTTGAAACCATTTGAGTAAATTGCTCCTGTACTCTTTCTAATACATTTGTATCCTTTCTTTAATGTGGCACTCACAACTATACAGAATACTCCAGCTGAAGTCCAATGGGTGTCTAGTACAATCACTTCTTTGCTGTTGTACTCAATGCCCCTATTAATAAAACAAAAAACAGTGTATTCTTTATTAACTACTCTCCCTACTCATCCTGCTACCTTCAAAAAAATACACCAAAGAAGTACAGATGTTGTAATTCTGAAACAAAAACAGAAATTGCTGGAAAATTTCAGCAGGTCTGAGCAGCATCCATGGAGAGAAATCAGAGTTAACGTTCAGGTCCAGTGACTCTTCCTCCGAACAGTTCTGAGGAGGAGTCACAGGTTCCAAAACGTTAACTCTGATTTCTCTCCATTGATGCTGTCAGACTTGCTGAGTTTTTCCAGCAATTTCTATTCTTGCTTCTGTTTTTAATTTCCAGAATCCGCGGTTCTTTTGTTTTTTTCTCTTTCATGACCAAATAGTACTTTTTTCGTGATGTTGATTGAGAGATAAATATTGGCCAGGAAATTAGGGATGCCTCATTTCTCAGTAGTACAGTGCGATGTTGTATATCTACTTGAATAGTCAGGTCATGCCTCGGTTTGACATCCCATCTTAGCAACAGCATTTCTGATCACGCAGTGCTCCTCATTTCTGCACTGTAGAGTCAGCCTTGGCCCCTATGCACAATACCTGTGACGTGGGACTCATATTCAAGGGTTTGCAATTCGGAGGTGGGCACGCTACCAACTGAGCCGCAACAGAAACATAACTGATTGGGCTCAAGTGTGAAATCTAGGCAGTGACTGTAGCAAACTGACTGTAATACGTCAAAGTACACATGGTTTTCCCTAAGGTGGATGTCGTGTCACACTCTCAAATCACAGGAGATTAATTGGATATTCAACCATGCTGCAACTTCTGCTGAAGAGGCACAGAAGCCTTGGGATATTTTGTGAATAATGCTCACATCTTTTTCTCAAGCTCTTCTTGTAAATCCACGATGGACAAGACAGAAAATGTTCATGGAAATTGATCCGACCTATTCTCTCTCCCATAAGGTGTTAAACCAAAGCCTTTTACCCTCATAGACATGAAAAATTCTGACATTGCAGCATCTCTTGACAGCTATTTGTCCCTCAACAAGCACCAGGGAAAAGATTGGCTGGGTGCTCATCTTATTCATCTTGTTATTGTTACCTCTTTTTCCTTTTCATTTGAGCCCCCTGCTTGTGTTCTCTTCTGGCCTGTGCTTATTACTGTCATATCTGTTCTGCTTTTGATCCACCTTTGCCTTATTTGACGTTTTAATTACTCCACTGTTTCCATCGAACTCCAATCCCTGCTGCTTCAAAATCAATTACCTCCTGTTGCATAAGTGCTGATAGGCACTAAATTTTCCCCGTCTAACAATTACCTCAGACACAGCTCCATTGTACTGCATTACCTCTAATACCCATTGCGTCGGGTGTCAGTTGCCTTCAATATACAAGAACTGGAATTAACATCATCACCTTTAAAATGACCATCCTTGGCATTTATTTCAATGGTCATCCTCTTTCTTGCCTTCCCAAAAAGTCAAAACATACCAGTGCCATCCAGACATGATTCCTGTTTACCCAATTATTCCTTCATTGAATCTTTTAACCCTGACTTTCACTTTGTTCGCTAAGGGGAAAAATGCAACCATGAAACCACAAAGATGATAATGTAAAAATTTGATCATAAAACACAAAAGGGGAAATTTTGTCAAAAACACAGAAAAAGCTGGAGATACCATGGATTATGCAGCACTTCACATGATCTGTTTCAGGTTGATGACTGTTGGTTAGAATAGATTTGACATATTGTTTGCCCTTTATTGTCATCTTTTGTGGGTGTAGCGTCAGCTTTCATAGGTATACTGAAGACACTCAGTTCTACCTCTCTACTATAGCCCTCATCTCTGAGATCACCAGTGTGCTGATCGTTAGCTAGTATCTAACCATAACGTTAACAAGACTGCAGCCACCAGACCCTTTACCCTACATAAACTCTCTTCCTCAGCACTTTTCCCAATCCAAGCTTGGCAGTAAACCCTAATTATTCTGTTCAATTCCAGACTGGGTTTCAAATACTATCTCTTGGCTACAGTAAGCAAAAAAATATTTTCACCTTTACAGAACTGCCTCACTCATGAATAGGATGAATACCCAAGGTCTTTTTCCCAGGGTAAGGGAGTTAAGCTCACAGGCTTAGGTTTACGATGAGAGGGTGAAGATTTAAACGGGTCTTAAGGGGCAATTTTTTCATGCAGAGGGTGGTGCGTGTATGGAATGAACTGCCAGAGGAAGTGGCGGAGGCTGGTACGATTACAACTTTTAGAAGATGTCTGGATGGATATATGAATAAGAAGGGTTTAGAGCGATGTGGGCCACATGCTGGCCTATGGGACTAGACTAATTTAGGACATCTGGTTGGCGTGGACTAGTTGGACCAAAGGGTCTGTTTTTGTGCTGTACATCTCTATGATTCTACGTCACTGAAATGTTCACTCAGTCTCCAAATTCAATTTCTTCAACTTAATGGAATATAAGTAGGGATAATGAATGACGAAAGGAGCAGCGGGACAATTTTAAGGGGAAATTTTGCAGCTACATTTATCTAGTTCTTAAGAAGTATTCTCCTGATTTATTTTGGGCTAGCCTGTGAAATTGCTTTTAGTAATGGTTCCCTCATCTCAGGGCATTTTCTAAAAATCAACAGTTCATGGGAAGTTTTGAGGGTGAACTTTTCTTAGCAGCCTCATTGTACCAGGAAATACCAGCATTGAATTGGACAATTATTTTCATAGTGGCTTCCTTTCCTTTGCCCAGTGAAGTCATGTACTGAGTCCAGCTTTTCTAACTCTAGCTTTCAGCAGTTTGGATCTGGTTCAGGGAATATCGATGAATGTAAACCCAAACTTTGAAAACATAGAACATAGTACAGAACAGGAACAGGCCCTTCGGCCCATCTTGGCAGCACCAACCACTATGCCATTCTAAACTATTTCCATCTGCCTGCACATGGTCCATATCCTTCAATTCCCTGCCTGTTCATGTGTCTCTTTAAATGCCTCTTAAAGTTTGCTAATGTATCTGCCTCTACTACCTCCCCTGGCAGCATGTACCAAGAACGTACCACTATCTGTGTAAAAATCTTGCCTCACTGATCTCCTTTAAACTTGCCCCCTTCTCACCTTAAAGCTTCCCCCCCCACCACGAAGTATTTGACATTTCCACCCTATTCGTGCCTCTCATAATTTCATATGTTTGTATCAGGTCACCCACCCCTCAGCCTCTGATGCTCCAGTGAAAACAATCCAAGTTTGTCCTTATAGCTAATGTATTCCAATCCAGGCAACATCCTGGTAGATCCCTTTTGCACCCTCGCCAAAGCTCCCACATCCTTCCAATACTGTTGTGACCATTATGCACACAATTCTCTAAATGTTGACTAATTAAAGTTTTATAAAGCTGCAACATGACTTGCCAACTTTTATACTCAGTGCTCTGACCAATGAAGGCAAGCATGTTGTACCCCTTCTTTGCCAATCTATTCACGTGTGTTGCCACTATCAGGGAGCAATGGACTTGCACCCCAAGATCCCTCTGCAAATTAATGCTCCTAAAAGCCCTGCCATTTACTGTGTAATTGTCTCTTTTATTTCACCTCCCAAAATGCATCACCTCACCACATGTCCAGATTAAACTCTATCTGCCATTTCTCTGCCCAACTTTCCATTTGATCAATATCCTGCTGTTTCCTTTGATAGCTTTCCTCAATATCGACAACTCCACCAATTTGCAAATCATCTGCAAACTTACTTATCAGATCACCTACATGTTCATCCAAATAATTCATACATATTGCAAACAACGGTGATCCAGCACTGATTCTTGTGGAATACCACTGGTCACAGACTTCAAGTCAGAAAGGCAGCTCATCCATGCACTCTTTGAAGATTTGCCATTGCCAATCCACCAATATCTGTTTAAATAACAATCCCCAGTTTACCATAACTAGCTCGAGCTCCCAGCACTGATCTTTACAGAACATCACTGGTCACAGATCTCAAGTTAGAAAAAAAACTCTCTTCTACAATCAAACTTATTTTGTATCCAACTTACCTACTCACCATGGATCCCATGTGACTTAATATTATAGACCAGGCAGCCATGAGAGATCTTTTCAAATGATTTAGTAAAGTCCATGTCGTCAACATCCACTACCCTACCCTAAATCATCTTCCTCACTTCCTGAAAAAGGATGTGGTATTTATATTAAACGTTCACCATATGGAAGAAATATGCTATGATTGATATGATGTCTTAAAAGAAAAACAGTTCAGTGATTTACATGTCTATAATAGGGCTCTATATTAAATCCAAATGCCTATGACCAGGAAAGTGGACTATAAAGGGGATATATAACTCATTGGGATTGAGATTGTTTTGATATTTAGGTCTCATGATTTGTTATTAGATGCTCTTTGATCCTTGAGAAAAGTGTAGAAGCAGAAATTATATTGAATATTATACATCCCAACTTGGAGACAGTCACTAAAAATCGTAAATAGAAGCATAAGTTAAAGGAGGCAATCCATATCAAGTAGATCATAGCTTTATGGATACCCTGATCTCCATTATAATACCTTACTCGTTCTTCAAAGGGTTTTTGAGTTCATTTTAATACCCAGAAGTCCCTGACAAATATGAGTGATGAAAATATTACTCTTGCAATCAGCCAGATTAGGGCAAGAATAGAGGGGTTGCCCCATTTCCATTATCCACACTTCCTGCACCCTAATCTAATTGATGTTAAAGTCAGTCATGTTATGTCAAACTTACTCAATTGCAGAATACTTGCATCTGAACAAAAAAAGATGTGAGCGTAATCCAGCTGACACTGTAATGTAGTATTGAGTGAGTGGTGCTATTTGTTGAATGAAACTGATGTCCTTTGCGGTGAATGTTAGAGATCCCAAGGCACTCAGGAAGTTTGAGGCTTCTCTCACTGTTTAGACTAACATTAATCTTTTGATATACATTATTAAAACAGATTTTTCATTGCATTTTGTTGCACATTGGCTGCCACTACTCCATACATTACATTAGTTACTACACTTCTAAAGCATTATTTACAGTATGGATGAATTGACAGTGCCATGAGGTCATGGAAACCTGAAATGCAAGCTCATTCTTTAACTTTGTCTTCTGAACACATAGCTCAGCCTACATCCTTTTGCTACACCATCTTCAGGGCATGAATAATTTCCTTGTGCCCTGTAGCAAATAGAACTAAACTCTGTACTCAAATGAGAAGCCTATACAAGGTCAAAATAACAGCCTCAATACAAACGAGCTGGAATTTTTATGGCATTGAGCATCACGTTGTAATTTTATGAGTAAATATTCCACAGAATTCCATTAGAAAGGGGGAGAGAAAACAAAGGCCTTGCATCGACACAATATTTTTTACAACTTTAGGATGTTCCAGAGTTCTTTACAGTCAATAAGTACATTTGTAGTGTGGTCACTGTTGTATTGCAAAGAATGTAATTAGGAGCAGACGTAGGCTATTTGGCCCTCAACCTGGCTTTGTCATTTGATAAGATCAAGGTTGACCTGATTGAATCCTCTACACTATACATCAGTCTATTTCTGATAGATTCTCAACTAACAATGAAGTCAAAAGATATCTATTTCTGCCTTAAAAATTGTCCCATGACCTTATCTCCACTACCCTTTGAAAAAGAGTGTGTTCCAAAGACTCAGGACACTCCCAAAGAAAATATATGTTCTCATTAATGTCTTAAATGGGAGACCCCTTATTTGTAATCCGTGTCCCCCAGGCACCCTATCAATTCCTCACATGATTTTGTAAGATCTTGCTGTGTGCAAATTGGCCATGTTTCATTCAACTGATTGATTGATGTCTGGCTTGCAGGGACTAACTGATCAATTGATACCTGGTCTGCAGGGGCCATCTTGAGGAAATGTTGGACAGTTTGGGTGTGTATCCAATGCAGTGGAGAAGAATAAGAGATGATCTTATTGAAAAACATTAAACCATGAGAGGACTGACAGTGTGTCTGATAAAAGTATGTTTCCTTTTGTGGGCTGAGACTAGAATTTGGGAACAGTAGAAAAATAAGGGGTCTCCCATTTAAGATAGATGAGAAGAATGATTTCTTTTAGAGGATGGCTTTGGTAATCATTGCCCCAGGGATCAGTGGAGACAGGGTCTATTGACACCCACATGAGAAAGCAGTATCTCATTCAAACAGTAACACCTTCACCAGTGCAGCTCTCCATCAGCTCATAGATTCATAAAAGCTTGGAGCAGGAGTAGGCCATTTGGCCCAATGAGCCTGCTCCACCATTCAGTTTTGAATATGGCTAATCATCCAACTTATTAGCCTGTTCCTGCTATTCCCCCACATCCTTTGATCTTTTTAGCCCCAAGAGCTACATCCAACTCAATAACCAGGCCTGAGTTTGCTTTAGCTCAATCAAATGACTTCCACTTTCTCTCCACATCCCTTTATGAGTTTAATAGCTAAAAGTTGAATCAATCTCTACCTTGAAAATTTCATCATCAGCCGCATCCAGATTGCACCTATGACATCAGAGCATTAACTTGAATGACTTGTGCTCAGAACATGACAACTATGCCGCCTCGTCATGTGTTCTGTAGCAGAGTGTCAGTCTAGTCTTTCAGGCTCAATCCTCTGAACTGGAACTTAAATCCTAACCTTCTGACTCAAAGGGAGGCACGTTATGACACAGATAAAGTTTGACAAAATGGTGGGGCTCTTGTGGCACAGTGGTAATGTCCCTAGTTCTGAACAATGAGGCTTGGGTTCAAGTCCCACCTACTCGAGAGGTGTGTAATATCAGCTCTGAAAATGGTTGATTTAAAAATAAGTAGATCTGTGCTGTTTTCCAAGTAAAAGGTCCAGAAGGGAAAGGTTGAAACTGTCTTCTCTGTTAAACTATAGATTAACAATAAAAACACTTGTAAATCTTTGTATCAGAGATAAAAGGTACTGCAGATCCTACACTGGCTGTAAACCCCACCTCTTCCTCCATGACATAGATGACTGTATCGGCGCCGCCTCGTGCTCCCACAAGGAGCTCGAACGGTTCATCCACTTCACCAACAGCTTCCACCCCAACCTGAAGTTCATCTGGACCATCTCTAACACCTGTCTCTCCTTCCTGGACCTCTCTGTCTCCATCTCGGGTAACCACCTAGAAACCAATATCCATTTCAAGCCCACCGACTCCCTCGGCTACCTGGAATACATCTCCTCCCACCCACCTTCCTGCAAAAATGCCATCCCCTATTCCCAATTCCTTCGCCTCCGCCGCATCTGATCCCAGGATGAGGCATTCCACTCCTGTACATCTCAGATGTCCTCATTCTTCAAGGACCGCAACTTCCCCCCCGCAGTGGTTGAGAACGCCCTCGACTGTGTCTCCCGCATTTCCCACAACTCATCCCTCACACCCCGTCCTCGCAATAACAACCAAAAAAGAATCCCCCTCATCCTCACGTACCACCCCACCAACCTCCGGATCCAACGCATCATCATCTGACACTTCCGCCATCTGCAATCCAACCCCACCACCAAAGACATTTTCCCCTCCACACCCTTGTCTGCTTTCCGGAGGGACCACTCTCTCCATGACTCCCTTGTCCGCTCCACACTCCCCTCCAGCCCCAGCACACCCGGCACTTTTCCTTACAACTGCAGGTAGTGCTACACCTGCCCCCACACCTCCTCCCTCACCCCAATCCCAGGCCTCAAGAAGACTTTCCACATCAAGCAGATGTTCACCTGCACATCTGCCAATGTGGTATACTGCATCAGCTGTACCCGTTGTGGCCTCCTCTACATCGGGGAAACCAAGCAGAGGCTTGGGGACCGCTTTGCAGAACACCTGTGCTCAGTTCGCAACAAACAACTGCACCTCCCAGTCGCGAACCATTTCAACTCCCCCTCCCATTCCTCAGACGACATGTCCATTCTGGGCCTCCTGCAATGCCACAATGATGCCACCCGAAAGCTGCAGGAACAGCAAATCATATTCAGCCTGGGAACCCTGCAGCCCAATGGTATCAATGTGGACTTCACAAGCTTCAAAATCCCCCCTCCCCCTACCGCATCCCAAAACCAGCCCAGCTCGTCCCCGCCTCCCTTACCTGTTCTTCCTCTCACCTATCCCCTCCTCCCACCTCAAGCCCCACCCCCATCTCCTATCTACTAACCTAATCCAACCCCCTTGCCCCGTCCGTCCTCCCTGGACTGACCTATCTCCTCCCTACCTCCCCACCTACACTCACCTTTACTGGCTCCATCCCCGCCTCTTTGACTTGTCTGCCTCCTCTCCACCTATCCTCTCCTCTATCCATCTTCTATCTGCCTCCCCCTCTTTCCCTATTTATTTCAGAACCCTCTTCCCCTCCCCCATTTCTGATGAAGGGTCTAGGCCTGAAATGTCAAGCTTTCCTGCTCCTCTGATGCTGCTTGGCCTGCTGTGTTCATCCAGCTCCACACCTTGTTATCTCTGTAAATCTTTGTCGTTTGGATGTGAGGAGGGGTTTTGCAATACACTGGTAGTACCCTGACCACTGGACCAGGAGGCCTGTTTCAAGCCCAGAAGTGTGCAGCTACATCTCTGAACAGGTTGCTTAGGTAAACTTGTATTTTGGATGGCCAGTTCTCTCTAGCCGATTTACACCATTGACAGGAATGAAATTTAGTCCTCTGGGGGTTTGGTTCTCCAAAGAAGGCTGTCTCTTATCTGTGTGAATTGAAACCAACCTCTGACGAGGTGAATGGATGGCCTCAGTTCTTAGAGGCAGACCTTTTATTGAACTCCTGGCCCAATTATTAAACCAAATTTCGGAATATCAACACTACTAGCCCTGGACAGAAATTGAAAGCCCAAATTCTAATTGTTGTTTAGTGCACATGCAATTGCTCAGGTTTGGTTGCTCTCTACTTTAGAATTAGAATTACATTTTATTGTCATGTGTGCTCAAGTACAGGGATGCAAGAGTACAGTGAAACTTGTACAGTCACCATTTCCGATGCCATACAAAGGTATTTAGGCACAAAATCTTAAGTACAAAGTAGAATTAAAAAAAAGTTAAAAGTTCAACATTACTGACCTGCTTAAGTGCTTAGCCGTGTTAGAACATATAGAACATAGAACAATACAGCGCAGAACAGGCCCTTCGGTCCTCGATGTTGTGCCGCCCTGTGAACTAATCTAAGCCCATCCCCCTACACTATCCCATCATCATCCATATGCTTATCCAAGGACTGTTTAAATGCCCCTAATGTGGCTGAGTTAACTACATTGGCAGGCAGAGCATTCCATGCCTTACCACTTTCTGAGTAAAGAACCTGCCTCTGACATCTGTCTTAAATCTATCATCCCTCAATTTGCAGCTACGCCCCGTGTTGGCCTCGCAATCCCCACAAGGGCTTGATCTCCTCTGCACAGGTCTCCTCTACCACAGTGGGCTCCCTCTCCTTGTGCTGGCTTTGTCTCTCCCATGCTCAACATCGCCTCAGATGCTGGGGAGCCTCTGTCACCACCACACTGGTCAATCTCCTCCACGTTGCACAAACTCGCTCTCCACAGAATGTAAGTAGATAAAATGAGGAAAAGAAAGACCAGTGAAGGAAGAAAGAAAAAGTAAAAGCAGACGGGCCGGTTGAGCCTCATACGCGCCGCTCTGCTGTTCTGCCACCACGTTGGATTACTTCACAGAGAGAATGAGAAAACTCTAATACTAATGGGACTGTTGTGAGCTGCTCCCAGTGGAAGCAATTGCTCGATACAAATGGAGATTAAGATGTTGCCTTGTATTGAAAGTCAGCATATTGGTGAAGGACGTACCTGCATGAAAATACTTTAAATCCTGGTTAGGAAATTGAAGCCTGTTTTATTCATAATGATGTATTCAGAGTCCTGCACCTGAATAGTCAGTGATGCATTTCTGACAAGTGCTGCAATCTGCTTGAACTATCTGCTGCACATTGGATCTATGTTATGTCTTAGTTGTTCCTATGACCAAGTCCAACTAAATCGGATGATCAAGAGTTGAGAGGTAGGGCTAGCTCATAGTCATGACATAAGAGCATTTCAGACATTGTAGGGACCAAGGTAAACATTTCTTACACGTTGCCTCATTTAATACAGCTGTACACACACGCATAGTCCAGGAGGACTAAATTAATGCATTGTGATTGGCCAGTAACTGCCGCAGCCCCGGAGCTCAGCAATGGGTGCTACCAGTACTGCAGTGAGTCTCAGGTTGAAGGTACCAGTAGAGGTGGGGAGGTGCCCTCAATCAGCAGAGGGCACCTTCCAAAGAGAGTTTACCCCCTCCTTCCCTCACTTCAAAATTTGTAAAAACAAGCAAAGTAAGCCCCAGTTTTAGAATCATAGAGCCCCTTGAGTGCGAAAGAGGCCATTTGGCCCATCAACCCTCCAAACAGCATTCCACCTAGATCCAGACCTCACATTTCCCATGGATAATCCACCTAACCTGCACATCTTTGTACTGTTTAAATATGGTGGGTGGGTGCCAATAAGTGGGAGGACACTTGGCAATGAGTAGGAACATGACTGACTGACCATCCTCCCTATTTTATGTGCCACACCACCAAAAATAGGGACAATGGGACAAGAGATAACAAGCGTGGGGCTGGATGAACACAGCAGGTCAAGCAGCATCACAGGAGCAGGAAAACTTAACGTTTCGGGCCTAAACCCTTCATCAGAAATGCTTTCAAGTAATCTATACAATTAAACATATGTCAATTTTCTAGTAAGTATTAATTTTTCCAGTTAATTTGTCAACGACTCCTAAAATTACAAAGCAAACCAAAGGTGGAGAAGTCTATTCAAAAGTACACAATATTTCTGATGAAGGGTCTAGGCCCGAAACGTCAAGCTTTCCTGCTCCTATGATGCTGCTTGGCCTGCTGTGTTCATCCAGCCCCGCGCCTTGTTATCTCGGATTCTCCAGCATCTGCAGTACCTTTTATCTCTCCTACACAATACTCAAGATGTTTTTTTCTCAGATGCTGTTTGCCTTGCTGCATGTTCTAGAGTTTTTTGCACCGAATTTAGGTTTCCAGCATTTACTATTTTTTTCAGTGGAAATCTTTGTGCAGCACCAATCCAGTTTAGTCATCCATTCAATAATTCCTCTGATAAAGTGCCTTAGACCATATATATTGTACAGTGGAAAGAATTTGACTATGACAGTCTGCTCCTGTATTCTCATAAAATTGAACAATGAATTAACTACATTGAGTTAACAGAAAATTGAGATAATTGGAGAATATTTAATTATAGGCACTGCATTGAATCAAAAGTTCTATTTAGTCGAGCAGACGGAAATTTGTCGAGCCCATTACAAATTTATATCTTGATTAGGTAAGCACTTATCTGGAGTCAGTCGTAATACAATAAAAGTAAACAGACTTCTTGGTTGTGACCCACACTTTCTTATGTTTTGTTCACATTCATGCTTTTTATTTGAATCCAAAGCTGCAATCTGCTTGTGCTCTGTTGAGTTCAAGGAAATTTCATTGTTGTTCATTTATACCCATCCACTATTGCAGTTTCTATTGTTTTCACATTCCAGATCTTTTTGGTCCTTTTCTCTTTCCGTGACATGACCTGTAGTCTAGATCTGGATCTTGTGCCAGAGGCTCCGCTTCAACCCTAACCCAAACTCTAACCCTCACCCTAAACTAATCCGAACCCTAATCCTAACCCAAGTCAAGTAAAAGTGGTGATAGTTCATGTGTGGATCTCAGTAGTGACTGTAGGTAGCCTGTTCTGCATGAAGGATGTTGCAATTAAGTCTAATTCTAGAAAGTGTTGAGGGGTGTTGGAAGGTATGGTGATGAGAAGGGAATAATTACTTGATCAGGCAAAGGAAGATTGGCTTCTTTTTCCCCTGTCCATCATCTGTAGGCACTGAAACTATTTGTAGCATTTCAGCATCTTGGATCACCCAAGATTGCCAAAAAAGCAAGGCAGGAACCAATACCTTTCTGATCTATGTAGTCCTGAAATTCCACAAGCATCCAACTGGTCTTCAGTGGCTGGAAACAAAGTGTTTATGTGGTTTTCCTGGATAATTTGACAAAGTTACTGGAAACTTGGAGAAATCCCCATTTGCCTTGCCAACTCTGGTGGGACAGACGAGGGGTTTCATTATATGACCTTCAGAGACAAAAAAACTGTAGATGCTGGACTCCAGGTAGACAAATAGGAGGCTGGAAGAACACAGCAGGCCAGGCAGCATCTGGAGGAAAGGAGCAGTCAACATTTCAGGTATTACCCTTCTTCAGGGTGTCCTGCTGACACTTAAAGATTCTAGATGATTGCTAACCTGTTTTGTTGGCACAGGCTTGACAGGCTGAATGGCCTGTTCCTGTGCTGCATTGTTCTTTTTTTTGTTCTATGAAATCCCGTAGAGTTTCAGAGCAAAAGAATCTTCTGGCCACCAAACAGGACAGTATCCATTGAGTTACTGGGAGAGTCAGAACTCTTAACATCTTAGAACTGCCATTGGCAGAAAGGCCTTCTCACTAAGCAGCATAAGTCAACACACATTTCTTATTTCAGGAAGAAAAGTCTGGCACCACGATCCCATTAAATGAGTGAGTGCTGTGAGCCATGTACAGGCAACTTACTCATCTTTAAGTCACTGCTTGTGTTTGCATTACATTGATTCAAAACAACTGTACATACTCTTTCAGAATCAGTCACTTGCATATGCATGCCCTGTGTTCTAATAAACAGTTCACAAAACACTAGGAAAGATATTAATCGGTTCAGATATATGGCAAGAATTGTTTTTACAGATATAGTTTGCATTTTTCTTGTCAGTTTTTGTTTTTTTTCTGTAAGTTCTAGTTCTCCATATAAATAAATATATATACATATGCATGTATATTCATATATTCATGAGAAATACTAATGGAGCAAGTAGGATAATTCAAAAAAAGATGTATGTTATATATAGTATATGTTTATATTTTCCAATGAAGTTGTAGCCTAACAAAAACAGAGCAAATAGGGTCAGGATAAAGGAGCAGTGTGAAATTAATCTGGAATCAAGAAATAGCTTAATGGTGACCATTGTAACCACTGTCAATTGTCAGAAAAATCCAACTGGTTCACTTATGCAAGTTAAGGAAGGACACTGTTGTCCTTATTTGGCCTGGCGCATATGTGAACTCTGGACCTACAGAAATGTGGTTGACTCTTAAATGCCCTCTGTGGGTAATTCAGGACAGGCAATAAATGCTAGCCTCGCCAGCGATATCAACAGATCATGAATGCATCTGCCACAAATGTGCCCACTCACTCAATTTATATACATCTCTTTGAAACCTTTTCATGTCCTCCTCATTACTTACAATCCCACCTAGTTTTATCATCAGCATGCTTGGATATAGTACATTTTGATTCTCTCATCCAAAGAGTTGATATACATTTGAATAACTGCAGCCTAAGCATTGATACCAGTGTTGTCTCACTTCTCACCATTTTCCACTCCAACAAAGATCCATTCCTTCCTACTCTTTGATTCTCAGTCTATACCAGTACATTACCAAACTCATTTGGTTTGATTTTGCACAATAATCTTACATATGGGACATCACAAACATTGTGAAATCCAAATACTCTACATTCATTAGTTCTCCATCAATTCCATTTTGTATGTCCTCAAAAAACTGCAGTTATCATCAATTGCCCTTTCACAAATCCATGTTGAATTTATGTAATCTCTATGGTTCTTTTAAGTGTACTGTTATCACTCATTTTGTCATAGATTCCAGCATTTTCCCTGTTAGTGATGTTAGGCTAACCAGTATGTAAATCCTATTTTTTCCCTCCCTTTCGTTTTGAAATAGCAAGGTTACATTCGCCACCCTCTAGTCTCCCAGGACTGCTTCAAAATTTTGGAAAATAGCAACAAATGCATCTACTATTTCCACGGCCATTTCCTTCAGTACCCTAGTAGGTAGATTATCAGTCCCTGGTGATTTGTCAGTTTTCATACCCATTAATTTGTCCAGCATTATTTTTTACCAATACTAATCTCCTTATGTTTCTTCCTCCCAATAGACCCTAGCTTCATTAGCATTTCTGCAAAGTTATTTGTATCTTCTTCTGAGAAGACAGTAATGAAGTTGTTGTTTAATTGCTGTACTGTTTCTTTGTTCTCCGTTATCAGCTCTCTGGTTTCAGGTTGCAAGGGCACTAGATTTGTCATCACTAATTTCTTTTTTTCACATACTTAAAGAAGCTCTTATGGTCTGCTTTCATATTCCTTGCAAGTTTACTTCCATACATTATTTCTTGTTTGCTTAATCAACTGCTTTGCGGTCCTTTGCCAAAGTTTAAACTGCTCCATGTCTTCAGGCTTGCTATTTTTTATTCCAGCAACTTCAGGCAGTTGCTGTTGGGACACATTATTATCCTTACTTTCTTTGGTTAGCCATAGTTGGTCGAATTTTTTTATCATATTGTTTTCACCTGAAAGGAATGTACAACTTTTACAATGCATACGTTTGTTCCTAAAATGTTAACCATTGTCTATCCATGGATATGTTTTCTTTTAAAATGAAGTTACCCAGTCTATCACAGCCAACTCACCCCTCATACCTTCATAGCACCCTTTGTTTTGATTTCGGGCCCTTTTTTTGGGGGATTGGATCACTTTGCATTCTATCCCAGCGATGAAATCTATCCTCTTGTGTTCATTTTTCCTAAAGAACCTCTCAAAACAAGATTAATTAACTCCTTCTCACTGCACAAAACCAACTCTAGGATAACTTGTTCCCCACTTGCTTCCTCAATGCACTGATCCAAAGAAAAAATATGTTGCACACACTCCAGGAATTCATCCACCACAGCATTATTGCTAATGTGGTTTGCTGAATCCACATGTGGAAAAAATCACTCAGGTGTATTGTAACGTCCTTGCTGCATGCATGTCTTAATTTGCTGTTCAACAACATCCCCTATCTTACCATTACCATTTAGAGTTCTCTTAATAACTCATCAAATGTTTTCCGCTCCTTGTAGCTTTTTAGTTCCACCCAGATTGATTCAGTCAAGGTTTCCTGTACCAATATCCTTTCTCACTGATTTTATCTTCCACTAACAATGCCAGCTCGATCTCCTTATCCTTTTTTGCCTGCTCCTTTTACAGATTGAAAACATTGGTTGGCCAGTTCCCAGCTTTGGTTCCCCATAGCTGCATCTCTGTGATCACAAGCACAAGCACATCAGAGCCATGTGCAACTATTTGCACTGTTAATTCATCTACCTTATTCCATTCAGATTGACATCCTTTATGGCCCTAGTGGTCCTCTGCCTTATACTTTCATTCCAGTGCAGCAATAAATTTTCTTTTATGCTTGTACCCAAAGTCCAGGAAATGTTATTAATTAGCATTAATTAGCATTTCTGATGAAGGGTCTAGGCCCGAAATGTCAAGTTTTCCTGCTCCTATGATGCTGCTTGACCTGCTGTGTTCATCCAGCCCATGCTTGTTGTCTCGGATTCTCCAGCATCTGCAGTACCCTTTATCTCTGAAATGTTATTAATGTTGGTTCTACAATTGTTGCATGGTTTGTTTTCTCTGCACAGTGCAGAACTACCATTCCCCTCTCCACCTCTTCCAGTGTTTGCATCCTTACATTTTGAAGAAGAGAAGAGGTTTATTCATTCAATGATGTGTACGTTTTCTTGATGCTTCAATTTAATACATGCAACAAATTTGCACTAGTTTACAGTAAAGATGGTCATATCGAGAGGTGTCTAAAAAGGATGAAATAGCTACAACTGAGGTAAGTGGAAAGAGATAATTGAAATAGCTTATTGACTGGTTAGCAAGGTTAGATCACTTGGAATACAATGAGAATTAGCCATTTGGATACAGACCTGGCTCAAAGGTAGAAGACAGAAAGTGGTGATGGAGGGTTTCTTTTCAGACTGGAGGCCCGTGACCAGTGGTGTGCCACAAGGATCAGTGCTGGGTCCACTGCTTTTTGGCATTTATATAAATGATCTGGATGTGACCATAGGAGGTATGGCTAGTAAGTTTGCAAATGACACCAAAATTGGTGTGTAGTGGATAGTGAAGAAGGTTACCTCAGAGTGCAATGGGATCTTGATCGGATGGGCTGAGGAATGGCAGACAGAGCTTAATTTAGATAAATGTGACATGCTGCATTTTGGAAGGGCAAACCAGGGCAGGACTTATACACTTAATGGTCAGGTCCCGGGGAGTGTTGGTGAACAAAGAGACCTTGGAGTACAGGTTCATTGTCCCTTGAAAGTGAAGTCCCAGGTCGATAGAATAGTGAAGAAGGCATTTGGTATGCTTGGCGTAATTGGTCAGTCCATTGAGTAATGGAATTAGAAGGTCATGTCGTGGCTGTACAGGACATTGGTTAGGCCACTTTTGGAACAATGCATTCATTTCTGGTCCCCCTGCAATGGGAAGAATGTTGTGAAACTTGAAAGAGTACAGAAAAGATTTACAACGATGTGACCGGAGTTGTAGGGTTTGAAGTGTAGAAAGAGACTGAATAGGCTGGGGGTATTTTCCCTGGAGCGTCAGAGACTGAGGGGTGATGTTATTGAGGTTTATGAAATCATGAGGGGTAAGGATATGGTGAATAGCCAAGGTCTATTCCCTGGAGAGGGGTGGAGGCCCTAAACTGCAGGGCATAGGCTTAAGGTGAGAGAGAAAAGATTTAAAAGGGACCTAAGGGACAACTTTTTCACATAGAAGGTGGTGCATGTATGGAATGAGCTGCCAGAGGAAGTAGTGGAAGCTGGTACAATTACAACATTTAAAAGCCATCTGGATGGCTATACGAAAAGGAAGTGTTTAGAGGGATATGGGCCAAATGTTGGCAAATGGGACTAAATTAATTTAGGATATCTGGTCAGTGTGGACAAGTTGAATTGAAGGGTCTGTTTGCATGCTGTACAGCTTTATGACATTATGACTCTAATTTGGTGGAAAGTTCAGAGTCAAGGGCAGATTACTCCATTGGTTTCATCAGTAGGCAGCCACAATCAGATTAATTTGGATGAAAGAGACATTATCAAGATCTATAATCACTGGCAGGTCGGTATTTTTCATTTTCAACAATCCATAATTCCTTGAAGTGGTTTTAATACAACACGTTGACTTGCTAGGCAATCGGGAACCAGTGTGGGGTTCATCCATTCGCCACACTGGTGAAGCCTGCAGGTGTGCATCTTTATAGGACATAAATGACTCAGTTGTTTTTTCACAATAATCTGACAATTTTGTTGCCAACAGCCATATATTTCCAGAGTTTCCTTTTAAATTGATTTCAGTGTCTCAAAAGGGCATTTGAACTTCCACTCTCTGGGCTGTTTGTTCCAATTTCTGGACTGGTATATAAATATTACATAATTGTGCAAATAGATTCTAACCAGGCTGCTCAAAGAGAAACTGAGCCATTGACTTTCTTTGCGCTGAGAGTTTATTGATTATCCTAGTCCAACAGCTTTTCCCTACCCAAACTCCCACCTGTTTCCTCTTTATATATACAGACACCAATGAATCAATCAACAGCCATCACCTAATTCCTTTCCAATTTAATTGTTGAATTGATATTTTGTATTCATTCCATTTTGCAGACGCTACAAACAAATAGAATGGCAAGGTGGCTCAATGTTTAGCACTGCTGCCTCACAGCACCAGGGACTCGGGTTAAACTCCACCCTTGGGCAACTGTCTGTGTGGGGTTTGCACATTCTCCTTGTGTCTGTGTGGGTTTCCTCCGGGTGCTCCAGTTTCCTCCCACAGCCCAAAGATGTGCCGGTTAGGTGGATTGGCTGTGGTGTTCAGGGATGTGTAGCTTAGGTGGGTTATAGGATGATGGCTCTGGGTGGGATGCTCCAAGGGTCGGTGTGGGCTTGTTGGACCAAAGGGCCTGTTTCCACACTGTAGGGATTCTATGAAATATTCTAGCCTTCCATAATAATGATGTAGGCAATTATTTCTGATTTTTCTGACTCTAAATTCAGCTCCTTCAGCTACTATTGAGAAGCACTTCAGATTTCTCTCAAAGTAGAGAGTCTCATAGAGACTATGGTAGATTTTCCCAAGCATATGTTATAGATTCCCAGATCAACATAGCAGGTTATCACAGATAGATGCTTCAGGGTTTTCAGTTTGTAAAGCAGGTTTCCCCTACTGAATCCTTCCTATATCCCAATCAGAGCTGCAGGCTTCCCCAACCAGATGTTTCACACTTCCATGTTATCACTGTAGTTTTCCCTTGATGAGAACTCTTAATTTGAGCAATGTAATATTCGCCTTCTGCTTATGAATCCTTAGTGATGTTGACATCCCTCCCAAGGGTTGTTGAGATATGAGATGGTATTGAAGTGTAAATCATTATCATTCAGTAAATAACCTGATTGGTTTCCTTTTACTTTGACAGCTAGGCAAAAATCTATTAAGCATTGATCCAAGATCAAAAGTTATTCTTTTTAACAGGTTCAAACTATTGTTAAAATACTTCTAAAAGCAAGTAGCACAGTTGATTCATGAAGTCCGTCCTTCTCAACATGCTGTTCCTGACATATCATACAACTTTGTTTTCTTCACACAGCACCCACATCCCATGTCTCAGTTACACAATCTTCTGGAAGAGAGGAAAAGATCCCAAGGCCAATTTAGGAAATAAAACTATGGAAAATCCCCCTCTAGCCTCTCAAACTAATTAGGCAAACTGTTGGACTTTACAAAAACTGTTGACACCAGTGGCTCATGAATTTTCTATGTTAGGTTTTCCTGTCACACATTTGGAACACATTTGGCTCCCTTCTTGTGAGGTTCCAGTGAATCTACACTCACTGCATTTGTCGAAAATGTTTTCTAAAATGGCTTTGTCAGCTGTAAAACCTTTGAATTTTTCCTATTTGGTCATAGACTGAGAATGATCTCAATCTTCATACAGAAGGCCAAGGGGCAGTAATTTCCAATAATTTATGTTAAACTCAATTTTCCATTTCTTACCTCAAGTCATTAATTGATCTAAATCTCATTGAATGACGTTTATAAGTTATTTCTACCCACCTGCCCAATAGCTTAGTATCAAACTTTGCTGTATCCCTTGCAAATTGGTTATGAATAGTATAAACAGCAGTGAGCCCAAAAGTTTTGTGGATCATTGCAGTGAGGAAGAGTGTTTGTTTCCCTTTTCTGTCTTTGTTTCACTTCCTGCTGATTTGCTTTGAATTCCGTTGGTTTGTTTAATCTTACTTTCACTAAGTCTGAAGCGTGTTGAATAATCTCACATCTTAAGCAGTGTGTCAGATCTGTTCTGAAATTCAGTAAAGTTATATTTCACAGATTAGTAGATTCTTTACTTAATTAACAACACCATCATGTTAAGTAAGCAAGATCTATTATCTCTTAATCCATATAGCCATAAAAACAAAATGAAAACGTGCATTTTCACAACCACTGGACAGTTCAAAGCACATCACAGCCAATGATGCGCTGTTGTCAAGTAGACAATGGAACAGCTAATTTGTACTCATTGCGTTCCCATGAACAGCAATGAGATCATGACTAAATAGTCTGTTTTCTTCATGTTGACTGATTCTTAAATATTGATCAGGGTACTGGTGATAACTTCCCACCTCTTCTTTGTAACAGTTCCATGGGATATATATATCAACCCGAGCAGGCAGGTTGGGCCTTTGACTAACATCTGCTCCAAAGGCCAGCACCTCCAACAGTGCTCTCTAAATATTGCATTGGAGCAACAGCCTTGATTTTTATGTCCCAACGTAAGACTTCAACCCAGAAGCTTGCAATTCAGAAATATGTGGGCTACCAAGCATGCATGAGTTGATTGTCTAATGTTGCAATTTTACTCTGATGTTATGGTATCCAGGAGATCGCAAGAGCCGTCAATTTTGATGTTTAGTTTGTTTTGACCATATTTTAATTGATTCAAGTTCATTTTTTTTTACTAAAGAGAGAAATTCAAAACCAAGAAAATGTAAAATTTATATTTGATTGATCTAACCACTTCAAGACATTGAAATTTTTCTATTAAGTCAAATTTTAACCAGAGTTTTGTTTATTTAGAATAAACTGCTTCAAAAGCTAGGTGGCAATGAAAGGATCAGGAGTATCAAAGGGTGAAGACTTTACATTGTAGAAATATTTAACAGACCTAGCAGCAGATGTAGAGAGGGGTGCAGAGTGAATATTTTCTATCCAAGGCCTTTCATCAGAACTAGATAAAGATACAGATGCAACAGGTTTTAAGCAAGTCCAGAGATTGGGAACAGGAGAGGGGAGCAAGAAAACAAATGAGAATGTCTGTAATAAGGCAATGGAGTCATAAAATCATTGAGGTATACAGCACAGAAACAGATTCTTCGGTCCAACTCATCCACACCAACCAGATATCCTAAATAATTCTGGCCCCATTTGCCAGCATTTGGACCATATCCCTCTAAACTCTTCCTATCCATGTATCCATCCAGATGCCTTTTAAATGTTGTAATTGTACCAACCTCCACCATTTCCTCTGGCAGCTCTTTCCATACATGCACCATGCTCTGCGTGATAAAGTTGTCTTTAGGTCCCTTTTAGATCTTTCCCCTCTCACCTTAAACCTATGCCCCCTAGTTTTGGACTCCACACCCGAGGGAAAAGATTGTGTCTAGTTACCCTGTCTATGCCCTTCATGATTTTATAAACCTCAATAACGTCACCCCTCACTCTCCGATGCTCCAGGGAAAATAACCCCAGCTTATTCAGCCTCTCTGTATAGCTCAAACCCTCCAAACCTGGCAACATCCTCGAAAATCTTTTCTGAACCCTTTCAAGTTTTATAACATTCCTTCTTTCGCAGGGAGAACAGAATTGTATGCAATAATCCAAAAGTGGCCAAACCAATGTCCTGAACAGCCGCAACATGACTTCCCAACTTCGATAATCAATGCATTGGCCAATAAATGCAAGCATACCAAACGCCTTCATTGCTTTCGTATCTACCTGCGACTCTACTTTCAAGGAACTATGAGCCTACACCCCAAGGTCTCTTTATTCAGCAAATCTCCCCAGGACCTTACCATTAAGTGTGTAAGTCCTGCCCTGGTTTGCCTTTCCAAAATGCAGCACCTCACATTTATCTAAATTAAACTCCATCTGTCACGCCTCGGCCCATTGGCCCATCTGATCAAGATCCCATTGTACTCTGAGGTAACCTTCTTCGCTGTCCACTACACCTCCAATTTTGGTGTCATCTGCAAATTTACTAACCACAGCTCTTATGTTCACATCCAAATCATTTATATAAGTAACAAAAAGCTGTTGATCCTGCACAAATCCTTGTGGCACACCGCTGGTCACAGGTCACCAGTGTGAGAAGCAACCATTCACCAACACCCTCTGTGTTCTACCTTTGAGTCAATTCTGTTTCTAAAAAGCTTGTTCTCCCTGTATTTTTTGTGATCTCACCTTGCTAACCAATCTACCATGAGGAATCTTGTCAAATGCCTTACCGAAGTCCATATAGATCACATCCAAGACTCTGCCATCATCAATCCTCTTCATTTGAGATGAAGTAACAAGAGGGATAATGGTGCAAGGGAAAAGGGAATGGTAATGGGATTAACAAACAAACAATGGGTCATGAGAAGGTGTAAGTTGTCAATCATCAGGAATAGTCACTCTCTAAAGACATGGGAACTGTGGTTATGAACAAATTGAAGCACTCAGTGTTATTTGGAAGGCTGTGAAATGCCAAATTAAACGATAAGATGCAGTTCCTCAAACTACTCTCGAGCCACATCAACTGAGGATTGAGTGGTCAGAGTGGGAACCTGCTGGAGAATTAAAATTAAATGTGACCAAAAGCTCAGGATTGCACCTACGGTCTGAATAGATCTGGTGAGGAGTGCTGTCATCCAGTTTGTGTTTGGTCTTCAGAATGAAACAGAATGCATATTTGAGCCATGAATACAGTATACTAAGTTAAAAGAGGTAGAAGTAAATTGTTTTGTATGTGCCTAATAATGCTTCTAACCATAAACGGAAAAGCTTGATTAGAACAGCACAAAGAAACACTGTTGAGGAAGAATCGAATAGAGGTTTTGTTTTTACCAATGATTCAATACAGAACTGAATCCAAGCAGAAATTGAGTTATAGATGGCAATTCAAAGAACATTTGATGTTGGAGTTATTCAGCCTGTGGTTTTGTTTTTCAATTAGCACTACACTGTAATGGTTTGGCATGTGATCAAGAACACAGTATGTTCACTGGTACATAATATTTGTAAAAAAATTACAGTGAAAGCATAAAGATTATTCCAGATGCCATACATAGATGAAGTGGATTCTGTGCTGTATTTCTGGTCCAGCAATTATATGTATTGGAAGAAAGCCTCATGCTGTGTGTGGCATCAGGTACAGAATAAATATGCAGTGTGTTAATTTATCAGTAACTCCTTTATCAATGACAATAATGAAGAATACTTTGTATGGTGTTTCTATATGGGTACAAAAAGTACAATGCTAAAAAAGTAACTATTTATTGATTCAACCTAATTTTGTGCTTCAGGGGAATATTGGTCACGGAGTTGAAACCCTGTTTCTCTCTTTAAGTACAGCTACCCACCTGGCAGCACAGGGTCAGTGAATTTACACTTTAATTTTCTTGCTGCAACAAAGTGAACTGACAATATTGAGTGAAGTGACGATATAGGATGAACTGACAATGTGGTGTGAGAGATATGTGCGAGGTGTAGTAACATATCAAAGTGGGAAACGGGAGAGGAGTTTTCTTCCTGAAAACAATGTAAATCCTCCCAGACACAGAGACAGTAATGAATGTGTTTTTTTTACACCAGACAAATGATGCCAGTTGCAGTGATGCAGCATTGGTTTACTTGCAGATGTTTATAAAGCAACTTACATGGGATGTCAGTATAAGGAATACTTCTGACTTCAGTGGAGGAAGGAACACAGAACTAAATTTTGAATTTAAATTGACCCAGCCAGAACGGTTTTGTGAATTTTTTTTTGTAAAATCTGATATGAGTGTTGCTTGCAAGGGCTAGCATTTTTTGTCTATACCTAATGCCCTTGAGAAGCTACAAGAATAGAAATTGCTGGAAAAATCCAGCAGGTCTGGCAGCATTTGTGGAGAGAAATCAGAGTTAATATTTTGGGTGCAGTGCCCCTTCCTCAGAACTCTGATTTCTCTCCACAGATGCAGCCGGAGCATTTTTCCAGCTGTTTTTGTTTTTGTTTCTGATTCACAGCATCCACAGTGCTTTTGGTTTATGTTTAACGCTTGAGAGGGTGGTGAGGAGTAGTCTTCTTGAACTGTTGCAATCCAACTAACCTATCGACAGTGCTGAGAGGGGGGTGTTTCAGGATTTTGGTGCAGCGATATTGAGGGAACGCCTGTGCAGCTCGTCGAGGAAGAAACACCTGGGTCTTCAGCACTGTGAGTACTACTGAAGACCAGGCAACTGTTCCAGGCAGGAGAGAATCTATGGTGTCAGTAATTAAGGATCTCATAGAAATGCACAAGCAAATATAGGAGCTGTAGGCAAGCTTGCCAGAGGTACAGGATAAGCTGACGCAACGTTTACAGGACCAATGCTGTTTGCACCTTCCTAGCACTGGTATCTGGAAGCCTCCATGGATAAATTGGTAGCTATCATGGAGAGTCAGATCCAGCTCTCTCAATATCTGCTGGATAAGTGCACAGACCTGCACTCCATCACTCCAGCTACTGGTGCTCAGAACCCATACAAAGTGAGAGGGGCTAGAGGGACCTTGGTCTCGCTCCAGATGCCTGCTCCTTACAAGGAGACAAGATGGTGCCAGTAGAAACCCAGCTGTAGAAAGAACCACAAATAGCTGCCCTCCCCATCGCCTGGAAGACTCTTCACAGGACACTCCAAAGATGGCTGAGATTTCCAACTTCACCCTGCCTCCCACCCTCAGCCCTGTGAGAGTTTAAGCTGAGGAAAGTGCACTAATATATTGGCAGGACATGCTCAGCACATTTGGGCCCTCTAGCTGCAAAGACTCCAGAACTGTCTGCATCAAACTCCTAAACCAAGGAGCTTCACTGTAGGGCAAGCTCTCTCAACACCAGCTCTGGAGCCTAGAACTGCACATAAACATAATGGGAGTGAAAGGGAAAATAAGACTTTGTGAGGACATATAGGTGTCGTGGGTGACATTTCATTCTCAATACTTTCTGACACTTATAAATATATGTTTGCTTTATTGTTACCATCTGTGCGTGTGAATGTCTGATGACTATCATCTATAAGATTGAAGATGCAGAGCCTAGCTATTTTTAGCGCTACGTGAGATTTAATGGCTCAAGATTGAAGTGAGTGGTTCCTGCACCATGTGTTGGCAATGGGATCTTGGAAGGTGCTTGCAATTTTGGCAACTAGGGTGAAAGTTTCCAAGTAACATTACAAGGCTGATATATCACAGCCATTACCGAGATTAAATTCTGAAGCTGCATGATGTGGTAAAGAGTGCTTGGGATAAGGATTTTTAGTCCACGCTGTAGATTAATGCCTCAGATTCACATAATATGTTGTGCTCAAAGCTGTCTTTCACCTGTACAGGATGTGGACTGTTGTTGCCCTTTGAAGGCGACCATGTCACTCAAAATTGAAGCCCCTTTCCTCACACATTGAAATGCTTACCCTCCAGGTGTTGTAATAACCACTTTCAGTTCCATTGCACGCTTGCTATTTGCAATACCATGGAAGGATATAGGGGTTATGCTTAACGCTGTGTGTCTTAGACCAAGCTTCTTATCCTTGGTCAAACCCCACACATTACTTCCTTCTTAATCCATTGGTTTTGAACTTCTATACCTTCCCAGGATATCTAAATATTTACCTCCCCACTTTACTTCTCAGTCCCAGATAGATTGAGTCATAGAATCATAGAATCCCTACAGTGTGGAAAGAGGTCATTCAACCCATCAAATCCACACTGACCCTCTGAACAGCATCCCACCCAGACCCATCCCATAGCCCTGCATTTTCCATGGCTCATCCACCTAGCCTGCACATCCCTAGACACTATGGACAATTTAACATGACCAATCCACCTAACCTGCACATCTTTGGACTGTGTGAGGAATCCAGAGGAAATCCACACAAAACAGGGAGGATGTGCAAACTCCACATAGGCTGTCACCCGAGGGCGGAATCAAACCTGGGTCCCTGGTACTGTGAGGCAGCAGTGCTAACCACTGAGCCACGTGCTGCCCACTTGCCACAAATAGTAGTGCACTGTATCTTCATCAAAGCTAAGGTGTTGCTAACTGTCAATGACACTCACTTCCATATTACCCCATTCCTCCTCATGCTTTAATATCTCCCCCCTGCATATTTTCAGTTGCCCCCTTTGCACTTGTCATCCCCTCGCAAACTACTGCCTCTGGTGCCCACAATTGAGTTTCCCACTTCACACCTGCAGTAGTGGCCTTTAGTTTTTACTGGATAGGTCCTCAGGGTTGGAGGTAACCTATCGTCTTGTATGAATTGGATGGACAGCCTCAACTGATGATGACCAGACCCTTGACTTGTTGCTGTGCAGCTCCCCTACTGACTTTACACTGGATCCACAGGTCTGACCACAGCCTGCTTACAAAATCATAGAGGTATGGGCCCCTTTACTCTGACTGGTCATGTGCCAAAGCCCATGGATTAATATCGCAATTTATCCTTGACTGATTTTGCCAGGACCTCCTGACTTCTGTCTCCTTGGAGTTGACTGAGGTCGATTCCCCTTAGACACTGAGCCACTTGGTGGAAGCCTATGCAGTGTTTTTGGTGTTTATGTCACTGGAAAGTGGTGCACCCCCTTGGATGACTATGATTGACAACCATGACAAGCTGCCTGGATTTGTGCCTGTGCTAAAAGGCAAGTCAATACAGAGGTACCATGAGCAGGTAAGCTCTGGCTGAGGGGCAAAGTACAAAAGGCAATGCAGGGATGCTGAGAGAAATCAAGTAGCACAAGGTGCGAGCAGGTGAGCAGACTTGAAATGCACTCTTCTCATGAGATGGATGCCTGTTGCCAGGCACAAAATGCCCTGGCTGTGGAAATGGAATTATTGCATTGCAAGGAAATTGCAAAGTGCAGGACCATTTTAGTAGTGAATTAGGGCTCTGCCATGATGATGCAGTGAGTCTGGTATGTTAATGGACATTGGATGCATGCAGGCACTGCCCAGGAACTGTACTGTGAGATGTTAGTGACTGGTATCCAAGATGGAGCTCCAGAGGAGCAAGTCGTGAGTTGCAGTTGCCAACAACTGCTCTGACTTCAAATGTCAGAAATTGTCACCGTCTAGGTTATGTTCATGGGAGGGATAATGTAAAATTGCATGTAAATGAGTTATGATCAACTAATAATAAGGTGTCAATATGTCCAATAGACCTCTCGCCATTCGCAAGAGAGAGTCGTGTCTCACCATTCAATACTTAGTTGGAAATTGGGGCTTTTTGCTGTTGATGTCAAGAATTTCTTCACTACCCATCTCTCAAGGTTTTCTCAACTTTCTTGCAAATGCCCACCTTGTTCAGTGCCAGGGATGATTGCATACGTTGAAGTGTAGGAGATATTTTAGAAGCTAAAAAAAATGCAGAGAAATAACTCTGTTAGTTAATGATGATACGAGCATAATAGAGAGAGATGACCTAAGTTCAAGAAACCAGGATATAGAAATGGTAGAGATGGGAAGTGCTGAAGGCAACGACTCACTTGTAGGAATGGTATATGGTTCATCTAGAGTAACCATGTTGTAGGGTGTCCCATAAAGGAAGAAATAGCAACACCTTTCAGAAAGGCTCAGCGATAATCATGGAATATTTTAATCAACATACAGCTTGGAAAAGTCTGATGGGCAATGTGAAAAATGTGCTTGGAATAGTCTTACAGTACCATATTCTGGAGCTAACTAAAGAACAGGTGATACTAGATATGACATTGTACAAAGAGATAGGATTAATTAGGATCTCATAACGAAGGTGCCCCTTGGTAGCAGTGAACATTATACGGATGAATTATATATTCAGTTTGAGGCAGAAAGGAGTAGGTTCAAGACTAGATTTTAAAATTTAAACAAGGTCAATTATGAGGGCTTGAAAACAAAGCTGACTAATGTGAGTTGGCAAATTAATTCAAAAGATAGGTCCATGTAATGTAGTCGCAGACTTTGAGGAGATATTTTAGAATACAAAGAAAATGTCCATTCTCATGAGTAAGACAAATTCCAAGGGATGGAGGTACAATTTTTGATGAACTCGAAAGGTTAAATCTAGCATCACTCTTCAAGTAAATGTATAAAACTGTGTAAAGACAGGGCAGATGGCAGATGAATTGGGACTCAACAGGTAATTTGCTTTGGTTTTTACTACAGAAGATACAAATAATATGCCAGAAGCAAGTGTTGTACTATGGTCATGTGATTTTTGACCTTGTCCAATCCAGTCCAACACTGGCACCTCCAAATCATGAAGGGATGGAGGAACACAGGGAAATTAAAATCACCAGAGAACTGGCACTGAGTAAATCATTGGGACTGTGGGCGGTCAGGCACCTGAGTCCTTCACCCCAGGTACATAAAAGAAGTGGCTATTGAGACAAATGATACATTGGCATCAGTTTTCTAAATCTCTCTATATCCTAGGAAATTCACATTAGCTTGGAAGATAGCAACTGTAGCTGCTTAATTCAAAAAGGGAGGGAGATAGAAAGCAGGAAAATATGAGTCTATTTGCTATCATCTGTCATAAGGAAAATGTTGGAAACTGTCACGAAAGACATTACAGGGTACTTTGATAAGTGCAAGGCAATCATGCAGAATCAATATGGTTTTGTGAAGGAGAAATCATGTTTAATCAATCTATTGGAATTTTTTGAAGAAATAACACATACTGTGGGTGAAATGGAACTATTGAACATAGTGTACATAGATTTCCACAAGATATTTGATATAGTGCCACATCAAAGTTTATTACAGAGAATAAAAGCTCATGGTGTAGGTGGTAGAACATTGGTATGGGTAGAAGATTGGCAAGCTAACAGCAAACACACAGTAGGCAAAAATGCGTCTTTCTTTAGATTGGTATGATCGTAACGAGTGGTATGCCACAAGGATCATTGTTAGGACTTCAACAATTTACAATTTACACAAAGGACTTGGACCCAAAAGTAGGGAATTATGCTTTAGTTATGCAAGACATTGGCAAGAAAACATCTGGATTATGTACAGCACTAGTTGCCTTATTTCAGGAAGGATGTAAATAATTTGGAAGCAATTCAGAGAATGTTTATTGGACAAATACTTGAATGGAAGAATTATCTTCTAAAGAAGGATTAGAAAAGTTATTCTTGTATCTGCAGAAATTTATAGCTGATGAAACATACAAGATTCTGAAGGACCTTCATAGGTTGAAAGTGGAGAGGATGATTTCTGTTTTGGGAGAGAATTCAGGAACCACCCATGTCGTGAAATTATTTCTCAATTAGGTTTGTGAGTCTTTAGAACTGTTGTCTTTAAAAGATGGTGGAAATAGAGTCTTTAAATTTTATTTAATGTCAGGTGTGGATTGATTCACACTGAGTAAGGGGATAAAAAAAAATACCAGAAGCCTGTGGGAATGCACTTTTGAGGTAAAAAATCTCCTAATGTTGGGACTGGCCCCCAGATGATGGTGAGGAGGACTTTGCAGGGTTGACAAGACTGATCAACAATGCTGAGATTTGAATCTGGGCCTCAGAATATTGCCTGGGCCTCTGAAATACTAGTCCAGCCACGATGCACTTTGCCACTGCCTCCTCCTATTGATTGGTTTGATGTTTTCACCAGTGGGGTTGTCTTGAAGTAGGGCATGTAATTACAGAATGAAAGGACGCTGATTTAAAACTGACATCTGAAGGAATTTCTTCTCCCAGATGGTCATGGATGTTTGAAATTCTCCACCCTAGAGAGTTGGAGGCTAGATCACTGAAAGCATTTTAAAGAGGCGTTAGATTTTTGAAACATCAGGGAATTGAGAAGCTGGAAGAACGAAGGAGTTGTGGCATGGAGCAGATCAATCATGATTTTATTGAATGGGGGGTAGACCTAAGGGTCCAAATCGACTACACCTGTTTCTACTTCCTACGTTCCAAAAAGATCTGTGAAAAAACTAAACAGGCTGAATAAGTGTCCTTCCGTTCTATAGTTACTCTATGATCTACTGTACAGAAGGAGGCTACTCATTAGATTATACCTTTAAGAGAACAATTGTTCTGAAGAAAGGCCACAAACCTGAAACATTTCCCTACAGATGGTACCAAACCTGAACAGTATTTTCATTATTTCCAGTTTCTCATTTCCTTGTTAAAAATGCCCACCATTGCTCATTACTGCTTTACTTAGCAATCACCATTATACCTATGCTTTTGTTTTGAACAAGAACAATTCTCCGTCCCTAATTTAAGCATTGATACAATCACAAGCATGATTACCTTTGTGTTTTTTTTGTAGTTTCTTCCCATATTCACTCCAAATTACGTTGTGGCACTGTTAGCTAGATAATTTCTGTTTGTAACAGACCACACTTATCCTACTTCATTCCACAGACCAGAGCCGGCACTTTGTTTTCTGCTTGTTGGGGGATGAGACATTGATCAGGTTTATTTTCCTATGTACACCGATCAGAAATTTCTGTCCTTCTCTACCGTCAACATGATGTTTTCCCTGTCAATACCAGCACAATTAAAGTCTCCTGATATTAATATAATCTCTACTTCTTAAACGGCTTTGAAAGTTTGCTCACAAATCTGTTCATCTATTTCCTTCTAGCTGTTTGGAGTGCTATAAAAATAGACACCCAATGATGGAAGAGATCCTTACTATGTTTTTTGTGAGGAGTGCAACTTCTTCCTCAATAAATACTGCCTTACCTCACCTTCCCCACTGTTATGTCATTCCTGTAAACTTGGTAAGGAGGAATATTAACAACCTGCTCCTCACCTTGTGTGAGCCTTGTTTCCTGCAGGCGTGGAACAACTTATGCCTGCAGCTCACCAAGCTTATTAGCTCTACTGTATACATTGACATACATACTACTTAATATCTTCTTCGTCGCTACGTCTCCATGGAATTTTTACCAAGGCAGATAATTATAAATTTGCATTCCCAAATGGTGTAATTTGTAGAAGCAGAATATAATTGCATTCTGTCTCAGATGAGGAAAATTTGTTCACCAGTCTTCAGGATTAGGGTCATGGCATCGTTGGTTTGAGGGGAGATGGTCTCATAATAGAACATAATTGAACCAATGGGCCAGGCTAATGCTGTTGGAACAGAGGTTGAAATCCGACTGGTGGGAAATTTGAACTGAATTAATCATCCAGCCTATAAAGTTAATCTCAGTAATGATAGATTGAAATCTGCCATACTTAACTGGTCTGGCCTATATGTGACTCACTCCTAATTCTTAACCGCATCATTCACTTAATTAATAGGTAGTTAAGGATGAACAACAAAAGCTGGTGTGGGCAGTGACTGCTGACCCTTGCCTAATGAATGAAAAATGAAACACCCCCCAAACTTGAATGTTCATCCTGAGCATTATAAAAGGAATACAAAAGGATAGAAATATAGCTGGACCTAGTACCAGGCAGTCAAACATGGTGAGCCTGAGTGTGAATACTGTAGTGGACCTTATGGAGTATGAATTCCCAGACTGGGACTCTAAACCTGGTCCAATCAAGGAGCCCTGGCTGATAAATAAAGAGACAGGAATGTCAGACATCCTGTTCGCTCTGGGAGCTGGCTCACAGGGTGCTGGTTCAGTGTCAAGGACTTTCTATTTGTAAATAAATGGCTACTTGGTGACAGGATACTGGCCTCTGCGGAGTTATTTCAAATATGATCCTGTGTCTTGATCCCTATTAAAGAATAAGTTGCACACAGAGTCTCTCTGGATGGGTATCGATGTACCTGGGGAGGAGCTATGCACATCAAAAAACAATTTTCTCATAACATCTGGCTATGGTGCAGTGCAGCAGAGGTTTATCAGGACACTGGGAAGGAAAAGATCTAGGGGCACAGGTACATAGTTCTTTGAAAATGGAGTCACAGGTAGACAGGGAGGCGAAGAAGGCACTTGGCACACCTGCCTTTATTGATCAGAACATTGTGTGTAGGAGTTGGGGTATCAAGTACAGGACATTGGTTAGGCCACTTTTGGAATACTGTGTTTAGTTCTGGTCTCCCTGCTGTACAAAAGATGTTGTTAAACTTGAGAGGGTTCAGAAAATACTTATAAGACTGACAAGGATGTTGCTGGGATTTGAGGGTTTGAGTTACAAGGAGAGACTGAATAGGCTGGATTTTTTCTCTGGAGCATCGGAGGCTGAGGGGTGACATTATAGACGTTTACAAAATCATGAAGGGTATGGATAGGATGAATAGCCAAGGTCTTTTTCTCAGGATATGAGAATCCAAAACCAGAGAAGCATAGTTTTGAGGTGAGCCGGGAAAGATTTAAAAGGGACCTCAGGAGCAACTTTTTCATGCAGAGGGTAGTGCGTGATTGGAACGAGCTGCCAGAGGAGGTGATGGAGGCTGGTACAATTACAACATTTAAAAGGCATCTGGATGGCAACTTCAATGCGAAGGGTTTTGAGGGATTTGGGCTAAATGTTGGCAAATGGCACTAGATCAGTTTAAGATAGTCGGCATAGAACAGTTGGACTGAAGGGTCTGTTTCCATGCTGTGTAACTATAACTCTATGACTGATTCCTGGGATGGCAGGATTGACATGTGAAGAGAGATTGGATCAGTTTGGACAATATTCGATTAAGTTTAGAAGAATGATTTACTTGTTTACTGTTTAACTATACCTGAACAGACACTGGAAATTGCTATCTGATTTATTCTTTAATATTGGTGACAGTGTCACCATTATCTCCACCACAAAATCTGGACCAAAAGATCAACTTAGCATTTTTGACTTCAAGCCTGAATCAATTGATCCATTATTAACATCATCATATCTCCCCATTGGGCATAACGTGCATGGTAATACACAATTTAGGTACTGCTGGAAAAAGACACATTTCCTCAAAACGTTTCATCTTGCACTCATCAGGATTGTCACAAGAAATAGAGGCGAAGTAAAGGTGAATACCATTTTATTCTGCATGAGAAGCAAATCCACTAGCCAGCCATTCTCTTCTAGTCCAGTATAAAATGTTGTTCCTTTTGATATTGTGATTATTACACTTGTTCTGATGAGTGCAAGATGCAAAACTTCCACAAAACATCTTTTTTGAAGCAATACTCATTATATGCATTATTATGTACTTGTAAACATCCAGCATATCTGCACTTGTTAATGAAATCTAACTCAATAATCACAGAATATATGATTAATATGGTAAATACCAGTAGTACTACATGACTGTACAGTCCCAACATCTTCCTAACTCACCATTCTAATTAAATCTAATTAAATCAACATTTACTGCCTCATTTGGAATGATCTGTTTGATGTCACATGCTGTATTAGTTAGTGCATGATTTTTAAGATGTTAATGTATATCAGACTTGTTGTACATTTCCTAACTTGCCTCAGTCATTTGAGCATCTTTTTGCCTCATTTTAACCAGTGGTGGCCTGAATATTCCAATCTCAAGGCAGTCACTCCAACAATGCAGACTGGAGTATGCATCAGGACCATGTGGAATCCCAAATGCAGCAGACTATGTGGGAATTTTCCAGAAAGTAGAAAATTCAGAAGGGCTGTTTCCTTGAAACTAGAACCCTCTGAAAGAATTTGTTCACTTTGGAGAATTCAGATGGCTCCACTTCCGATAAGTTAATAGTTACTCAAGAGAAGTTAAATGATTAAAAACCTAGGCGAACTCCTGGATGACTCTTAACAGGCAGTCCCATCTTACCCCACGCATCCCCAAATAAACCTCTTCCAACCCTTGCAGACTCCTGGTTCCCTGGCAACCACCTTCCAGATCACGGTGGCTCAGTGGTTAGCACTGCTGCCTCACAGCACCAGGGGCCTGGGTTCAATTCCATTGTCAGGCGACTGGCTGTGTGGAGTTTGCACATTCTCTACGTGGGTTTCCTCTGGTTTCCACCCATAGTCCAAAGATGTGCAGGTTAGGTGGATTGGCCAGGCTAAATTGTCCCTAGTGTTCAGGGGTGTGTAGATTCGGTGGGTTTATAGTGGGATGGGTCTGGGTGGGATGCTCTGAGGGTTGGTGTGGACTTGTTGGGCCAAAGGGGCTGTTTCCACACTGTAGGGATTCTAAGAATTCTATGAAAAAGAACGCCCCCCCACCTCCCTGACCAAACCCCAAATGTTTTCAACGCAACCTCCAGGGCTGGATAGCCTATGGCAGCAGCCTGCTGGCCTCAAAACCCTTCTTTCCCACTGGTCTCGACACTGCCCTTGGCCATCACTGATGGCTTCAAATCCCAGTCTGCACTACCACCAATCCTGACAACTCCCACCCAGCTCCACCTCAATAACCTATCCTAAATGCTCAGTCTCTTATCTGGTGACTTACCTAGGAACGTAGGTACTCTAACCCCTTAGTCAGCTGCAAACCAAACCCCACAATTAACTTACACACCTACTTTTTCAAAGAAACTGTTAAAGTGTGGCTGTGTTTGTTCGACATTTAAATCTCAGAACACGTCACAGTGACTGATGTAAAAGTGGGCACGGCTTGACTTTCCCTGACTATTCTGCACTGCAGGATAATAGTATTGATTTCTTCTTCTGCATTTCTAAAGGGGCTGGAATCTGAATTGTCCTGCTAGTTAGAAAGGAATGGGGAACTCCCCCTCTGATAACTAAAACTGAAACACCCAGAGAAGCTTGCCTTTCCTCGTAATCGGTTAATGGACATGTGAAAAGTGATATGTATACCTGCCTCTCACCTCCCAATCTGTTATAAAGGAGAGGTGAAATAAAATGAACTCCTGACAGTCACGTTCCAATCAACAAGTAACAATTTATTTATCTAACTCTAACAGTTAATAAATTAACAGAACTACTAACAAAATAAACAATCCCCCTTAACTACTAAATATTCCCAAACCAAACAAAATTCTAATGGTAGAGATAACAAGTGTGGGGCTGGATGAACACAGCAGGTCAAGCAACATCATAGGAGCAGGAAAACGTGACATTTCGGGCCTAGACCCTTCATCAGAAATGGGGGAGGGGAAGAGGGTTCTGAAATAAATAGGGAGAGAGGGGGAGGCGGATAGAGGATGGATAGAGGAGAGGATAGGTGGAGAGGAGGCAGACAAGTCGAAGAGGTGGGGATGGAGCCAGTAAAGGTGAGTGGAGGTGGGGGAGTAGGGAGGAGCTAGGTCAGTCCAGGGAGGACGGACAGGTCAAGGGGGCGGGATGATGTTAGTAGATAGGAGATGGGGGTGTGGTTTGAGGTGGGAGGAGGGGATAGGTGAGAGGAAAAACAGGTTAGGAAGGTGGAGATGAGCTGGGCTGGTTTTGGGATGCGGTTGGGGGAGGGGAGATTTTGAAGCTTGTGAAATCCACATTATCTCTGATAAAATTCTAATGGTATGCTGTTCTAATAGATAGAAGCCCACTTACATAAACCACATTAACAATAAAAAAATTAAAGTTTAATCCCATGAATTTACAGCCAGGATAAGTCTTCCGGAATGTTCTTTGCCTTCTCTGCTGTCCTCCGGTCAGGAACACCTTTCTGTGTTGAATTTTTGTATCTGGAGTATTAGCTAAGAATGCCATTGCACCTTTATTGAGATGGTGCTCACTCTGAGATCTCAGAGATTTCTGTGAGAACCAGTGATTTCCTCTTTCTTTAGAGCTGATGGCTGTTGAGAGCTGTTCTGTTAACAGATGGCAGTTTGCTCTCACCAATTTTCAAATGCCATCTTCTTTTATACCCTTGATGACCTATTAATATCTTACAGTAGGATTAGTCAGAGATTGTCAAAACCATCGGATTGAAATTTAATTGGGCTTTGGTATCTAGGGCCTGATTTAAATTAATTGGTTACATTCAAATTCTGTTGTCTTGGTAAAAATGCTGCTTTACCTGCTAACAATGTAGCCTTTTAATACAATGTTTCAATTTTAAGATCTCTCTGTGCATCTGCTGCTGCCTGCAAATACATTTCTTTCTAAATTTCCAAGCTGAAGAAAACACATCTTTTAAAGGGACCACACACTCTTCACCCAATCATTTTACAAACAAATTCTAACGTCCGCCTTCCAATCCACAAGAACTATACCAACTTCGCAATGTTCGTACATGTAGAATTCAGTCCTAACAGAAAAGTATAGGAGCACCTTGGCAGTCCGACTGCAATCACTACTCTTTGGAATATCTGGGCCATTACTCACAGTTATGTCCAAATCATAGATTCATAGAATCCCTACAATGTGGAAACAGGTCCTTTGGCCCAACAAATCCACACTGAACCTCAGAACATCCCGCTCAGACCCATCCCCCCATAACCCACCTAATCTACACATCCCTGAACACTACAGGCAATTTAGCATGGCCAGTTTACCTAATCTGCACATCTTTGGACTGTGGGAGGAAACCAGAGCACCCGGAAGAAACCCACACAGACATGGGGCGAACGTGCAAACTCCAGACGGACAGTCACCCAAGTGTGGAATTGAACCTGGGTTGCAGGTGCTGTGAGGCAGCAGTGCTAACCACTGAGTCACCGTGCCACCCCTAAATGCAATACTCGAACTAACACTGTGAGCTGAGTTTCCCCTTGGGAAGTGGGGGAATGTGGAGTGGACAGAAAACAGGAGCCAGGTTTAGCTTTTACGTCCCGAGCCTGGTTGCTGAGTGGATGAATCGGTCTTTGTGATTTCCACAGAGATGACCCCTTAATTGGACTGGTGTCAAGTTCCCTGTCCAATTAATTGCTGCAGACTAACTCTTAAAGCTACTTGACCAAACACAGGCCTTCCAGCTTGAGAGAAGCTGGGAGACAACTTGAGCTATGGCAAACAAGACTGTTAATTCCAAGGGGACTGGAGTACAAGAGTAGAATAGTCTTTCTGCAACTATACAAGGTGCTGGTGAGACTATATCTGGAGTACTGAGAGCTCTTTTTGCCCTTTAGTTAAGGAAGGATCATTTCACTGAAGGCAATTCAGAGAAGGTTCACAAAGATGCTCCCTGGGACGGAGGGATTGACTTATGAGCAGAGGCTAAACAGGTTGGGACTCTACTCACTGGAGATTAGAAGAATGCGAGGTGATATCATTGAAGTATATAGGATTCTTAAGGGACTTGACAGGATAAATGCTCAGAGTATATTTCCCCTCAAGGCAGAGTCAAGCAGGCATAGTCTCAGAAATAAGTTGCACCAATTTTAGACTGAGATGAGGAAAATCCTCTCTCAAGAGGTTTGAGAGTCTTTGGAATTCCTTGCCACAGTGAGATGTGAGGGCAGTGTCCTTATGTATGTTTAAGACTGGGATAGATAAATTCTTAATCAATAGGGGGGAATTAAGGGTTATGGGTGAAACAACTCCATAGAGGCCAGTATCTATCACCAAGTCACCCTTTATATACCTGCGCAGAGTACTTGACACTGGTCTGGCTTCCTCAAAGCCAGCAGTCAGAGACCAGAACCTCTAACAGCCCTGTTTATGCCTGTCAGCCAGGGCTCCTTGATTGGATCAGGTTAAGAGCCCCAATCAGGGAACTCATATTTTATAAAGTCCACCTGGCTGACCTCGTTAAAATCATTACTTTGGGAAAGGGCAGGAAAGTGGATGTGAGGAATGTCGGATCAGCCATGATCCAGTTGAACAAGCTTGAAGGCCTAAACGGCTTACTCCTGTTCAGATTTCTTCCAGTCTTATGCTTTTAATGAACCTTTATTGGCTATTTACCTCATTGGACTGGGCAGTCCTTACTGCCCTGAGCCTGACTTGGCTAAAGCAGCTGGTACCAGGAATAGGTTTGGAAAACAGACACGGTTGTGTTTAGGGACATATCCCCCTCCTCCTCTGCCCCCCACTAGCCCCCACCCCTGCTTGACCCCACCACCTCCCCCCACCCCGTCCCCTGCCTGTCCCCACTCCCCCGTCCCCTGTCCCCATCCCTGAACTTGATGGGGTCCAAAAACTCAAGGGCCTCCTATGTTTACCTGCAGGTTGTGCTTCCTTGTCAGAAATGTCTCAGTATCACAAAGCATAGCTGGATGAAAAAAAAGGTTTTTGTCATTGAATAATGATGTTTTATTCACTAGTCATTCAGTTCTTCCACCCCAAAGTTGCACACAACAGCCAGATTTAATTACAGTCTGCCTGCATTTGAACAATACACTTCACAAGTAACAAGTCTGTTGCAAAATGCTTGGCGATGGTCTGCAGCTGTGATAATTTCTTTCCAGCAAACATTTTGACACTGAAGTCGCATGTTAGCTGCTTGAGAAACATTAAAGGATTATCATTGGAGATCCATCACACTTTACTTGTAATTTCTCACATTCACATTCTTGAAAGTTTCATGTTTCCTGCACAATTGTTTTACTGCATTATCAATTACATATTGATGCTTTTCATTCACATTATTGAAAATGAATGTGAAGCCAAAAAAAATCTTTATTGTTTGCATTGAAATTTGTATTAGCTTGAAATGAGTAACTAGCCTCTAACTTTATTTAATTTCGGTTTAGTTTCTCATCCAAGTGATTTTGTTTTGCTGCTATATTAAACGGATTTTGTCATTGATTGAATAATATTCTGGTAATTAATAGTAAATTACTGTAGGGAACAATATTGGTCAAGCGTTTTACTTCACGCACTACATGCTGTGTGTTGACTGACCATAAGTCATCTAATTAGAACACTTGGGGATCGTGAAACCTTTGTACAGACCTAAACATAAATTAGAAAGTCACAGGCAAGAAGATGAAGGCCACATGCAGTGCTGACAGTGCAATGATGTTTCATTGATACATGAAGATGCTCACCATCTGCAGGAGGTCATTTTTATTTCCAGTTTGCTCATGTTTAAAAAAAATGTGTACGCTATATTTTGCATTGACAAACATAGACATTTTATCCTGCTCCGTCAAGGGTTTTTGAGGGACTGGGTGGCGATCAGAAAATGATGCTGTTGGTCTTTGCAAATACACGATAATGTTCCATGTGTATTTTGGGATAAATGCTGGAAAGTAAATTTGATGTGACCGTGTTATATCCAGGAGAGAGTATCTTGACAGAAGACCTATTTCTCCCGGAGCTTGGCACCACAAATACTCTCAAAAACTGGTTCAAGTGAAGATTGTGAGAGTGGTTGCCAGGAGCAGCACTGCACATAATTAAAAATCAGGTGTCAAGCTGGCGAAGCTACAACACAGGACTATTTGCGTGGCAACCAGTATAAGCAGCAGGTGAAAGCCAGAATGAAGCAATCCCACAACCAATGGATCAGATTTATGCTTGGCAGTCCTGCGACCTCAAATCGCGAATGATGATAAGCAATTAAGTAACTCAGTGGAAGAAGAGGATGCTCCACAAATATCCTCATTCTCAATGATATGGGAGTTTGGTATGTTCATGCAAAAGACAAGGCTGAAGCATTTACTTCAGAGGTCCACACCATCATGAGTGCTAGTTTTCAGCCAATTTGATTCACTCTACATGATCTCAAGAAACTATCGAGGACATTGGATAAAACAAATGCTCTGGGTGCTGAATATGTTCCCTAAATTGCAGTGAGTAGTGCAAATATATTAGCCAGAGATAGCTTTGCCCAGTGTAGCTACAACACTGGTATTAACCTCTCAGTGTGTGTGTCCTGGCTTCAAGAAGTAGCAGAAAATCCAAGGATCACCCTTTCAATCTACTCTCAGTTACCAGGAAAATTATGGAAGGTATCATCGGCAGAATTGTCACGCAGCATGTCCTGAACAATAATTTGTTCACTGATGCTCAGATTCCACCAGACCCATGCAGTACGTGATCTCATTGCAACCTTCATGCGAAAATGGACAAAACAACTGAATTCAATAGACAAAATGAGAGTGTCTGCCCATGAAATTAAGGTAGCATTTAACTTAGTATGGCATCAAGGAGCCCGGCCAAAACTCAGGTCACTAAGGATTGGCTGTGGAAGAACTCCCTTATGGTTGGAGTAATCATAGAATCCCTACAGTGTGGAAGCAGGTAATTCAGCCCATCAGGTCCACACCAACCCTCCAAAGGGCACCCCACCCAGAGCCATTTACGACTCCTCAGATAATAAAGCAGTCCATGGTCAAATGCAGCAAGACCTGGACAACATACATGTTTATGCCAGTAAGTAACAAGTGACGTTTGTGCCACGAAAGTGCTAGCTAATTACCAACTCCAGTAAGAGAGAATCTAGTCATCACTGCTTGACAGTTTATTGCATTAGTATCACTGAATCCCTACTATCAAAACGTGATGGTTATGCTTGACAAGAAACTGAACTGTGGCAGCTATAGAAGTGCAGTGGCTACAAGTGTGTGTCAGAGGCTAGGATTCCTGCAGCAAGCTTTTCATTTCAGAATTCCCCATGGCCTGTTTGCCATTTACAAGGCACAAGTCAGAAGTCTGATGGAATTCTGCCCATTTGTCTGGATGAGTGCAGTTCCAACAACTCTTAGGAAACTCAACACATCCAGGACGTAGCATTTTTTCTGAAGAAGGGTCTAGGCCTGAAATGTCAGCCTTCCTGCTCCTCTGATGCTACTTGGCCTGCTGTGTTCATCCAGCTCTACACCTTGTTATCTCAGATTCTCCAGCATCTGCAGTTCCTACTATCTCCAGGACATAGCAACCTGCTTGATTTTCACCCTATGTAACAACTTCAACATTCACTTCCTTCATCACTGGTGTACAGTGGCAGCAGTGTGTACCATCTATATGTACACGATAACAACTTACTGAGGATCCTTCAAAAGCACCTCCCAAACCTGGAAGCTCTACCACTAAGAAGTACAATAACTGTAAATGTGTAGGAAAACGACCATCTGCAGGTTCCCCTCCAAGACACACACACCAACCAGACTTGGAATTATATGCCATTCCAACACTGTTGCTGGATCAAAATCCTACAACTCCCTTCTGACAGCACATGGGCTGCAGAGATGAAGAAAGCAGCTCACCATCACCTTCTCAAGGGTAATAAGAGCTTTTTTTAATAGGATGTTGCTACCACAGAATAATTTGCAAGTTTGCCTGCCAAGATTCTTATGTAGGCAAAAAATATCAATTGTGTGAAGTAATGAGAAATGCTCGCAATGTAATATGATACTATAAAGATGCAGGAAATGATCGCGTTTCATATATTGAAAAATCAGTTATTGAATGTTAATACATTATCTTGGTTGGACACAGCAGACAAATGAACTGCTGATCATACTACCATGTTTGGTGTCTGCAATTTATCACTGAACAGGCTATTCTACTTTGTGTTGTGGATCAATATTTCGTTATGTGTGAGCACCATGCTTTTAGTTACTAAGGATAAAATGTTTACTTCAAACAGTGCTGTCAAAAGATTAGTAAGCTCATTCAAAATTTCACATCTTATTTCTTAAGGTGACTAAAGTAGTCTCATGTACTAACGTTTCACAGTCTATACCAACAGACCGTTCCAGATCATACCTCTCAAATACTTTTCAGAAAAGTTGTAATAATGTTTTCACAATTAATAATACTACTGAACTGACGTCGCTTAACATTACATGTCCAGAGAATGCTCTCTCTGCTCATCACATTCGCCATTTGGATAAGAAGAAGGTGAGATTGCCTGACTATCAGGATACTCCATATCTGAAGAAAAACATAGATGGAAACATAGAAGATAGGGGCAGGAGGAAGCCATTCGGTCCTTTAAGCCTGCTCCGCCATTCTTCACGATCATGGCTGATCGTCAGCTCAATAGCCTAATCCTGTTTTCTCCCCATAACCTTTGATCCCATTCACCCCAAGTGCTATAACTAGTTGCCTCTTGAATACATTCAATGTTTTGGCATCAACTACTTCCTGTGGTCATGAATTCCACAGGCTCACCACTCTTTGGGTGAAGAAATGTCTCCTCATCTCCTTCCTAAATGGTCTACCCCGAATCTTCATACTGTGACCCCTGGTTCTGGACACATCCACCATCGGGAATGTCTTCCCTGCATCTACCCTGTCCAGTCCTGTTAGAATTTTACAAGTCTCTGTGGGATCCCCATCATCTGTCTGAACTCCAGCGAAAACAATCCCAACTTTGTCAATCTCTCCTCATAAGTCAGACCTGCCATCCCCAGAATCAGCCTGGTAAACATTCGCTGCACTCCCTTGAGAGTAAGAGCATCCTTCCTCAGAAAAGGAGACCAAAACTGCAGGAAATACCCTATGTGTGGCTTCACCAAGGCCCTGTATAACAGTTCTGAGGAAGGGTCACCGGACCCGAAATGTTAACTCTGATATTTTCTTCACTGATGCTGCCAGACCCGCCGAGCTTTTCTAGCAATTTCTGTTTTTGTTCCTGTACAACTGCACCATCACATCCCTGCTCCTGTACTCAGAAACCTCTCGCAATGAAGGCCAACATTCCATTTGCCTTCTTTACCACCTGCTGCACCTGCATACTTACCCTCAGTGACCGGTGCTCAAGGACACCCAGGCCCTGTTGCACACTCCCCCCTCCCAATTTACAGCCTTTCAGGTAGTAATATGCCTTCTTGTTTTTGCTTCCAAAGTGAATAACCTCACATTTATCTAAAATATACCGCGTCTACCATTGATTTGCCCACTCACCCAACCTGCCGAGGTCATGCTGAAAGATCTCTGCATCTTTATCACAGTTCACCTCCCGCCCAACTTGGTATCATCTGCAAACTTGGAGAAGTTACATTTTTTTCCCTCATCCAAATCATTAATATATATTATGAATAGCAGTTTGAAAAAGACCCATTAATTCCTACACTTTGTTCCCTCTCTGCCAACCAGTTTCCTATCCATCTCAATACTTCCCCCAATCCCATGTGCTTTAATCTTGCACATTAATCTCTTATGTGGGACTTTGTCAAACGATTTCTGAAAGTCCAAATACACTGCATTGACTGGCTCCCCATTGTCAACTCTACCAGTTACATCTTCATAGAATTCCAACAGATTTGTCAAGCATGATTTCCCCTTCATAAATCCATACTGACTCTGTCTGATCCTGCAACTGCTTTCTAAATGCTGTGTTATAAAATCCTTGACAATGGATGTGAGAATTTTCCCCACTACCATGTTAGGCTCACTGGTCTATAATTGCCTGTTTTCTCTCTACCTCCCTTTTTAAATATTGGAGAGCATTTGCTATCCTCCAATCTGCAAGGACTGTTCCAAAGTCAATAGAATCCTGGAATACGACATGAATGCATCCATCATTTCTGGAGCTACTTCCTTAAGTACTCTGCGATGTAGATTATCAGGCCCTGGGGACTTATCAGCATTCAATCCAACAATTTACTCAGCACCATTTCTTTACTAACATTGATCTCTCTCAGTTCTTCCCTCTCACTAAATCTTACATCCTCCAACAATTCTGGTATCTAATTTGTGTCCTCTTTTGTGAAGACAGAGCCAAAGTATGTATTCAGCTCCTCAGCCATTTCTTTGTCCTCTATTATACAATCCTCTGTTTCTGTCTGTAGGGGATCTACATTTGTCTTTACCAATCTCATTCTCTTCACATACCTGTAGAAACTCTTAGCGTCAGTTTTTATGCTCCCTGCAAGCTTACTTCCAGACTCTTTTTACCCCTTCTTAATCAATCCCTTGGTCCTTGGCAAACAGTAGCAACAGAGAGAGTAGGACACACCTGAAACTATTTTGGACCAAGATGTATGAGCAACTGGAGAAAATGTGGACAAGGAAACATTTGGCCTTATAATAAAGTACATAGCCTTTAGATAGCAGGGTTGCAAGTTAAAGAGAGGCATTTGGTGAGTATCTCGTTGCTATATAAATGGACAGAATATTTGTCTGTTAGTTGCTGACAATAAATTGATGAATAATAGATAAATAAAATAATTCAGGTGACTGCTCGGCAAAAGATAACTACGAGTCATAGCAGAATAAACTTATATGTATTTTTGTAGCAACTGATCGAATTTCTGAATCTCAAAATACATAACGCACAATTAATTACTTTGAAGTTCAGTTACAATTGTTACGCCAGTATACTGTGAATCATTTCCACGTAGCAAAGTCTGACAAGTAGCAAGAAAGGAACTAACTTTGGATGCTCCTGGCTGACGGACAAGTGTTTTCCAGAACACCTAAAAGATTGTTTTCTCTATTTGAAAAGAGCTGTAGGACCTTTACCACCCATCTGGATCATAAAAGACGAATATGAATCCTTGGTTTAAATACTCATTTGAAAGACAGGCCTCCAATAATTATACGACTCCTTCAGTTTGATGCTGGAGTATCAGATGAAGAAAGCAGAGTCGGGAGCCAATCCAAACTATTGCACTGCATCTTCTGTCATACTGGAGTTCTAAAGAATCATTGCACTCAAACATTAGCCTTGCTTTCTGTCCACTGATACTGCCAGACCTGCTATGTTGCTCCAGCAATATAAACTGAAAGACCTGTGGATGCTGTAAATCAGGAACAAAAACAAAGTTGCTGGAAAAGCTCAGCAGGTCTGGCAGCATCTGTGAAGGAGAAAACAGAGTTAACATTTCTGGTTCTGAGGAATGGTCACCGGACCCGAAACATTAACTCTGTTTTCTCCTTCACAGATGCTGCCAGACCTGCTGAGCTTTTCCAGCAACTTTGTTTATGTTTCTCCAGCAATTTGTTTTTGTTATTATAGCGCATCAACTGGAGGCATAGGCCGAGTGCCAGACTGGCCCCTCAGTTAGGAGATAATGCGGCACTGCTGTGCAGTTGCAAATATTCCATTACATGATTTTTGATTGATTTGCATTTGCATATGAATTGATGTAGTGCATTTAGATTTACAGACGCTACTTGTAAAGGTGCCACATTGAAGATTACTGCACAATGTAGAAGCTCATTGTATAGGGAGTAATACATTATGCAAAACAAAACTTGTTGCTGTGTATCTAGGTGCATGTGACAATAATAAATCAAATTTTAAAATAATAGCATGGATAGAAGATTGGCCAGGCAAGAAGAAACTGTGAGTAGGCATAAACAAATCATTCTCGAGTTGGCAAGCTGTGATTAATAGAATGCCACAGAGTTAAGTTGGGACACCAACTATCTACAATCTATCTCAATGAGTTGGATAAGGAAACCCAATTTTGTTGATGGCATAAGTAGGAAATTAAATTGTAATGAGGACATAAGGCATCTGCAAAGGGATATATGTAAGTCAGATGAATGGACAAAGTCTTCATGGCTGGAGTATACATTGTGGGAAAATATAACTTGCACATTTTGGCACTAAAATGGAAAAGTAGCACATTACTTAAAAGAAGAGATACTGCAGAGCTCTGAGTGATGATAGAATTTTGCATGTTTTTATGAAATCCACACTCAATCTTCTAGACTCCAATGAGCATAGTCAAAACAGATCCAAACTCTTCATGCGCCAGTACTACCATCCCAAGAATCAGTTTGCAAATGTGAAGATATTACATTTAGTTCCTTTATCTAAATCATAACTATATGTATCAAACCACAGATCTGCCTGATACCCATGAGTTACTCACTGACCCTTGGAAAATAAACCATCAATTCCCACTCTTTGTTGAGTGTCTGCAAGCTAGTTCTCTATCCATGTTAGCAGACTAACCCAACCCCATGTGCTTTAAGTTCACATTCAATGTGAGGGAAATAGAATAGAAAAGTAGAGGTATTTTGCTGCAGCTATGCATTGCTGATGACACATCTAGACGACTCTGTGCAGATTCAGTCTCATTATTTAAGAAAGGACAATAGGAGCAATAATTCACTCAGCTGATTCCTGTGATTGATGTGACTGAGATAAAAACAGAAAATGCTGAGGAAACTCAGCAGGTCTGGCAGCATTGTGGAGAGAGAAACAGAGTTAATATTTAAAGTCTAGTATGATTCTTTTTCAGAAATGAAAGGCAATGCAGGTTTGAAAAATCAAATGGCCTATTTCTGTTCCTAATTCAATTTGGCTCGCTATAGTATATATATTACACCTGATGCTTTGCATCTGCTGGTTCTTTGGGATATAAAGAAGAACAGAAAATGGTGTAGAACATAAGATTGAAGATGTTCCAATAACCATGATGAAACATTGTGTTTTTCTCTTCAGCTATCCTTCCAACCCTCTTCCTGCTTCCACAAATATCTCACACTGATATTTCACTGAAAACCTCATTCTTTTGATATCACTGCTTTAATTATCAGCTAAACATATCATGTTACGGATAGATCATTCATATGGTGGTCAGTCAAAGATCATCAGGTAACTACCAAAAGTGGAAATGTTAGTCAGCTATCCTTCCTATCCTAGGTATGCAGAGGCTTTTGCTGGCTGTTAGCCTTTGGCACAATTGTCACTCCTGAGGCAGAAAGTCCTGTGTCCAGCCCCAACTCAAAGAACTGAGGACACGCTTCATCACCATGGTGAGAGAATGTCGCAGTGTTGAAGGGATTGGTTTCCAGCTAACGGTGTTTAAGGGGTAGATCATTTAGCGACAGTGTATACTCGGTATTTTATAACTCAGAAGGCTGTGATGGCTTAATCATTGATTTCATGGAGATGGAGATCATGATTTATAGATCTTAAAGTTACCAAAGAATATGAGGATAATGCAGGAAAATGGCCTTGTGGTGGATCAGCCATGATCGAATTGAATGTTAGAGCAGACACGATGCCTTCTGTGGCCCATTTTACTCCAATGTCCGATGTAAGCTTACACTCCATCGTTCTTGAATGATTTTAAAATATCCCATTGTGCTAATTGAGGCAAAGTTGGAGCCTTCTCAGAGCATCCTGATAGATGCTGACCATTCATCCAAGACTGACAAAGCAGATTATGTGGTTCTTTATTACACTGATCTTTCTAGGACCATACAGATATTGACTTTAATGTATCCTTTCTTTCAAGCAGTGACATGGATCAAACATACTTAATTACCTAAACAATAAGATGGGTTAACCAGAGCTGATTTAAAATAATTACCCATCCATTGGTAAGGTTTTTTCTGTGTATCAACTGCGGTGAAATCAGCAACACATTTACCAGTAGGTGATGTATTCATTCCAAGGGATCAGTCTTCATTTGGAAAATCAAGTGTTAATCAACAGTAAGAACCTAAACACAGTTTTGGTAGCCAACTAATTTGCACAGAGATGTGTCATTGTCATTGGTTAGTCAAAGTGCCAGCCTAAAACATGCATTCAGCCACTTTTCCGTGAAGACTGGGGTTTTAATAACATTGTTAAGGTCAGCAACATCAATTTCAAGGGGGAAAAGGCAAAACCTGCTGTATAAGGTAATGGTTCTGAAGTGGATTATGTTTCATGTTACATTGGTTCCACCAATCCTGTTGATGTCTCACAAATCCGTGGGTGGAGACAAGGCGTTCTACTCTTGCTTTCAAATAGAGTAGACATATCTGTACCAGTTCACCAAGGTCCGACTAAGTATGGCTGACCAAGTGTGGTTATATTATTTGCTATCATTCAATAAATCTACTTGTTATCTAAGATATCCTCTATCTCTTGTCAATAGATAGGCCCAGGACAAACAAAGGCAAAAGAGAATTGTTGGCAGCAAATTAACTCAACCCTGATCCAGTACCACATACTGGAAAAGATAGCAAATGCCACAATGTACTCAGGGTGTTTTCATCTTGGAAAATACTGTAAAACATGAATTACGACAACTTCCCTCTCACATTTGCGGGTCAGAAATGGACAGAACTCTTTTTTTATATAAAATTATGTTTTATCAGTCAGGAAGGACTCTCAGCTCAGCTTCACACACTTACTCTCCTTCCTCCCTCTCTCCCACCCCAAGCATCTCCCTGTGGCCTCTCCGTTACCCCTCCAGCCAGTATCTCTGATTGATGTGTCGCGAGTTGTGTCAGGAGCAGTTTGACCTGCGGAGTTTGCCAAACAAATTAAAATGAGGCCAGGACCTCAAACTTCCGGCAGCTTCTTCACCTCCAGATCAGTTGACCAGCTAAAAGATAAAACTTACTTACTTGTCTCAATCACAGTCAGAAAGACAGAATAAACATAGAATGAGACTAATAGAAAATTATAGCTCAACAGACATAGCCTAATTTTTTTTTTGTAACTCGAATAGTGATGGTTAAGGCTACAACTTCCTTTCTGTAAAATGACTGGTTAGCAGTTTTATCTGCTGTAGTGACCTACCGATGGAGTCTGTTAGAAAAACAGTTTGACCAGTGATTTATTTGGCTTTTGTCATCATGTCCTAGAGCGGAACATGAACTCAGAGGCAAGGTTGCTGTCCACTGCACCACAAGACTAGCTACTTAAGTATTGTTACCTCTATCTATTTCACTTCATCTGCCTATCGGAGCCTTAGGGTAATACGGTATGGAAACAGGCCCTTTGCCCCAAACTGGTCCATGCTGACCATGGTGCCCACTCAGCTAATTCCAATTGCTTGCATTTAGTCCATATCCCTCTAAACCCTTCCCATCCATGTACCTATCTAAATGTTTTGTTTTTAAATGTTGCTATTGTACCTGCCTCAACCACTTTCTCTGGCAGCCCATTCCACATACGCACCACTCTCTGCGTGAAATTGCCCCTTAGGTCCTTCTTAAATCTTTCCCCTCTCACCTTAAACCTATGCCCTCTAGTTTTCAATTCCCCATCCCTGGGAAAAAGCCTATATGTATTCATCCTATCTATGCCTTCATGATTTTATACACTTCAATAAGGTCACCCCTCCTTCTCCGACATTCCAAGGAATAAAGTCCTATCCTGGCCAACCTCTCCCTATAACTCAGGCCTATTAGTCTTGGCAACATCCTTGTAAATCTTCTCTGCACACTTTCCAGTTTAACTATGTCTTTCCTATAATAGGGTGACTAAAACTGAACACAACACTCCAAGTACAGCCTCACCAATGACTTATACGACTGTAACATTACATTCAACTCCTTTACTCAATGCCTTGACCAATAAAGGCCAGCATGCTAAATGCCTTCCTCACCACCCTGTCTACCTGTTTTGCTGCTTTCAACAAACTGTGTACTTGTACGCTCAGGTCCCTCTGTTCCACAACACATCTCAGGACCTTACCATTTACTGGACAAGTCTTACCTTGGTTTGATTTTCCAAAGTACAACACCTCACACTTATCTGTATTGAATTGCATTTGCCAGTCCTCAGCTCATTTCCCCATCTGATCAAAAACCCTCTGTAATTTTAGATAACCTTCCTCGCTATCAACAATACCTCCTAATTTTGTATCATTCACAATTTGACAATGATTGCATCTGCAAGCATTCACTTCCAAAACTTTCAGGTCAAAGTTTCTTCAATTTGTTAACAAACCTTCTGGCCCAATCCCTTCCCCACTACTCTAACTGCTCTGGGTTCCCACTGTTGGAGGCACATCCTTTCAGAATTGCTGACACATTGATTGACAATGTTTATTACCATAGGGAAATACAAGATAAAGAATCAGCCTAAAGGCAATTAGATTTGGAAACTTGCAAACTCTCCCAGAATCCATTGCCTTTCAGTGAAGCGAGCAGAGATGTCAATAACAAAACTATATTGTTGATATTTTTTAAAAAATAAACACACAGAGGATTTTAAAATAGGAGGAAGAAAGGAACAGAAACTGCTGTGTTTCCAAAAATATTATGCCATGAAGTGTCAACCGCACATTCACCAGTATCTCAGTAACCTGTCTGCTGCCAGAAATGTTCCTCAATAATACCTTTCTTTTTATGACAATTTCAAGTGATGTCTGACCAGCAATGTCATTGGAAATGTTTTATAACCAGTCTTTGAACAATTTGACCAAATCTAGCTGGTTAGTTCAACCTCGGTTCGGCATGAATCAATGTTATTTTATTTTAGTTTTCATGGGACGTGAGCAATGCTGACAAAGTGCTTTTTTTGATATTTATTGCTGATTGCCTTTGAAAAGCGACAGGAATAAACCATTACAATGACTTCTCGCATTGCTCTTAACTTTTATCCCCTTATTCAAATCAATTATAGATTGAGAGATTGATAAAGTTTAGAAAATCATAATTGAGCACAAATTTACAGATCCATTCTGACCATACTCCAGGTGCAATAGGAATCAAACTACTGTAGGGGAGTTGCTGGCCTGGTGGTATAATTGCCAAACTGTTCATCCAGAGTCCTGGGGAATGTTCCTGGATTCGAATCCCACTAAGGCAAATGGTCAACAGTAATCTGGATTTAAGAGTCTGATGACGACCATGAATCCAATGTTGATTCGTGGTAAAGCCTATCTGATTCACTCTTGCCTTTCCCTGTAGAGAAGGAAACTTAGGTCCATACCTGGTCAGGATTACCTGTGATTCCTGATCCTCAGCAATGTAGCTGACTCTTAACTGCCCCCTGGGATGTGAAATGAATGCAGGCCTAGCCAGTGCCATGCTCATCCTGTGAAAGAATTAAAAGAAAAATACTGTTTCCAATTTAATTTCAAGAGACGAAATGAAATGGATTTCGAATATGAAAATTACACTGGCATGTTCATGACCAATAATCATTTCTCAACCAATAGCAGAGACAACAGGTCATTATCACAATGCTACTATGGGAACTTATGGTGTGAAACTTGGTGGCCATGCTTCTTACATTAGACACTTTCATTTGAAATTCTTAATGGGACGTGATGAACTTTGGGGGCGGCGCATTGGCTCAGTGGTTAGCACTGCTGCCTCACATCACGACAGTTCCAGGTTTGACTGTCTGTGTGAAGTTTACACATTCTTCCCGTGTCTGCATGTGTTTCCTCCAGGTGCCCCGGTTTCTTTCTACAGTCCACAGGTGTGTAGGTTAGGTGGATTGGCCATATTAAATTGCCCATAGTGTTCAGAGTTGTTTAGGCTAAGTGGATTAGCCATGGGAAATGCAAGGTTACAGCAATAATGTAGGGGCGTAGGTCTGGGTGGGATGCTCTTCAGAGGGTCAGTGTGGGACTCAATGGGCCAAATGGCCTGCTTCCACAATGTAGGTACTCTGTGATGCTATGTTCCTGAAGTTACAAAAGGCACTCACCATTTAAATGAAAACCCTTCCTTTGTTTGGGTTCTTATTTTGAGTGGAAGATTTTGTGGTTGTGTTCTTAACCCTAATTACACATCTACCATTTTCAGGGAGGGGTGAGGAGAAAGAGGGTTTTGTTCCAAATTGCACATGCATGACTTATGAAGTGAGCCATACAAAACAGAAGCTGCCTCCAATCCTGTCTGATTTTTGTTAGCTAGGAGTGAGAAACCCAATTTATGAAGATCAGAGGCAGGTCTAAACATTGCAGAGAACATAGGAATATATTAAATATGAGCAGGAACAGGCCATTTAGCCCTTTAAAACTGCCTCACTATTCAATAAAATTGTAAATAATTCATGCCATAGGACTTTCACCAGTTTCACCAGTTATGTCTTTCAATCCTGAAATAAAACCCACAAATGCTTACCATATCTTCTCTGTGTTAAACCAATCCTTATGTTTAACATGTTAATACATTACACTCAATATCACAAGATCCTATCTTGTACAGTAATCTTTTCATGGAACCTTATCAAATGCCTTCTTAAAAATTCAAATACACTACACCTACTGGTTCCCTTCCATCACTTATGCTCATTATATCTTCCTTTTGACCAGAAAACGTTTTTGCTTTCATTTTGTCTACACTCTGTTCATTTAACACTGCCGCCCTTTGAATATTTGAAAAAAAATTGTCTGGATTGCTGAAAGAAACAGAATCGCTATTTACAATTGCTTTCCGTTCACATAAACATGAGAGTCGTCATTACAGTATTAGTTCCTGCATTACTGATTTCATAACTTTCCATTAACTTTCCAACCTTCAAGAAGCTTGGCATCATCCAGGACAAAGCAGAGCACTTGATCAGCATTACAAGCCCACAAACATCCAGTCCTTCCACTACTGACACTCAGTAGCAGCAGGGTGTACTATCTACAAGATGCACTGCAGAAATTCACCAAAGATCCTTAGACAGCACATTCCAAACCCACAACCACTTCCATCTAGGAAGACAATCCATCTTTGGATTGTATCTGGTAATGTATCTAGCAGATACATGGGAGCACCACCACCTGAAAGTTTTCCTTCAAGCCACCCACCATCCTGACTTTGAAATATATCACTGATCCTTCACTGTCGTTGAGACAAAATCCTGGAATTGCCTCCCTAAGGGCATTGTGGGTCTACCTACAGCACATGGACTTCAGCGGTTCAAGAAGGCAGCTCAACACCATCTTCTCAAAGACAACTAGAGATGGGAAATAAATGCTGACCCAGCCAGTGATGCACGTATCCCATGAGTGAACAACAACAAAATTATCAAAAGTGGGATCCGTGCCATCTCACAGTTTGATTTGCAGTTCCAAGAGGTCATAAATTATTAGAAGGCGTATTGTGAAATCCACTGCTTGTTTTCATAAGGGAGTCAAAGAAAGTAAATGGAGTGAATGCATTTTCAACAATGTGTTTTTTCTAAAATTTTATATGAATTATTCAATCTTCACTTAAGGACTTTATTTTCTGTCATCTTGGAAGGTATCCTAAGGTCTGTTCATGGTGAATATTTGGCTTGTTGATGCAACAGAGTAAAAAGCAAATAAACAAGGGTATGTATTGCCATCAATTGGCATTAATTTGGCATAGTGAGGGCTGGAGAGCATAGATTTGCATAGGGCCTGTACAGGACTCTCCTGTATCTCTGATTCTGCCTGACCTACTGTGTTCCTCCAGCTCTACGTTGTATTGACTCTGACTCCAGCATCTAAGGTTCTTGCCATCTCCTATACAGGACCATGTTTATTGTTGATTAGAGTGGCTGATGGAGGTTATGGTGGCTTATGGAGTGAGGAGCAGAGGCTGGCATGGAGGATATGAGGGCCAGGTGAGGAGTTGGGTGAGGCACATGAGGTGGCTTAAATCGGGCAGCTGTGCCTGGGAGAGTAAGAGGTGAGGGGTGGAATGTTGTTTTTTAACCTTAATTCACTGCTGGAGTACTGAGGTGAGCCTTCTCCAACAGTCTCCCCACTATTTCCAGGGCAACCTGTTGTAACTTCCAGAAAACCCCAGTGCCTTCCCACTGAGAACGCACAGTACTGGGACACTTTCTCACAGGTCATGTTTGTAAACTGTGCCACGATGTCTTGACTGTACTCTCAACTTAGTGAAAATTTAGGTCAGAATATTGGATGCTGGATATCTTTAACCATGTTCTATTTTCCCATAATAACTGTTTTCTCTTTAGAACAAAAGTTCAAAGGCTTTATTTATCCTCTGACAATTGCAATGGAAAGGTTAATGCAAGTTAGCAGAGACATAAGATCTGTACAAGGAGATAGCAACCTTTTCATTCAGTGCTAACAGCTACTTTGAACCTTCTTCCCTCGCTGATGTATATTACAAAATATTAACACCAAGAATTACTTGTACAAGATTATTAAGGGGTAATAATGAGAAATTCAAATAGAATAGCCTGCGTAAGTGGGCAGGGCTGTTTAAACTCCAGTGTGAAGGATGTCTTTTTTTTTCAAAACCATTGCAGCAATACTGACAGAGTGCAATATTTTTCAACTGCAATTTCCTTGTTAATTTATGTTTAACTTATGCTGATTCTGGTCGTTGGAGTATAGGTAAGATAATCGTTCATGTTTGCTTTGTTGAACTGTCATAGTACTGGTTTGAATATAGAGTTACAGAATGATACAGACCAGGAGGAGATCATTCATCTCACTTTGTCATTGTTAGCCCTTTGATTGAGAAATTCAATTAATTCGATTCTCCATTTCATCCCGATAGATTTGTTAGTGTTTCACTTTCAAATATTTTTCCAGTTGCTGCTTGAAAATGTTGCAATTCAATCTCCTTCCAGCACATTTTCAAGCAATGCATTTCGTATCACCACAACTCACTGTGGGAAGGAATATTTCCTGAATTTACTTCTGGTTCTTTTTGCCAATCACCTTAAAATCTACATTGTTTGGTTATCTACAGTTCTACAACTGAGTGTTTAAGTATAGGTATTGGGATATCATGTTGCAGGACATTGGTTAGGCCACTTTTGGAAAACTGCATTCAATTCTGGTCTCCCTGCTATAGGAAGGATGGTGTGAAACTCAAAAAGGTTCAGAACAGATTTACAAGGATATTGCTGGGATTGGAGGTTTTGAGCCATTGGGAGAAGATGTATAGACTGTATATATAAGCTGGGGCTGTTTTCCCTGGAGCGTCAGAGGTTGCAAGGTTTATAAAATTGTGAGGGGCATGGAAAGGGTGAAGGGCCAACATCTTTTTCCTAAGATAGGGAGTCCAAAACTAGACAGCATAAGTTTAAGGTGAGACCAGAAAGATTGAAAAGGGATCTAAGGGGCAACTTTTCGCACAGAGTGTGGTGCGTATATGGAATGAACTGCCAGAGGAAGTGGTGGAGGCCGGTACAATAACAACATTTAAAAGGCATCGGTATGGTTATTTGAATGGGAAGGGTTTAGATAGATATGGGCCAAATGCTGGCAAATGGGATGAGATTGGTTTGGGCTATCTGGTTGGCATGGACAAGTTGGACTAAAGGGTCTGTTTCCGTTCTGTACAACTCTATGACAACTGGAAACAGATTTTCTTTCTTTGTCATATCAAAAACATTCATGATTTTGGGCACCTCTATCAGATCATCTTTTCATCCTCAGTGTTGTATGGAGAACAACCCTCCCTGCTTCTCCAAGCTGTCGACATCATGAAAGTTCCTTGTGCCTAGTTCAATTCTTTTAAATCTTTTCTGCATCCTTTTCAAGGCTTTGATATTCCTGCTGAAATGTCATGCTCAGATACTCAAGTTGAAGCACATCCAATGTTTCAGCACACATTCTCACTCTTGTATTCTAGTTCTCTATAAATAAAGTGAACGATCCTGTGTGTTGTTTGTAACAGCGTTCTAAAATTCTCCTCCCACCTTCAAGGATTTATGCACAGACACTCCCAGCCCTCTCTGTTCCTGCACTTCCTTTAACATTGTGCTATTTAGTTCATATGGCCTATCCTCAAAAAGTATCATCTCACACGTCTGCATTTAATTTTGTCTGCCATGTGGCAGTCCATTCCACTCAGCCATGTCCTCCCACAGTCTATAAATATCCTACCCAATGTTTACCAGATTTCTGAGCTTTGTATCACCTGCAATCTTTGAAAGTTTTCCTGGTACACCCAATTCTCGGTCTTTAATTGATACCAAAAAGAGCAGTGGCCATGGGAAACATGACTGCATGCTCCCATCCAATCTGAACTCCAATTCTCCACTACTTTGATTTTTGCCCCTTAGACAACTTTGTGTTTGTTCCTCCAATGATATGGGCTTTAATATTACCTATCAGGCATAATATGCAATTCTTCGATATATGTATGGGAAGTGACACTATTTGATCAACCATTCAAATAATATAAAACACCAAGAGAAAATAATGCATGCTTCCAGAGCCTGGGCTGTCCATCTGTATGTGCAACATACAAACACAGTGGGTAAAGACATAATCATTATAGATAATTACATTCTTGTCTGTCCTTTTCTACAAATTTAGTAGAGAAACATAACATCGTTGTTTTGGAGTACAAAATTTGAGTTGCTGAAAATAGATACATTTTTGTCAAATATTTTCATCTAATAAGGAGAAAACCAAAATTTCACAGAATCACAAAAGAGCTACAGCACAGAAGGAAGCCATTCATCCTTTCATGTCTGCACCTGCTCTTCAAACATGCCTCATTACATAGTGCCAATCTCTAGCGTTCTCCCCCTTAGTTTTGCATATTATTTCAATGCAAATAATCATCCAATGCCTTCTTGAATGTCTAAATTGAACCTGCTTTCACCACACTTCCAGACAGTACATTCTAATCCCTAGCTCTTTGCTATGTGAAAAAGATTTTTCTCACATTGCATTTGCTCCTTTTACAAATCACTTTTAATATATGCCCTTTTGCTCTTGTTCCTCCTAAAAGCCAGAATTTTACTCCCTATCCATTCGATGCAGCCCGTACATGATTTTGAAAACCTCAACCAGATTTCCTCTTAGCCTTTGTTTCTCCAAGGGGAAAGTTCTCTACTTATTCAAACTATCCTCAACTAAAGTTCCTCATCCCTGAAATCATTCCTGTAAATCACTTCTGAATTGTCTCCAATGCATTCACCTCTTTCCCGTAATATGGCACCCACAACTGTACATAACACTTCAACTGAGGTTTAACATGCATCTTTTCCAAGTTCAACATCAGTTCCTTGCTCTTTCACTCGAATAAAACCAAGCATCTGTGTGCTTTATTAACTGCTCTCTCCATCTGTCCTCCTATTTTCAATCATCTGCGCACATATACACCCAGACCTCTCTGCTCCTGCACCTCCGTCTGATTACTATGTTCTATTTTATATTATCTTTCAATGTTCTTCATGCCACATTGCATGTCCTCATACTTCTCTGCATGGAATCTCATCAGCCACCTCTCTGCCCATTCCTTCAACCTGTCAACGCCTTTTTGGAGTTCTCCACTGTCTTCCTCACAGTTTACTATCGTTAAATGTTTTGTATCAACTGTAAATTGTGAAATTGTCCCCCACTCAATGAGTTTTACACATTAATATAAATTAGGGAAAGTAAAGGTTCCAACACTGATCCCTAGACAGTTCTAATACAAACCTTCCTCCAGCACAAAAAGCATCCATTGTCATTACTCTTTGATTACTTTCTCTCAGCTGATTTTGATTTCATTTTGCCACTGTCTTTTTTTATTTCTATGGTCTACAACTTTATTCAGAGATCTCCCGGAAGTTCATGTACCACATCATTGAATCATAGATGCAGGCTATTTGGTCCATCAAGTCCACACCAATCCTCTGAAGAGCAGACCCAACTTCCTATACAATCCCTGCATTTCCCAAGACTAATCCACCTGGACATTCCTGGACACTATGGTAATTTAGCATGACCAATCCACCTAATCTGCACATCTTTGGAATGTGGGAGGAAACCCACACAGACAGGGAGAAAGTGCAAAATCCACACAGACAGTCACCTAAGGCTGGACTTGAACCCGGGTCCCTGGTGTTGTGAGGCATCAGTACCAACTACTGCCCAACTGTGCCACCCTGAGCCGTTGAGCCTTTGTTACCAACCTTGGAAAATGCCAGCAAGTTCATCAAACAGCGTTTCCCTGTTCAACAATCCATGCTGTCTCTTCCTAAACAATCTACCTTTTTCCATGTGATACCTATTGTATCATAATAATACAGAGTGTACATGTTGGTTTTCCCATTAAATTCGTATTCTACTAAATTCCTCTGATCTCTCAGACAAATCCTTTTTTCTTCCTGAATGTCATCTACACTTCGAAATGTGAGCAAATTTGACCATTTTAATGTTTCTTGCTCTGGTACAAGTCTGCAAACTATTTATGTGAATGAAAGAAGTAAAATCATAATCATATGAGATCAAATCAAATCACTATATGCATAAAATATACCATACAATGGTTTTTGGTCACATTGGTGCAAAATGCCCGCCATGGATAAGACCTCAGACCAAAACAAGCCACATGATTGAATAGAAACAATATTGGGGTATCAAATATGTAAGCAGCCTAAGGAGCATAGAATGGTTGAATCATCTTCTTTTAATTACATTAGAAAACCGTTGGTATTGTGGTATTAAAGTACCAAGTTCTGGCCACTTCTCCATGTCACTTTTTTCCTACAATTTTGAGAGAAGTAGGTCTAACACTTTTATGCCCTAGAAAAAGTGAAATCATTATAAAAGCAAAAATAAAATGCTGGAGAAATTCAGCAGGGTAGGCAGTATCTGTGGCGAGCAAAACAGACAAAGCTTTGACATGAGATAAAAGGTACTGCAG
>JAHRHZ010000266.1:15464790-15491176 GCA_024137785.1 Ginglymostoma cirratum
GTTGGATCCGGAGGTTGGTGGGGTGGTATGTGAGGACGAGGGGGATTCTTTTTTGGTTATTGTTGCAGGGACGGGGCGTGAGGGATGTGTTCCGGGAAATGCGGGAGACACGGTCGAGGGCGTTCTCGACCACTGTGGGGGGGAAGTTGCGGTCCTTGAAGAATGAGGACATTTGAGATGTGCGGGATTGGAATGTCTCATCCTGGGAGCAGATGCGGCGGAGACGAAGGAATTGGGAATAGGGGATGGCATTTTTGCAGGAGGGTGGGTGGGAGGAGGTGTATTCCAGGTAGCTGTGGGAGTCAGTGGGCTTGAAATGGACATCTGTCTCTAGGTGGTTGCCCGAGATGGAGACAGAGAGGTCCAGGAAGGAGAGAGAAGTGTTGGAGATGGTCCAGGTGAACTTCAGGTTGGGGTGGAAGCTGTTGGTGAATTGGATGAACTGTTCGAACTCCTCGTGGGAGCACGAGGCGGCGCCGATGCAGTCATCAATGTAACGGAGGAAGAGGTGGGGTTTAGGGCCAGTGTAGGTACGGAAGAGGGATTGTTCCACATAACCTACAAAGAGGCAGGCATAGCTTGAGCCCATGTGGGTACCCATGGCCACCCCCTTTGTCTGTAGGAAGTGGGAGGAATTCAAAGAAAAGTTGTTGAGGATGAGGACGAGTTCGGCTAGGCGGATGAGGGTGTCGGTGGAGGGGGATTGGTCCGTTCTGCGGGACAGGAAGAAGCGGAGGGCCTTTAGGCCATCAGCATGGGGAATACAGGTGTATAGGGACTGGACGTCCATACTAAAAACGAGGTGTTGGGGACCTGGGAATTGGAAGTTCTGGAGGAGGTGGAGGGCGTGGGTGGTGTCATGGACGTAGGTAGGGATGAGAGAGAGACAGACAGAGAAAGAAAAGATCCTGAGAGAGAGACAGACAGAGAAAGAAAAGGAAAGGAAAGGAAAGAAAAGATCCTGTGATTTTGGTGTTTGAGAAAAATCATTTACAGGAACCAAACGAGGAGAGAAGAGGAGAACAGATCCAAATAGATCCAAAAAGGCCCGCACATAACATTTTGTACCAAATAGCCTCCTTTTGTTTTCTTGTTTTCTACGATTCCAAAGTGAAATTAATTTAACAATACTATTCATATTCTATCTAATGTTAACTCTGTAATTTCAAATGGCCTAGAGAAATTATGCTCTTCAAACAAGTGAGAACCAAGTTTCAACATTAAGCTACGGAAGGACTATCTATACCTCTTTTAATCCATCTGGTCAGATGTAAATCATGCATTTGGGAAATACGTGACCTGAGTTGCTTAGAATACAATAAAAATATGGAACAATGAAGAAATTGAGTCCAGCAGTGACACAGGAACAAGGTTTTCACTAGTGACACAACAAAGCTACAGACAATGATGCAGAGGTGTAAATAAGTAATATTGTCGTTGAATAGAATGTGGCAATTTGCATTTAACACCAAGGTGTGTTTGGTCTGTCTCAAATAAGTGGTTAAAGAGAATAATTGAATTAATTGTGAAGGAAATTTTTTTGTAATGGGATTTATAAACAACAACTACAATCCTGATAAAGTTCAGTTGGAAGCAGATTTAATCTTTTGTTCATGATTCGATGATGGATAAACAATCTCTCAGCAAGGAATTGTCAGAGCTTAACACAGAACTGCATACCGTCAACCCACATATTGACCCCTTTTGCATTCAGAGGTGTCTCTTCATTTAAGTAATAGGTTGCCATTTTTTTTTATTTTTCCAATCAAAATGGATAGCTTCATACTTATTCATTAAACTCCATGTGCCAACTGTTTTAGCCCCTTCACCTAACCTATCCATGTCCATTTGTAAATTTCTTATCTCTCCATTTTAACTTCCTTCCCGCCTATTTTCGTGTCATCTGAAGATGTGGCAGCAGTACATTCTATCCCTGCATCCAAGTCATCAATGCAGATTGTAAATTCACTGGGGCCTGGGGACTGAACCCTGTGGCATTCTCCTAATTACAGCTTTCCAACCAGAGGAAAGGCACATTTATCCTGACTCTCTGTTGTCTATTGGTTAGCTAATCTGCTGTCCAAGGTAATATATTATCCCTAGCACTGTGTGATCTTATCTTGACTGTTAACCTTTTGTGTGGTACTTTATCAAATGCCTTTTGGAAGTCCAGATATACAACATCTCCAGGATTCCTATTCACAATTTTGCTTGCTCATCTTCAAAGTGCTCTAACAAATTAGTCAAACATGATTTACCCTTCAAAAGACCACACTGGCTCTGATGCATTGTGTTTTCACTTTCCAAATGTCACAATGTCCAAATGTACTTTTTCTGAATAATGGTTTTAAACAATTTCCCAATGACAGGCATTCAGCTAACTGGTCGATAGTTTCCAACTTTCTGTCTCCTTTTTTAGAATTTTTCAAATCCACTGGAACCTTTCCAGAATCCGGGGGATTTTAGAATATTACAACCAATGGATTCACAGGTCTCTGCTACACTTCCTTTGCAAGCATAGGATGTGGGGACTTGTCTGCCTTTAATCCCAATAATTTGTTAAGTATTTTTTCCCTATTGATGGTAATTAGAGTCATAGAGGATGGAAATAGACCCTTCAGTCCAACTCGTTCAAGCCGACCAGACATCCTAAATTAATCTAGCCACATTTGCCAGCATTTGGCCTATATCCCTCAAAAACCTTCCTATTCATATACCCATCTAGGTGCGTTTGAATGTTGCAATTGTACCAGCCTCCACCACTTCCTCTGGCAGCTTATGTTATACATGCACCACCCTCTGTGTGAAAATGTTGCCCCTTGGGTCCCTTTTAAATCTTTCCCCTCTCACCTTAAACCTATTCCCTCTGGTTATGGACTCCATTACCCTATGGAAAAGTCCTTGAATATTCACGCTGTCTATGCCACTGATGATTTTATAAACCTCTAAGAGGTCACCCCTCAGCCTCCGATGCTCTAGGGAAAATAGCCCCAGTCTATTCAGCCTCTCCCTATAGCTCAAACTCTTCAACCCTGGCAACATCCTTGTAAATCTCTTCTGAACCCTTTCAAGTTTCACACCATCCTTCCTACAGCAGGGAGACCAGAACTGAACACAGTATTCCAAAACTGGCCCAATCAACGTCCTGTATAGTTGCGACATAACCTCCCAACATCTACACTCAGTGCACTGACCAATAAAGGCAAACATACTAAATGCCTTCTTCACTATCCTGTCTACCTGCAACTCTACTTTCAGGGAAATATGAACCTGCACTCCAAGGTCTCTTTTTTCAGCAACAGTCCCCAAGATCTTACCATTAAGTGTATAAGTCCTGCCCTGATTTGCCTTTCCAAAATGCAGCACCTCACATTTAACTAAATTAAACTCCGACTGCCATTCCTCAGCCCACTGGCCCATCTGATCAAGATCCCATTGTAGTCTGAGGTAACCTTCTTCACTGTCCATTACGCCACCAATAATTGTAATTGTTTTAAGTTCCCCCTGTTCTATAACGTCTGCATTACTTGTTACTTTTGGGATGGTTTCAGTGTCCTCCACCATGAAAACTGAGGCAAAATATTGATTTAGTGTTTCTGCCATTTCTGTCTTCCCCATTATTACCTCACAAGTCTCATCGTCTGTGAGACATGCATTCACTTTGGCTGCTCTTTTCCTTTTGAATAATTGGTGAAGCTTTTGTTAACGTTTTTTATATTTTGCACAAGCTTTCCTTCAGAATTTACCTTTGCAGTTTTTATGACTTTTTAGTAATGCTTTTTATAGATAGAGTGGATAGCCAGAGACTTTTTCCATTTCATTTGTGAAATAACTATCATGAGGAGGCATAATTTTAAGTTGATTGGAGGAAGGTATAGGGGAGATGTCACAGGTAGGTTCTTTACACAGACAGTGATGGGTGCATGGAATGTACTACCAGCGGTGGTAGTAGAGTCAGATATATTAGGGACATTTAGGCAACTCCTGCACAGGCACATGGATGATAGTAAAATGAAGGGTATGCGGGTTGGCTTGATCTTTGAGTAGGATAATAGGTCAGCACAACATTGTCGGCTGAAGGGCCTGTACTGTGCTGTACTGTTCTCTGTTCAATGTTCTTTTTTGGCCTTTCAAAGTTTCACAATCCTCCAGCCTACTCCAACTCTTGCAAAATGGTATGCCTTAGTTTCTGCCTTTATGTTATTTTTAACATCCTTGCTTAACGATGTTTGCTTTTCCCTCTCTCACAATCTTTCTTCCTCTCTGGAATACATTTTAATTGGGAGGAATTGACTATCTCCTTAAATGTCTGCCACAATTCATCAATTATCCTACCTTTCAATCTTTCTGCCCAGTCCACTAGGATTCACATCACAAATCACTGATTTGACCAGAGAACTTGGAAAATATGGAAAAATCAAACTTGCACCTGACTCAAGAGCAAAAATTCAGGATATAAGTAGAAGAGGAGAGGATTCATTATCAAACTTGGAATGTTAGTTTCTCCAGCATTTTCTGGTTTTATTTCAAATTTCCAGCATCTTCACCATTTTCGCTTTAGCGAGCTTTGGTTAAGATTGGAAAGCCGTAAAGGACGAGTTTCTTTGACTCTATAGAATTTAAGGGTAGGACCTAATTAAAGTGACTTGCTCAGCCTTCCGGCCTAATGAGCCTGTTTGAGAGGCTAAAAGTCTGTAAGGAGAGAGGATTACAACACCAGGCAGTGGCTAGGGAGCAGAGGAGAGAGAGTGAAGATGATAGTCCAGGGGAAAGTTAGCTCATCAGAAGATATTGGCACTTGAGGCCAGGAGTGAGGGTTGGGCAAGTATCGGAGAGGGTTTAAACGTCAATGTTATGAAGATGTTTGAACATCAGACGGCTGAGAAATCAGAGACCAACAGAGGGTGGTTGGGGGTGTGAGATATCACTCAGTTGTCTTGGAGTTGGTGGTAGTGAGAAATCATATGCCACAGAAATCAGAATTAGTACAGTATTTGTTATACTTGAGAGGTTAAGAGGAGAATCGGTGTGGCATGGTGGTAGTGTCCCTACCCCAAGACCAAGAGGCCTAGATTCAAGGTCCACCTGCTCCAGAGGTGTGTAATAACATCTTTGAACAGCTTGTTTGGAAAAATAGACTCGAAGCAAGAAGTTTATTGATGTGGTCAAATTTATGAATAGTATTGATTCAGTGAACAATAAAAAAATTTCTGATGAAGGGTTTAGGCCCGAAACGTCAAGTTTTCCTGCTCCTATGATGCTGCTTGACCTGCTGTGTTCATCCAGCCCCATGCTTGGTATCTCTAATAAAAAAAACTGTTTCACCAGCTTGCACACTTACTCTATTTGGCAAAAGAACCAGATGGAAACTGAGAATAGCCAAATGTTTAAGGCCTCTTCCATCACAGACACCAGTTCTCAGCCAACACAATTCACTCTACATTATATCAAGAAATAGCAGCAGTCATTGGACATTTCAAAGGCAATAGGTCCTGACGACATTCCAGCAATAGCACAAAAAACTTGTGCTCCAGAACAAGTAGCATCCTTCACTAAGTTGTTCCAGTATGGTTACCGCACTGGTATCCAGCTATGTGGAAAATTACCCAGTTATATCCTGTCCGTAGAAAGCAAGATAAATTAATTCTAGCCAATTACTTTCCATTAGGCTACTGTTCTGATGACTGACAGACAGCAGAATCAAATGAACCCTCCAACATCTACATTTGCAACACTGTAAAATTAAAATCTTTAAAGACCCTCAAAGTTGACCCAATAGTTCCTAACGAGACTTTTTAAATAACCAATCCCAGACTCTGTGAATGATCAATTCTAGACATCGGGTTTGTAGCTTGAACAAAATACTTAACTATTTATTAATACTACAACTTTGGCAGTGCAAAATTAAGCAACAAAGAAATCTACTTGACATCTACGATTCAAAACCAAATAACTTTTCTTTTCAGCCCCATTCACACAAAATACAGACAGACAAATAAAGACGGATAACGAATAAAGAAAATAACAAAACCAGCCAAATTACTGCAGATACTGGCGATCTGAAACAAAAACAGAAATTGCTAGACAGATTCAGCAGTTCTGAAGAGTCATTTTTCTCACAGATGCTTCTTGTGTTTTTCCAGCAATTTCTGTTTTTGTTTTCATGATGTGTTGTTCCATAGGCATATATGATTGTTTCTTGGTTGACTTTCTGAAGACATCAATCAGAGCCATATTTTAGTTGACTGAGGAGGTTTCAGCAATTCGAAAGGCTGATAATGGGCGTTTGTGCAGGGATATTAAAAATCTTTACGCTGCAACATCAATAGCCAAACTCCTTCTCTGAGAAAGTTTCCAAAACACAGTTCAAACTGTCTGGCCTATCCCTGCATTTGGCCATCATTTTCTCTCCCATACTTGCTGCCATCAATTCAATCTGTCTTCTGACTAAACACACTGCTTTCCCCAGTGTCGAAGAGTCTGTAGAATCGTTCAATCAAGAATCGAGCTGCAATTAACTTCTAGTCCTTGCATCACAAACTCCAGCTTGTTTGTCCTTTATTTTTCAACACAATACGCTGCTCACAGTCCAAAGGCCAGTTTCAGCTCACAGTTCACAGCTCCAAACCAAAATTAATAAAACAATAAAATAGATATAAAGAAAAATCAATGGGGGCTCTAAAATTACTCTCGATCATCAGTAAAATGATGGAAGGAATCAATCAACAGAGGTTGCAAAGGAAAATTTGCACACTGGTGCTTAGTTTGGATTCCACCAGGGCCACTCAGCTCCTGACCTCATGACAGTCCTGGTTCAAACATGGACAAAAGGGCTGAATTCCAGAGGTGAAGTAAGAGTGACTGCCCTCGATATCAAGGCAGTATTTGAGTGAGTGTAGCATCAAGAAGCCTTGGCAAAACTGGAGTCAGTGGAAGTCAGGGGGCAATCTCCTCACTGGTTGCTGTCATTCAAAGTAAAACAGAAGTTGTTTGTGGTTATTGGAAGTCAGTCACCTCAATCCAAGGATGTCTCTGCAGTTATTTCTCAGGGCGATATCCATCTTAAGCTACTTCATCAATGACCTTCACTCCATCATAAGGTCAGAAATGTGGATTCTCACTGATGTTGATACAATGGGTGAAAGAGGAAATGCAGGATTGCTGAGTTGAGGTTAAAATCCAATTTTTCAATCATCTGGCAAAATCACAATGGGCTGAATTGCCTCTTTTTGTGTTGTAGGATTGGATAATTATTCATGAGCGTAGTCCTAAACAACAGCTAGTGTCTCTAGACAGAGTCACAGTTGCAGGCCTGACATTATAAAGTGGCAATCTTCCTCTTCTGGTTATTTATCACATAACTTGGGGGGGGTACGTGTTTGTATGTGTGCATAGCAAATGCAGGAAGATGATTAACTGCAGCTGGAGGCATTTTATTGGAATGCCATTTTGTCCCACTGATAGTCCCCACCGTTTTACAGTGCTTGTATTATTTTATGCCTAATTACACAGCTGTTTCTGCCTATTATCATTTATACACTAACAAATTTCTTTCTCTTTGAAGTTTAGATCTTGTCTTTTATCGCTATTCTCCTGGGAAGCTATCGGCTATCGGTTTTTACAGAATATAGGCAGAACAGTTTTTCAAATGGCAGCAAGTGTCATTAGTATCCATTAGCATCTGTTATCTGTGCTTACTATAATTAAATCTCCTGCTGAAAACTGAGAGCTGGAGGATTGCTGTAGCATCGGAGAGTGAATATGGTTAGTATGAAGTGTTAGGTTTTCCTATGAACAACTTGATATTTCTATCTTATCCTTGATGGTATTGATTTTGAAGTATTTTGGAAGTAATGTTGCTGTACGTACAACTTGGCAAACCCTTCATGAGACATACCTCCACAGGCACATGCATAGAAGTGCACAGCAATGGTACAAAATGTAGAGATTGGTTTATATATTGTACTGATAGATAGGACATGCCGAGATAATCAAAAAACAGTTTGCAAAGTATATCTTGGGTTCCCTATAAAGGTGGAGCCCAGTGGTAAGAACTCTCTTATCCAAATGTAAAACTGCACAGCATTTTACAGATTTTGTCATCTTCAAATTAGATAAATGAGCAAAAAATTTAAAATATGCCCGTTAAGGAGAGGGTGCTTTTCTGTTTTCAATCTAAAATGAAATGCATTAATTGTTAACAGTTGTTCTTTAACAAAATGGGAAGTACTGCAAGAAACCTTCATTGAGTTTACCAAAGTTGACGTGAAGATCACAGAGTTAACAGATGTTTAGGTTGAACAAAGAGGGCTCATCAGGGAATTTACTGGCCACTGATGTCTCTGCCAATGCTGGAAGTGGGAAGAATTGGCAGATTCATTGTGAAGATCTTCAAGTAAGGAAATGCATACTACCACTTAAAATCCTCGCAGTACCAATATCTGAGTTGGTGGTTGTAGGTGTAAGATCATACAACAGTGTATCCTGAACACTTTACTGGGGTGACCCTTCATCTGGCCTCTGCCAAGGCTGTCAAGGCAGCAGCTCTGCCATATCCAAAAGTAAACAAAAGGAAATGTGTGATCAGTGGCCTCTAAAGAATGGGATTTGGGGTGAGATAGGAAGCAAGATTTCTCTGGTCACATCGTCTTCAGCATCTCCTTGACACTATATCTGAGGATGAATGAGAAGCGGGAGTTGTAAAAGGGCCTCAGGCAGTCAGCATCCCTCACCCAGCAGAGCCTCTGCTGCGCATAATGCCACTGACTGCTTGGTGAATAATCTGTAGGACAGCCCTCTCAAGGGTGCACCTTGGTTTTCTTCCTGTTGTTAGTCTTAAAGACATCATACTCCTAACAGGCAGAGGAGTCAGTGTCAGTGATTGTAGTGCTGTCCTTGGGTGGTGAGCATGCCTCAGGTATTAACCTGGAAGTGTGTGGAGGTTGGGAACAGCGGACATGATGCTGGCAGCTTTGATGGATGAGGCTGGTTGAAATGGAGAATAGGCCTGACACCTGAGAGACAAAGAGTGCTGCTGAGTGAATAGTGCATTGACCAGAGTGATAGATATGAGAAGTATTGTGAGGATGCAATCATTTACCATTTCCAACCCATGTGAGGCCACTGTAATTTTCTCCCCATACATTTACCTCCAAGGCAATGTGCATCTATTCTGTTTTCAAGCTCTGCTATGATAGCATCTTTCCAACCTAGGAAAATCATAGAATCCCTACAGTGTGGAAACAGGCCATTTGGCCCAACAAGTCCACACTGCCCCTCCAAAGGGCATCCCACCCAGACCTATTATCCTCCTGCTGATTTGCCACATCTTTGGACTGTGGGAGGAAACCAGAGCACCCGGAGGAAACTCACGGAGAATGTGCAAACTCCACACAGACAGTCACCCAAGGCTGGAATCAAACCCAGATCCCTGGCACTGTGAAGCAGCAGTGCTAACCACTAAGCCACCATGCCACCCCATTTCCGTTCTTACCCCAGTGTCAAGTTCATTATCATGAATGCAAGGAACTGCCTCCCATTTATGATTTCCAGTCTTGCAAAATGATGTCCATCAGCTACGATTTCAGATTGTACAGCCTCGCTACAATATCCGTCCTCAATAGTAGCAGACTGTCTGGTTTATGTGATCACCCAACAATGTGTCAGACTCCCCTTTTGTATATAGTGATGCAGAAACCATGGCAATTAGGAACATAGCACAGAAGTCACTCAACCCAATGCTATTATCAGCCAAATGAGGTGCAAAACTTATCCACCCAGAACTTACATGCCACGCTCCCCCATCCTGCTCCCACTTCTGTCTCTCCAGCACCCAGAAATCTGGACAACCAAATTTTGTGCCCAATATTAAGTTTGCAGTACAAAATAAGAAGGTAACTTTTCTTAGAAAGCATCGTCAGCAGTATGTTATATCCACTTATGCAAATTAATTTAATTGGCACCTGTGATGTCCTCCAGACAACATTCAGCAGTTTTGTTCCCCTAAAGGGAGCTAAGCTAACTATGAAGCAATTCATTTCATTATATTGCTTGCACATTTTCTGGGGGATTCTTTTGTTGTCTTTTTATCTCCTATTTAATAGCTACTTTTATTTTCCTTACGTCCCCAGTACACAATCGCAAACATGCTTCAAGTTATTTCTCACCTGAGGTGGTAAAATTATCTACTTCTGCAAGAGAGTGGAAAACCCAAAACCCAAAGTGACCTGACTTTGATCCTCCCTACGTCCCTCCCAATAGTTGACCAGCTAAAACTTGAAATTTAGCATTTGTCATTAGCATTTGTTTCAGTGTGACTGTATCATTGCAAATTAACTTACCAGGCAGTGTATGGCACCGGTGGGCAATATCATTACTTGCAGACAGCAAAGAAACATCACTTAGTTGTTACATTTCACTGCTCCATCCTATTGCTATTGCCAAAGGACACTATGATCATTTACTTAGCCTCCTTGGGTTGTCATTCATCTTTCCAGCAAAGGGCCATGATAAATGAATACCAATGAACCAGATGTTTCCTGTGCAAAGATTATCAAAAGGGCAATCTTGGGAGATTTGATTTCATTTAGCAGCCAGAAGGACATCAGGGGCAGGCTCTACAAAGTAAGTAATTTAATTCTCAGTGACACCGCTTCATGTCAAATTCTGTTGAAATATGGATAGCAGACAACAGGACTAGACAGATTAAATGCAGGAAGAATGTTCTGGACAGGGAAGTCCAGAACCAGGGGCCACATAAAGGATATGGGGTAAGCCATTTATGACTGATATGAGGAGGAATTTCTTCACCCAGAGTGTGGTAAGTTTGTGGAGTTTTCTGCCATAGAAAGTGGTTAAGGCCAAAAGGTTGAACATTTTCAAGAATGAATTGGATAAGTTCTTAGGGCTAAAGGGATCAAGGGGTATTGGGTAAAAACAGGATCAGAGTACGAAGGAGAATGATGGTGCCATGATCATATTGAATGGCGGAGCAGGCTCTACTGCTTCTATTTTCTTCGTTTCTGGGTAACGAAAGAAGTTCAAGTCAATGATGCTGGAATATTCTCAGCAGGTCTGGCTGCATCTGTGGAGAGAAATCAGAGTTAACATTTCAGGTCGAGTGACCCTTCCTCAGAACACAGGAGAAAAGTGGGTTATATGTTGAAAGAGTGTGTTCAGCTGCCTAACACTCCTTCTCATGATTAAATAAACATGGTAGCCTGTCCAACTTTAGCTCATCTTGATTAAATGTCTTTCCTAAGCAGGCACATGAAACTACGTCCAAAACTATAAAACCAACAGCTGACATGTTCATTAAAAATTAGCAGGTTAACGTTATGTATTGTACAGAGGGATACTCATCACGACTCTCCCAGATCTTTAAGGGAGGGCAATGGCTTCGTGGTATTATAGATAGACCGTTAATCCAAGCACCCAGGAAATATTCTGGGAATCCAGGTTTGAATCCCGCCATATTAACTGGTGGAATTTGAATTCAAGAAAACAAATGTAGAATTTGTAGTCAATGATCACCATGAATCTATTGTCGATTGTCAGAAAAACACATCTGGTTCATTAGTGCCTTTTAGGGAAGGAACCTGCTCTCCTTACCTGGTCTGGTCTGTATGTGACTCCAGACTCTCAGTCTTAACTGCCGTCTGGACAATTAGAATCCCAGAATTCCCACAGTTTGGAAGAAGGCTATTTGGCCCATCAAGTCCACACTGACCCTCTGAAGGGCATCCCACCCCATCACTTTAGCCCTGCATTTCCCATGGCCAATCCACCTAACCTGCACATCTTTGGAGTGTGGGAGGAAACTCACACAGACACAGGAAGAATATGCAAACTCCTCACAGATATTTGTCTGAAGATGGAATTGAACCCAGGTTCCTGGTGCTGTGAGACATAATGCTAACCACTGAGCCACTGTGCTGCCCAATTAGGGATGGGCAATAAATGCTGGCCTAGCCAACAATGTCATGCTTCTGTGAATGAATTAAAAAGAAAAGACTGAGCCCTGAACTTGTACCTTTAACTAATTTCTGTCCTGTCCGTATGCATGCCCTCTCCAGATTGATCTTATGCATGAGACCTGCCTTCTCCCAAACCTATTTCCAATGAATGGCTGACTAATCAAATGCTCTTTCTGGCCCTGAAGGTGTCAGATTGTTAACAAGTTTTTGTTCACAATCATTAACTCAGCACCATTCTTAGGTACAAAATCAGGTTTTACCCTTATCCTAAGGAAACACGAAGGTCATTTAGCCACAGCTTTCTTGACCTGTCCACAATCTCTATGCCGTCAGGTTGCTTATCTACTGGTACTGCCTTCCACTCTCATTCAAAGGCCTGAGAATCTACATCCCAGTGTACTAAAAACAATGGCCTTGTAAATATTGGAGGTCTTCTTGCAAAATTCTATAGATAGTTCCTAAAAATTGGCAAATGTAAATTTTGAAATGGAAGGAGAGGAAGGAAAGGGAATCACAGGCTAGTTAGCCTAACATCAGCCATGGGGAAAATACTGGAGTCTATTCTAAAAGACATGAGAACAGAAAATTTAAAAAGCATTAACATGATTGGACAAAGCCACATAGGATTATGCAAGGCAAACCATGCTTAATAATTTTGAGAATATAACCAGTAGAATAGATAAGGGAGAACCAGTAGATGTGGTATATTGGATCTTCAGAAAACTTTTGAGAACATTACTCATAGGAAGTTGATTGGCAAAGTTAAAGCACAAGAGATAGGGTTCATAGATCAACATTGATTGAGACTTGCTTGACAGACAAGAAACAGTGGGAATAAATGAGTCTTTTCCCAAATGGCAATCAGTAACTATTGGGATACTACAAGGATAAATGCTTTGGCCCTAGCTATTTGCAATATTCTGTTCTATAAATGACCTGGGTGAGGGAATTTTATGCAACATTTCAAAATTTTATAATAATACAAAACTGGTCAAGATTGTGAGTTGTGAGGAGGGTGCAAAGAGGCTTCAACGTAATTTAAATAAGTTGTGAGTGGCCAAACACATTGCAGATGCTGTACAATTTTCACTTCAGTGTGAAAAATCAGAAAGGAAGAGTATTATTTAAATGGTGATACATTAGGAAGTGTGGATGTAGAAAGTGATCTGGGTGTCCTTGAACACGAGTCAAAGAAAGTAGATAGGCAGGTGCAGCAAGCAGTTAGAAAGGCAAATGGTGTATTGGCTTTCATTACAAGAGGATTTTAATTCAGAAGTAGGTGCACCCTACTGAATTTATACAGTGCCTTGGTGAGACCACACCTGGACAATTGAGTGCAGTTTCGGTCTCGCTATCTAAGAAAGAATATCCTTGCCATAGAAGGAGTGCAGCGGTAGATTACTGGGCTGATACCAATGATTGCAAGCCTGTTGCCAGAACACTTGTAAGGCAGCCAGCACCTCCTTAACTACAATTTCCTCAAATTTAACACTGGGAAGACCAAAGCCATTGTCTTCAGCTTGTGCTAAAAACACCATTCTCCAGTATTGAATCCATCTCCCACTTGGCCACTGTCTTCAGGTTCAAACAAACTTTGGCTGCATATTTGACTTGTGAGCTGGGCCTCCAATCCCACATTCTCTCCATTACAATTGTATATCTCCTATCCCCACCTTCACCTCAACACAACTGCTGCTGAAACCCTCATTCATGCTTTATTTGAATCATCTGAATTTACCTGTTCCAATTTCAATTGTAAACTACTTAGTTTCCACCCTCCAAATATGTGGTTCATCGAAAACTCTATTCTCGAACATGAATCAATTCCTATTCATTTTTCATCCCAATGATCCCTGGATTAGACATTGTCTGACAACTCATCAGTATTAAAATCCTCTTTATAATGCACTAGGCTCTCCATGATCTTGCCTCTTCATGTCCCTGTGTCCTACATTAACTCTGCACCCCTATTAGAAGTTTGCTTTACTCCAACTCTGGCCTCTTGTTGACCTCCCAGTTTCTTCGACCACAATTAAGAGCTGTGTCTTCAGTCATCAGGACCCAAGTATGTGCAATTCCTTCCCTAAGCCTTTCCACCACTCAACCTGTTTTTCCTGGGTTCAGGCTATTGTTATATGCTACCATGTAAGCTCAGCTTCCTCATCCTTGTATTTCAATTTTTGAAATAGTGTCACATTTTATCTTATACATTTACAGTTGTGCGATATCTCAGAACTGTTTTTCCCTGTTTACTCAATTCAGAAATAGGAGCATAGAAGCAGCAGGAGGCCATTCAGCCCCTTGAACTTGTTTTGTCATTCGAGATCTCAATGCTGCTTTACCCCAGTATCTGAGGATCCCAAACAGACATTTGTCTACTCTGGTGTTTTAGTAAAATTATAAAGGTAAAACTGGAATCCACCATTAAGGACATGATTCAGTAGTATAATTACAAAAATATTCTTTCAATAAGGTGGTTTTAAACTTTAATAATGATGCACGTTAAGTATATTCTAGCATGGGATATGGATGTCATGTATTGAAATCTATTGATCTCTAACGTGACCACCATCAACGACTGAGCTTCAATAAGTCTCTGGGATAGAACATTCCGAAGATTCACCATCTTCTGAGTGAAGACATTCTTCACTATCTCAGCATCAGATGATCTGCCCTCAACCCCTTCAAGACCCCTTTGCATTATTTATTCAAAGTACACCTCTCTTTCCAGAGAAAAGCAAATACTACTTTTTCAAAGATCGCATGGCCATGTGGGATCACATGAATTAATATTCAGGTGGCAGATCTTTGAGTCATAGAATTCATAAGAAAATAGTAACATGATGTTAAATGATAACTATCAGATGCTTTGAGACCATCTGGAATATTTATGTGATAGTTAATATTGTAAAAGTAATAAATATAGTTAGTATTATGGAATTCCCTACCACAGAAAGCAGTCAAGGCTCACACATTTTATGATTTAAAGAAAGAAGTGAATATAATACTTGGGGCTAAAGGGATCAAAGGATATTTAGGAAAAGCAGAAATGAGTTATTGAGTAAGATGATTAGCAATAAACATAATGAATGACAGTGCATGCTAAAAGGGCTGAATGGCCTCCTCCTACTCCTAGTTTCTATGTTTCTATCCTATGGGAATATTTGGGCAATAGCTGAAAACTTGTTTTCACCATAAAACAACATCAGGGAAGGCTCAACACTGTCTAACGTTTCTTTTGCAAAAAATGCCACGTTTGAGCACACATCCTGACTTGGAACTATGCTGCTGTTCTTTCACCGTCACCTCATCAACAATGTGGTAATCACTTTGTTAAAAGCTCCGTGAGTGACTCTACACCTCAAAGACTGCAGCAGTTCAAGAAAGCAGCTCCCCACCACCTTCCCCATTATTGAAGAGAGCAGCCTCGGCAATTAGGGATGAGTAATGAATGCAGCAACACCCACAGTCCCTGAACAAATAACTTTTAAAATGCCATCATGTTAGATTACTGTGTGGAGAATCACAGAATTGTTATGGTGCAGAAGGAGACCATTCTGCCCATCACAACTGCAGTGTCTCTCTGTGCATTTCAAATTACAATCATGCTTTTCAACTGTCACCCTGCACATTTTTCTTTTCTTTAAATCATCATCTAGTACCCTCCTGAATGTCTCAATTGAACCTGCCTCCAACACTCCTCCAACTGTACAATCATAACTGGACTCTGCGTGAAATTAAGGTTTTGCTCATCTTGCATTTGTTTGTTCTGCAAAACATTTTAAGTCTGTGTCCTATGGTTCTTGATCTGCTAATGAACATTGTACTATTTGCTCTGGTCAGGCCCCTCATGATTTTGAAAACTCGTTTATCAGATCTCCTCTTAGCCTTTGCCTCCCCAAGGAAAAGAATTGTAACTTTTCCAATCTATTCATATAACTGCAGTTTCTCATCCCTGACAGCAATCTTGTAAAAGTCTCCTGCACGTTTTCCATCTGAAGAAAGGACGTTGAGATAATAGAGGATATGCAATGTGACTTGGTGGAAACTTTTTCAAGGGACTACAAATTACTGTTAGGATCATGGAATCACATGGTACAAAAGAGGCCTTGCAGCCCATCGAGTTTGCACCAACTAAACTTTTCCAAATCTACACTCATCTCACTTTCCAGCACTTTGCTCTTAGCCTTGAATATTTTGTTTTGTGTGAGGTTTCCCATCTCAATTACCCTCCCAAGCAGTGCAGACTCCCACCACCACCTGAAAAATCTATCCTCAAATCCTCTCTAAACCTCCTTCCTTGTACCTTAAAATTGTGTCCCCAATATTGATCCTTCAACTAAAGTTAACAGCTACTTCCTACCCGCCCTATCTGTGCGCCCCCGCCCCCCATAACCTTAGACACTTCAGTCAGGTCTGTCTCAGCCTTCTCTGCTCTAAAGAAAACAGTATAAGTTTACTCACCTCTCTTCATAGCTAAAATGCTCATCCCAGGCATCATCCTAGTGAATCTCCTCTGCACCCTCTCCAGTGCAATCCCAATTTTGAGGAGAAGTTTGAGATATCTTAGGAGGACTCCCGTGACAGTGTTACTACTCGAATTGACAATTGATAGTCTCCCCGTTGGTGAAGTGATAGATGTGCAAGGAAATTCTCAGCCAAGAAACAGAGATCTTGGATTTCTCCAGCATTCTTCTTAGTTGAAATTTTCAGCATCTGAGGTATTTTGCTTTTATTGAAGTCTACCTCTGCTGTAACAGGATCTGAAATGACAAATCCTGTTGGCATTATTCTGAACAACATGGTAGCCAGCAAAAAACAAGGATCTAAGCAAGAGTGTAAGCAATGAAACTATTTTCTTTGCAATGTGCCAGCATGTGTATATAGATCAAATGGCTCCTCTGTTGTTCACAGGTTATGGAACAAGAATCCCAAATTGTAACACCAGCTACAGACATTTGGTTACCCTGGTGTTTTATTAAAATTATAAAGGTAAAACTGGAATCCACCATTAAGGACATGATTCTGTAGCATAATTACAAATATATTCTTTCAATTAGGTGGTTTTAAACTTTAATAATGATGCATGTTAAGTGTATTCTAGCATGGGATATGGATGTCATGAACATTTGTGGCCCACCCCTAATTGCTCCTAAGCTGAGTGGCCTGCTAGGCCATTTAAGAAGGCGATTAAGAATGAACTGTTGCTGTGGATTTGGAGTCTAACTTTGGCCAGGACAAGTAAGGAATGGCAAATTTCCTTCCCTAAAAGACATAAGTGAACCAAATGGGTTTTATGACAATTGATAGTGTTTGCATGGTTGCTCTTAGTTTAGATTTCGTAGAGTCATATCACAGAATCCCTGCAATGTGGAAGTGGGCCATTCAGCCCGTCAGTCCACACCGCCCCTCTGAAGAGCATCCCACCCCGACCAACCCCCCCCCCCCTCCATATCCCTACAACCCTGCATATCCCATGACTAATCCACTTAGCTTGCACTTCCCTGGACACTATGGGCAATTTAGCATGGCCAATTCACCTAACCTGCACATCTTTGGACTGTGGGCAGAAAATGGAGCACCCAGAGGAAATCCACGCACACGCAGGGAGAATGTGCAAACTCCACACAGATAGCCACCTAACGGTGGAATCAAACCTCAGTCCCTAGTGCTGCAAGACAGCAGTGCTGACCACGGAGCCACCACGCTGTCCCTTTGAATTGAGCTGAATTCAGTTTTCACAATGTTGAGATTCAAACCCGTACCGTTAATCTGAGCCTCTACATTCTGAGTCCAGTGACAATATTGCCACTCCACTGCCTCTTCCAGAAAAAAATTGCTTTCCAAAATTAATTAATACTAATAGCATACTTTAAGTTGAATGCATGCTGTTGTATTCCCTCAAGTTGTTGAGTTTCCTTTCCACTTTTCCATGCGGGAAGAAATACTGCAGACATCTCTCTGCCTCAGCGCCACAGGTCATGCTCACTTACTTTTGCTCATCTTTGAAATGGTTTCTGTTTGCCCTCATAGGAAAACTGTCAGATCTCCCGTTTCAGCGTGAGATTAATATGTTGAGGGACTATGTTCAGCTTAATAGATGACCTATAAATTTAAAAGAAAATCAAAATCACTTCAAATTAATATACCTCTTTACCCTACTTAATATGGCCCAGTGTATCTGGGTTGCCATGGTGATGCCTGATTTCAATATGTACACTCAATTAGATTCTCATAAAAGGTCCAGAGTGAACAGGAGTATCTGTGACTGTGCCTTGTTCCTTTTATGCTTATCGTGTTGAGGATAACCCCTTCACATGTTCCAAGCTTGCTATCATGCCTTTCACATAGACTTGAATGATGCTATGGTATTATTTTGACAAAATATCTCTTCCGAATGAACTCGACATGTTTCAGCTAGAAACAGCTCTTTTCCTTGTTCTACTTGTGTTTGTTTTGCCGAGCTAATATGTTCTCTTGACTCTTCAGTTAAATGGTAATTGTTCTATTGACAGCATTACAGTCCTATTTTGACACATCATTATTCATGCTTAACCACTTGACCTGGAATAAATGTTAACACAATTACCGCTGAGTACATTTCTGCTCCAGAGTTTAATGATAATCAAAATGCAAAGCTGGTCATGATAGCAATTGGAAAAATGGCAAATCCCATTAAATGGATTTTTCTTGGCTAAAATGATTCTGGCAAATATTATCTGCTAATTAGAGCTTATTAAAAAAGAAAATAAAACAGTTAATTGTTTATCTGGACTCCTTTGCAATGGAAATAAGCCAGTGTGTTACTCAAGCATTTTGTCAAGCAAAATATAACAAATGAGTTAATTAGGCATCTGTTCATGACTCTGCTTTTGCATATCATCAGTTACTTAGGTATTTGCAATCGGCAGTATTAAACACAAAAAATGGGAGACATGCCGGTTGGTTGGAGATCCAGCAGTAGCTTTACATCACTTCCTTTCAGGAATGCCCATTGGAATTAAGTATACATCAGGCACTTAAGGTGGTCAGCAGGTTGGCCTTCCTTGGGATCAAGGCACCCAGGGTGAGTCCGATGAAAGGTTGATGGGACCCTTTCAAATTTGTCTAGCGCCTAATGAGTTTTGATTTTTTTTGTTTGTCCATAGTGAAACTAAATGATGGGTTGGCTGGAATGCTACAGTTCACTTTTTGATGACCCATCCTTAAAACAAAAAAAATCTGTGAAACTCTCAGAATGGCAGTGAATGTCCATATTTGATTGTGAATTTGTTCAAGAGTTAGGGCTCTCTGGAGTTCAAAACACCAAAGCGCAAATAATTTGCAGCTGCCATTTTGCAGAATCTATTTGTATTCAAAATTCTGAAGCATTGACTGAAAGTTCATAATGCACTGGAACGTGATAATACACAGAAAAATGCCATCAGTTCCTCAGCCAGCATAGCATGTCCCTCAGAAGTGGTTCCTCAGCCAGCATAGCATGTCCCTCTCAGGTCCCCAACTCAGGTGAACACCATTTGCAAGTATAATAGTCGCAACAGAAATGGTACCCTGTAGTGTCCTAACAATTGAAGCAGCTGATTTAAGCAAACGTAACTCTGCAATGTAAGTGTCACTGCTAAATTAAGATGAGAACCAAAGCCATTTCCACTTTCTCACCAGCTGCCTATAACTTTCCAGCACTTGTTCAAACATAAGTTGAAGATTTAAGATCCGGAAAAAAAGAAAGTCAAATATCACAGACAAATATTTGGTGTTGATATTAAGATATTGAGTGAAATGTCTAAAAATCTGATGGTCCTTTCATTATATTGTGTACATATCTCTCAATTTCATCGGCCACAATTTTGGGAGTAGCTGATGGCTGATGACAATTTTCCGAGAAATCAAACAACGTGAGTCATCAAAAATAAAATGCTGCGGACGCTGGAAATCTGAAATAAAGACGGAAGATGCTGGAATTACTCAGTGGGTAAGGCACCACCTGTGGAGACAGAAACACAGTTAATGGGCAGACGTTCCAGATGACAAAAATAATAGCAAGCAGGGAAAACAAATATTTTCAAAGTCTAGATAAACTCCAGCAATTAAATCTCCCCCCTTCAGGTAGGGAGTCAACGATCACATCAGCAGGTGGCCAGCAACTTATTTCGATGCAATTGCATCTCATTGAAAGCACAACTTGCTGAAATTAGCTTCACCTTCCCAATTAACAATTGAGAAACTTGATGTTTCACAAATGTGACAGCAAGAAAAAAACAGACAGGTATTTGAACTGCCACAGCACACTGGACTAAGTGCTGGAAAATGGAACTGAAGGAGGTGGGTGCTTGACCAGCGTGGAGTCAATGGACTGAAGGGCCTCCTACCACACTGTGAAATACTGTGCCTCAATGACAATGATGCTATTTAATGAGTCGCATTACACTGCTTTGTTATTTTTGTAATATAGCTTTAAGTGATGCTTATGATCAATCACACTGTCACTTTTCCAAGTACAGCTGATTTGCCTCAGGTGGCGTTTCTCCTAGCCCAGCTGGCATGTTGCAATCAGGGGGAAGCTTCTTGCTGAAGAGCAGGCTTTTGCGGACATTGCAAAGGGTCTGCTTTTGGCTGAAGGGCATGGAGCTGCGAATGCAAGAGGCTGACAGTGGCACAGTCTGAACCCCATGGAACCCCAATGCTGTGGAAGGGAGGAAAGAGAAGTCAGACCAAAATATGCTCCAGTCAGTCTGGGCTACATTGGTCTGCAACCAAGTCCAAGGTTGGACTCCAGTCTGTCGGATGGGTGGGCTTTACTTCATCCAGTGGAGGATTGCAGCGTCATTGTGTTCCAGTCATTTTGGGAGCTGAGCTGTAATTAGTCTGGGAAGGTTACACCCCTGTCAGTCTGGGAGATGAGCTCCAGTCACCCTGAAGTACAAGTGGTCTGTACAGGGCCACTATCTGTACCAAAGCCACTTCCGGTCTGGCTTTCATTCTGAGGCCTGGCAAAGTGGAGGGAGTGGCTGTTGGAATGGAGCAGTTGAATGTTGTACTTGGGGAATTGGAAGAGGAGGATCCAGAAATGTGCAACCCTCTACAGATGGAAGAGGGTGAGGTCAAGGGATGTCAGAGAGAGGGTAACTTTGATCATGGGTAGGGTACTATTCAGCAGGGACACTGGGACTTCAGTTGTGAAGGGCTCCTTCAGCAGTTTGGGGATACAATAGTAACAATGACAGGCTCTGCAGTAGTGGGGTGGGGGCAGGGTTGGGGACATAGGGAGGATGGAGGGTCGTGGGGCAGTTAGGATAGAGAACTGGTGAGGATAGAACAGAAAAGATGATAATGGTGTGTGATGAGGTTGGTGGTATGGATTTGCTACTCAAATGGCTAAACAAGCAAGCTGAAGCTCATTCTAGCTTCTTCCAATATAGCTGTGTAACACTGTTTCAAACGAGTAATGACGACACCTTAAGTGGCAGTAGATTTCATTGAGAGTTACACGCAGCCATCAACTATAGGGGCCTCCTGTTAATTGGAAATCTTGTGGATGGAAGTTGAGTTCAGTTGTTACATTGCCAGCATATCATCAATACTCAAGTCATCATATTCCAAAGAGCCACAAGGATTGCATGTTCTGGTATCTTAGCTGGATTCCACTGCCACACAAGTGAATGGAAGCAAGAGCGGTGGATTAAGCATGGTTGGTTGCTGGCAATGCCATGATGCCAAGGTCACATCATGGAGGTTAAAGCATATCTCTTATAAAGGGAAGCTAACTGTTGTTAATGGGAAGGTGCTTTGGCAAGTTTATGGTACTCTGAACACTGCCATCATGCACGTCATACTGCTCACAGAAGCTGACCTTTTGAAGTCACACAGAATGTATCTTCCAAGCAATGTAATTCAAAATGATTGGGGAGGAGCCTGGGTGGGAAACATTGCGAGGTGGTAGACTTGACTGGGCGTAGAACATAGAACAGTACAGCATAGGAATGGGCCCTTGGGTCCATGATGTTGTGCCGAACGTGACACTAGATTAAACTAATTCCTTCTGCCTGCCCTTGGTCTATATTCCTCCATTCCTTGAACATAGTTTTAGCTTTCATTAATAGAGGGATTGAGTTCAAGAGCCATGAAGTTATGCTCCAACTATACACAACCCTGGTTCGGCCACATCTGGAGTATTGTGTCCAGTTCTGGTCACCTCATTACAGGAAAGATGTGCAAGCATTGGAAAACGTGCAGAGGAGATTTACCAGGATTTTGCCTGGAATGGAGGGAAGGTCTTACGAGGAAAGGTTGAGAGAGCTAGGGCTTTTCTCTTTAGAACGACGAAGAATGAGAGGTGACTTGATATAGGTGTACAAAATGATCAGAGGTATAGACAGAGACATTTTCCTTGGGTGGAGGTAGCTATTATGAGGGGGCATAGTTTTAAAGTGAGTGGAGGTAGATATAGGGGAGACATCAGAGGTAGGTTCTTTAGTCAGAGAGTGGTAGGGTCGTGGAATGCATTGCCGGAGAGGGTAGTGGAGTTGGCCTCATTAGGGGCATTTAAGCAGCTATTAGATAGGCATATGGGTGATAGTATAAGGTAGGAGTGGAGGTAAGATAGACCTGAGGTTTAGGGTAAAAATTCGGCACAACATCGTGGGTCGAAGGGCCTGTACTATGCTATACTGTTCTATGTTCTATGTTATTCATATGTTTGTCTAAAAGTCCCTTAAATGCCCCTGTTATATCTGCCTCCACCACCACTCCTGGCAGCGCATTCTCGACTCCTTCCACTCTCTGTAAAAAAAAAACTTGCCCATCACATCTCCTTTGAACTTTCTTCCTCTTGCCTTAAATGTATGCCCCCTAGTGTTAGACTTGGTGGGATGGAGTCTACGATAAACATCTGGATAGCATTATCGGTTGTTTCTTGTGCCCTCAATAATCTGACTGAGCAAAAAGAGAATATCTTGGGACAGGAGAAAGTGAACCTGCAGGGAATCTCTTCTCAGGAGGAAGCTGATGCTGAGATGGACCAGAAGGGGCCCTCAAGATGGCAAGATGACAGGACTATGGATCAGAAAGCTAGAGAGGCACATGACAACCTCATAGCCATTCATGCATTAATGTTTCTTCTACTTTTCTATTTGTTATGGACCAGCTACTTAGGAGACCACTCTATGTGCTATTGAAAATTCCTCATTGACTGAGAAGCATTTTAGTTGCACCACTGTGTGGAATAAAAGCAAATTTCTTCTTTTTGCTTGTGACTTCAAGTGAGGAAGCCTAGCTGAGAATATGTAGACTCTGCATTAACATACAAGACACTTAGGGGACTTAACAGGGTAGATGAGGAAAAGTTTATTTTTTACTGCTTGTGGGAGAGTGTCGGACCAGATGGCATCATCTGATGAACAGATTGCCTACTTAAGCCCAAGATGAGGAATTTCTTCCCTGGGAAGGCAGCAAATCTGTGGAATTCTTTATCGCAGTGTTGTTGAGGTTGGGCCATTGGGTATATTCAGGGCGGACACAAGACAGACATTTTCATGAGCAACTGAGGGACTGTCAAAGAAGACGTTTATTGCAAGGTCTGTTTCAGCCCAAGTTCTCACATTCCCATAGCAGTGGTCTAATCTGAAATTGAAATGCAACACCATATTATATTCATGTTTCAGCACCTTCAATGACAACAAGCAAGAAGTAGGTCAGATGATTTAGGAAAATGTGCAGACCTTGAGTGAACACAAGGGCTTTAGCAGCTAGGCAGAGAAGTGAATTAGTGACAGACAGTATTCCAGATTGTTGCAAGTGTATTACCATATTGTATGGCAATTTAACCAATAATAGTGCAGTTAAATTTGAAGCTTTCCAGACTCTACATGAAAAGAAGATGATCATCAGTGCAAAACAATACTCTACATAAAGCAAAGAATGGACAAAATCCAGAGATAAAATCTGAGATGATTGCTTTGGGATTTTTTCATCATAATAAAAATTGCTAATCGACATCAAAGTCCTAAGGCTAGGGAAAAGAGGTTACTGAATGTTTCCTGTGTGCCTTGTGTATATTGAACCACTTATCATGTTTTCCCAGGGGCAACATTTTGGGTTTCCCAAAGCACGTACAATTCGATGTTTGACAAAATCTTATTTTGTACCCCGCAGGGAAGGGAAAGAAAAAAGAAACATTCAGAGCTAGTAAGAATTGCCGATGCTGGAGTCAGAGATAACATAGTGTGGAGCTGGAGGAACAAAGCAGGCCAGGCAGCATCAGAGGAGCAGGAAAGCTGATGTTTTGTGTCGGGACCCTTCTTGTTGCGTAAAAGCTCATATCTGGATTGGTCTCCAATGTAAGAGATCGTAGTGTATTATCAATGTCACTGGCCTAGTCTTGTGAAGCCCATACCCATGTCCCAAGGTTCAGATCCCACCACAGTAGATAGTATAATTTAAACCCAGCAAAATCTTTTTGAATAGAAGTCTACTTTCAGTAAGAGTGACCATGACAACTTTGTTTAACAACCCATCTGGTATCATTACTGTCCTCCAGGGAAAACTGTCAACTTTGCCTTGTCTGGCCGACATGTGACTCCAAACCACAGCAATGTGGTTTTAAGTATTCTCTCTGAAATGACCAAGCAAATTACTCAATTCAAGAGCAATTATGGTTAGGCTATAAGTGATGGCCATGTCCAATGTAAGAAACAAGAAAAAAGAATCTTAAGAAGTTGGAATCTAATTGTTAACAGACTGCATGTTCAGTGCCAATCTGTTCTGTCTGTTCACTACAATTGGACTTACTTATTCTTTCCTTAATTATTTACCTTTAGGCACAACTAGCAATGTTTCTCATCATGTATTTCTGGTGACAGTGCGGCAGAATGAGTATTTGACAGAATGAGGATTTTCAGCAGTAGCTGATATTTTAGGAATGGATAGATTATGTCTTGAGAAGAACTGTCCACAAATTAATGTTTTAACACTTTTAATTCACGCGTAAAATTTTCAGCACAAGATCATACACTTTTTTCAAGGGGGTGGTGGGTGCACCCACTGCAAAATATGTCAGAACACTTGGGGGAAATTTCTGACATAGGGTGACCAAAACGAGAAAAATCACCCCCATGAGTAGAATGGACAGAATCCTTGAGGATCTGTTCCTCCAATCATATGCCATTGTTCTTCCATGTATACTGCTGATTGGTTCACTGTGATCATCAAGTCATAAGAAATCTTAAGTTGAAACTTGAGTTTGGCCACATTTGAAGAATTATGTGCAGTTCTGGTTACCACACGAGAAGAAAAATGTGGAGGCTTTGGAAAGGTTGCAAAAGACGCTCCCACAATATTGTCTCGATTTGGGTGTATGAGTGAGAAGGAGAGGTTAGACAAATTTGCATTGTATTCACTGTGGTGTCAGAGGCTGAGGGGGCGACCTGATAATGTTACATATTTTTATGTGAGGCATGGGCAGGATAGATAGCCAGAGTCTTTTTCCCAAGGTGAAAATATTAAATAGTAGAGGGCACAAGTTTAAGGTGAAAGGGGAAAGTTTAAAGGAGTTGTGTGCGGCAAATATTTTATGCATAGGGTAGTAGGTGCCTGATACGCATTGTCAGGGTCAGTCATTGAAGCAGATATAATTACAATGTTTAAAAGATATTTGGACAGACACATGAACAGGCAGGGAATAGAGGGAGATGGACCACAGGCAGGTAGATGGGATTGGTTTAGAAGGGGTCATGGATACATGAATATGGTGGGTCTAAGGGCCCGTTTCCTATACTGCTATACTGCTCTATATTCTATAAATCAGAACAGATCTAGGCAATTCAGCTCATTGAGTCTTCTTCACCATTTGAATTTGCTTCTGGCACAGTGAGGCTATAAGCAGTAAGTACAGGAAACAGCCTCAGAAGTCAGATGACATCAGGTTATAGTCAAAAATCACAAGCTTTCAGAGCACCAACCTCCAGAGAAACCAACCTCCGGATCCAACGCATCATCCTCTGACACTTCCGCCATCTGCAATCAGACCCCACCACCAAAGACATTTTTCCCTCCCCACCCTTATCTGCCTTCCAGAGGGACCACTCCCTCCGCGACTCCCTTGTCCGCTCCACACTCCCCTCCAGCCCCACCACACCCGGCACTTTTCCCTGTAACCGCAGGAAGTGCTACACCTGTCCCCACACCTCCTCCCTCACCCCAATCCCAGGCCCCAAGAAGACCTTCCACATCAGGCAGATGTTCACCTGCACATCTGCCAATGTGGTATACTGCATCCGCTGTACCCGTTGTGGCCTCCTCTACATCGGGGAAACCAAGCGGAGGCTTGGGGACCGCTTTGCAGAACACCTGTGCTCAGTTCGCAACAAACAACTGCACCTCCCAGTCGCGAACCATTTCAACTCCCCCTCCCATTC
>JAHRHZ010000266.1:15491576-15532766 GCA_024137785.1 Ginglymostoma cirratum
CCAACCGCATCCCAAAACCAGCCCAGCTCATCTCCACCTCCCTAACCGGTTTTTCCTCTCACCTCAAGCCACACCCCCATCTCCTATCTACTAACATCATCCCGCCCCCTTGACCTGTCCGTCCTCCCCGGACTGACCTATCTCCTCCCCACCCCCCTGCCTACACTCAGCTTTACTGGCTCCATCCCCGCCTCTTCGACTTGTCTGCCTCCTCTCCACCTATCCTCTCCTCTATCCATCCTCTATCCGCCTCCCCCTCTCTCCCTATTTATTTCAGAACCCTCTTCCCCTCCCCCATTTCTGATGAAGGGTTTAGGCCCGAAACGTCAAGTTTTCCTGCTCCTATGATGCTGCTTGACCTGCTGTGTTCATCCAGCCCCATGCTTGTTATCTCTAGCTTTCAGAGCACTGTTCCTTTATCAGGTGAAATGGAGGGAAGTGCACAGGCATGGAATTTATATGTCAAGAGATCATTGCAAGATAATTCCAGGTAATTAAGAGTGTCAAAATATTGTACAAACAGTGCCTCCAAAACTTAACCACCATCTCCAAGTCACAAGTCAGAAGAGTGATAAAATATTGTCCACTTGCCTGGATGAGTACAGCTCCAACACCAGTCAAGCAGTGTCACACAACCCAGGACAAAGCAACCCATTAGATTGACATCCCATCGAAGACAATCAATATTCACTCCCTCCACCATTGGCATGCCATGTGCAACTGTGTGTGCCATCTACCAAATGCATTTCATTAACTCAACAAAACTCATTCAACAGTGCCTTCAAACTGAGGATCTCGAGCACCCACCAGGACAAGGATAGCAAATGCTTGGGAAGACCATCACCTGCAAGTTCTCTCCCAAGCCACACACCATCTTGGCTTTGAATGATATTGTCATTCCTTTGCTGTTATTGAGTCAAAATCCTAGAACTCCCTGCCTAAGAACATTGAGGGTGCCCCTATATAACATTGACACACAGCAGGTCAAATAGGGGCCTCATCACTTTCTGAGGAGAAATTAGAGATGATCAATAAAGGCTGCAAATGACTCCCACATCATGTGAAAATACTTTAATGCCTTTCCTTGCTCCTTGTAAAATCCAGTCAACCTCTTCCTTTGAACTAACAAAGCAATACCAATCTAGATGCAGTAACTTTTATGCATCTAGCTCATGACATTGGTAAACAGATGTGCCAATCATCAACAAAATGTATACTATAATTGGTACAGTAATTATATTGCACTTTTAACATGATTTTTTTTATTTGTTCTTAGGATGTGGACATAATTGGCTGAGCCATCATTTATTGCCTATCCCTATTTGTCCTTAATAATGTGGTGCCTTCTTGAACTGTTGGGGCTATTTAATATAATGGCCCAAACCTTCTAGTCAGCATCAGAACACCTGTTTCTGCTGCTGGCAAACAAAATCTATCCACTTACTTTCCTCCTTTTTGTTTTTTTAGTTTTGGCTAATCTTTCAATGGAGGATCCTGCAAAACTGTTTCAGCACAAAAATCCTCAGAGACATCATCCAAGGAGGTCATAGGTCCTAACCTACCTCCCTCCCAACCACCTCTTTTTTTATTTTGTGGCATTAGGCACTGTATTCTGTTAAGTAACAGTTTAAATGTTCCAGAATTTCTCCCTTTTGGCATGAAAGAATGGGTATTTGCATGTGTGTAAGTGCATAGGATTAGTGAAGTAAGTGGATAAGGAAGAAGGTTGGTTTGTGTTAGTGGGTTAGTGATAGGATGGCATCTGTGTAGGTTGGCAGGCAGATAGGGTGGTAGTTGGGTTGGTTGACAATGATGTAAAATGGCAGTTGGATAAGGTGGGTCAAGTCTGGAGCTGTTAGGTCACTGTGTGTTAGATCAGGATAAGTGTTCAGTGGGGAATCTGGGTTCAGAAGGGGTCAGTCCCCGGGGGTCGTCAGGAGAGGAAATCAGGTTTTAAGTGTGGGGGTCAGCTGTGTGTTTACCCAGGAGGTAAACTAAGATTTTTCGGTTGGACATTTCCTGAAAGTAAACCGGAAGTATAGGGAGGATATTCCAGAAGGTATTACCTAGGCAACCAAAGATATGAATACCAAGACTGCAGTGAAATCCCAAGAGGCCTAAACTGGAGAAGTGCAAATATCTCAATGAATTTAGGTGCTGGAGGAGTTTGCAGAGATAGGGAGGGAAAAGGACATGGGGGTATTTAGAAACGAGAATGAAAGTTTTAAAATCAAGGTATTTCTTAACAATGGCCATTATAGGTCAGCTAGCACAGGAGTGATAGGCGAACTTGACTTGGGGTCAATTTATCATCTGACATTCCAAGTTGATGGCAGTGAAAGGATGTGCTCAAGCTTTTTGAGTTTGCCTTTTTACAGGAAACATTAGGGGTACAATCCTATTTTGTGCTTTGCTTGCAAGACTAATCACAAAGATGACAGTCATTAAAAATTAACTGACAATGCTTCAGAATGAAAAATATCCATCATAAAATGTGTCTTGGAAGTCAACCACCCAGACAGAGAAACTGAATAAAATGCTTAGCTAGAATTGATACAAATGCTTTGAGATACCACAATACAGCAGACGGTGCCAAAAGCATATAAGCAGCTTTGAGATACCCCAGAATATATCACAAGGTGTTAGGTTATTCACAGCTGTTATTTACTTGTGTCCCCAGTTGTCAATTGACTCCCGAAATTACAAAATGTATAATGAGAACCTGAGAAAACCTAAGAATTAGTCTATCGTTCAGTGGGTAACGTTTATAGATATCAGAATCAGCTTGCATTGAATGTTCTCAGTTCTTGTTCAGTTTCTCTATGCAGAAGATTGTCTGCAATTCAAGACTCAAACTGAAAGCAAACTTCAGTTCATCACAGTTGCGAAACAAACTATGTGAGGAGGGAAAAATATCTGATGTAAATCTGCTTCTGAGACCTTTGTTTGTTTTGTTGCTTCTAAACTTGACAATTACAATGCTCTCCTGACCAATCTCCTCCCTTAGGCCACTCAAAAACTTGAGCTCAAACTAAAACATGGGTGCGGAGAAGATTTACCAGGATGCTGCCTGGACTGGAGGGCAGGTCTTATGATGAAAGGTTGAGGGAGCTAGGGCTTTTTTCTTTGGAGCGAAGAAGAATGAGAGGTGATTTGACAGAGGTATGCAAGATGATGAGAGGCATAGCTAGAGTGGACAGCCAGTGACTTTCTCCCAGGGCAGAAATGACTATTAAGAGGGGGCATAATTTTAAGGTGATTGGAGGAGGGTGTAGGGGAGATGTCAGAGGTAGGTTCTTCACACAGAGAGTGGTGGTCGTGTGGAATGCACTGCCGGCAGTGGTAGTGGAGTCAGATACTTTAGAGACTTTTAAGCGACTCTTGGATAGGCACATGGAGGATAGTAAAATGTAGGGTATGCAGGGTAGTTTGATCTTAGTAGGATAATAGGTCAGCACAACATCGTGGGCTGAAGGCCCTGTACTGTGCTGTACTTTCTATGTTCTACAGCTGCCGAAGTCCTGCAGCATAGGAGATGCTGTTCAACCATCACAATTCGCATAAAGCCTCCACTTTAAAATCATCATCCGTGTTTTCAAATTCCTTCATAGCATCAAACCTCCTTGCCTCCTTACCTCCATAACTTCATCGAAGCCTACAGCCTGCTCAAATCCTTGAGCTCCACTAATGTTTTTCTATTCCTGATTGTTATCATGCTTGACTAGATGGACAAGGAAAAGGTGTTTTCTTTTCTGAGTGAATCCAGACTTTGGGAGCACTCTTTTAAAAACTAGTTGTTGGCGTTTTAGGACAGATGAGAAATTTATTCTTTCAGAGATTGTTTAACTTTGGAACTCTTTTTTTTTGCATCAGAAAACCGTGGAATGGTGATCATAGAATATTTTCAAGGTGGGGGTAGTTTGATTCTTGTCAGGCAAGGTAATTAAAGGTTATAGGGGTAGATGGAAATGTGGAGTTCAAAACACAAACAGATGAACAATGTTTTCATTGAAAGGCAGAGCAGATTCCAGGTGCAGGTCCTCATTTGTATGTTTATGTAATTATATCGTTTCATTACTAGCATCTGTACTTATTCTGCTCATACCCTACGCAGGAACTTAGGAACAGGAGTAGGCCATTCAAGCCTGTTCCACCATTCTGGCAGATCATGGTGGATCTGGGCCTGTGTAGTTTTTAACTACATGTGCCTTCTTTGGTCCCATATCCCTTAATACCTTTGCTTAACAAAAAGTGATCAATCTCAGATTTAAATCTAACAACTGATCCTGTATCTGCTGCGGTTTGTGGAATAGAGTTCCAAACCTCTACCACGCTTTGTGTGTAGAAGTGCTTCCTGATCTCTCTCTCCAGGATGGTCTGGACTTAATTGTCAGATTATGCCCTCAGTTCTACAAGCTCCAACCAGTGGAAATAGTTTATCAACCCTGTCTTCTCCTGTTAATAATTTGCAGACTTCAATCAGGTCACCATTTAACCTTGTAAATTCAAGAGAAAACAGGCCTGATTTGTACAATCCCCCCTCAATGTAACCCCTAAAGTCCTGGCATCATTCTTGTAAAACCTACGTTGTACTCCCTCTAAGGCCAATATATGCTTCCGAAGGTGTGGTGCCCAGATCTGCTCTCAGTACTCCAAATGGGGTCTATCTGGGGTTTTGTATAGCTGCAGCAGAACTCGTGGATTCCAGTCTTCTAGAACTGAAAGCCAGAACTCCATTAGCCTTCTTGATTATTTTCTGCACCTGATCACAGTATTTTTAAGGTCTGTATTCCTGAACCTCCACATTTCTTTGGATATTCACTGCATTTAACTTCATACCATCTAGAAGGTACCCCAGTTTATCCTGTTTTTGGTTCAAAATGAATAATTGAACACATTGAAATCCATCTGCCACAGTTTTAACCATTCACCTAATCTATCGATACCCCTTTGTAATGTGATGCTATTATCTACACTGTCTGCAATGCTGCCTAACTTTGTCTTATCAGCAAATGTGGATGTACTCTGTATTCCTTCCCTAAACCTCTCCAGCTTGTGACTTCTTGCACCTTTTTTAGAGAAATCCTTAAAACTATTTCTTTGACAACGCTTTCACTCACTTGGTCCTAACAATTCCTTTTCAACCGGATGCAAAACTTTGTTTGATATATCTCCTGGGATTCACAATAAAATGTATTTCAATTTTGCTGCACGAATGCAAAAATTTCTTGTTAAAGGGGTAAAAGAAATTGACCACAAAGGGAGAAAAGTTTCTTTACATTATTCAAATATTAGGGAGATTTCCCTTGAAGGCTATGCCTAACAATATTGTAAGTCTCTTGTTCATTAAAAGATTCATGATTTAGTTCCACATGGCACTCAAGAGGCAATCTTCCCTCACTGTGCCTGAACTTCAATCTCAGATAAGCAAACACGACTGCACAAGTGTCAGATTTCCATTTCCTACGCTGTATTTCTATCCTCTGCCAAGTCGCTGTCAATTAAGTGTTAAATTATGGGCTGCTTTGTGCTGAGGACTAATACCCACTAATTTGAGACTGATGGCAGCTCTTCCATGAAATGCCTCGGAGCTTAATCATGATGTTGTTCTGATACTCCAAGGGATAGATTAAGTTTGAAATAGAATCACAGAATTGTTACAACACAGAAGGAGGCCATTCAATCCATCATGCCCGTACCAATTCTGTTACTTAGCGCCAATCACCTTCCTTTCTTCCATATCCCTGCATGCCATTTCTGTCCAAATTATCATTTAATGCCTTCTTGAATGCCTTAATTGAATCTGTCTCCACCACATTTACAGACAATGCGTTCCATATACGAACAGCTTGCTGTTTGAAAACAGTTTCTTTTTTCACAACATCCTTGCTTCCTTTGCACATCACTTCAAATCTATGCCCTCTCATTCTTGTTTCTTTTACCTTCATCCTACCTACTCTACCCAGCCCACTCATGATTTTTGAAAAGCTCTTTTAAATCTCACATTCGTGTCCTTTTCTCCAAGGAGAACAGTGCCAACTTCTTTATAATAAAGTTTCTTATTCCTGGAACCATTCTAATTAATAGCTTCTGCTCTCTCTCTCTAATGCATTCACATCTTTCTTGTGCGGTACCCACAATTGTGCACAATACTCCACCTGAGATCTAACAAGTGTGCGAGTCAAATTTAACATCACCTCCTTGCCCTTGCACTCTATGTCCCTATTAATAAAGAGAGAATGCTTATCATTTATCAATTGTTCTCTCCACCTGTCCTGCCATCTTCAATGACCTGTGCTCAAAAAAACCAAGGTCCCATTGCTCCTGCACCCCCTTTAGCATTGTACCCCCTCCTTTATTTGTCTTTCAGTGTTCTTGCGAGCAAAGTGCATCACCTGTCTGCATTGACCGTCGTCTGTCACCTATCCACCCACACCAACAACTTGTCACTATCCTTTTGGAGTTCCAAACTATCCTCCTCACTGTTTACAAGTCTTCCAAGTTTAGTGTCACGGGCAATGTTTGAAATTGTCCCCTGCACACCAAGGTCTAGATCATTAACATCTATCTATATCAGAAAAAGCAAGGGCCCTGATACTAAACCAATGGAACCCCAGTACAAACCTTCCACCAAGCCAAAACTTATCCATTGACATTACATTCTGTTACCAATCACTCAGAAAATTCTGTATCCATGTTGCCACTGTTCCTTCAACACCATGATCCTTAACTTTCCTTCTGAGTCAGTCGTGTGACACTGTATCAACCAGTGTCTGGAAATCTATGTGTACAACATCATCAGCATCAACTCATCAATCCTTTCTGTTATCTCTTCAAAAAACCTTTTGCAATTTAATGCAACATGATTTTTCCCATTTAGAAATCCATGCTGATACTTCTTAATCAAAGCCCCTTTTTCCATGTGTTTACTTGTTCTATCCCAAATAATTGTTTGTAGAGGTTTACCTGTTACCAGAGTTAAACTAACTGGTCTATGAGATTATCATTGCAATCTTTCTTGAATAAAGCTGGAATGTTTGCAACTGTCCAGTCTGAACCTGCCCTGAATCCAGGGAAGACTGAAAAATCATGGCCTCTTCCCCACAATTCCAGCCCTCACTTCCTTCAAAATCCTTAGATACATCTCATCCAGTCTCTGTCTTGTCAACCTTGAGTGCCAGCAGTCTATCCAAGTCTTCTTCCTTATTAATTTTAAACCCTTCTAGTGACAGAGTTTTCTCCTGGAGCACCATGACATAGGCAGCATCTTCCTCTTCTGTAAAGTCAGATGCAAAGTATTCATTCAGCACCTTCGCCACACCCATTCTCTGTGTAAATTCACACTTTGGTCTTTGATCAGCCCTCCTCTTCCTTTAAACACTGTCTTACTGTTTAGATGCTTCTAGAAGACTTTGGGACTTCCATTTTATATTAGCTGCTCCTTATTTCTCAGTGTTAATCTTTTTGCTTCTCTTACTGGGGCTGCCATTTGGATATTACCCATTTCATGTTATTGCAAAAGGTCAGGTACTATCCCAACAAAATGTCATTTAATAAAGTGTACTTTCAGTTTGCATTTTCAGTGAAACAAAGAAGCTGATCCATGATATAATTGGGGCAAATTTGACCCAGATTTTCTGCTGGCCAGTCATTATTTCAGTTGTTATGGTCTACACCCTAACATTTTCTTATTCTAAAGGCAAGTGTCAGGCGTTGAATTCTGGATACAATTTAATTGCTCAAACTTTTAGAATTGAAGCAAAATATACTTTATATATAGACTACAGCTAAAATACAGAGAAAACAAAAGAAAAGAATTGGCTTAACTGTAACTGTCAAAATACTAAACTACTCAGACTGTTACATACAATAGACCTATATTTACCCCCAACAACACCACCTCCAGGTGTTTGCCCCATCCCCCAGGCCCTTACTTGATACCCGCCCCAAATGTAAACCACCTTCCTTGAGTCTGACCTTGACCCACTTCCCCTTTCCACTGCCAGCAGATCTGATACTCTTTCCTTCCCGAAGATCAGAGGTAACCCAAGCTGACCACCCACTCGCACCCACTCCCCCAGACTGAACACAACTTCCTGACACCTCTTAACTAATTCAGGCTGGACCTTACCTACCTGCAGCTGGGCCTGAAACCCAGGCCCCCTTCCAGCACTCATCAAATTAAAATTGATAACCCCCTCCGCTGACAGACCAGTACCCAGTTGGTCTCAACACCCATGCAGCCAGAACCAATTTCTTCCACCCTGACCTGCTCGAAGTGTTTCATCACTTACCTGGTCCTGTGCCCATAACCACATCATCCTACCCACCTGGCATTGTACCCATTAACCAGGTGGCATCGTACCCATCTGGTATCCTTGCCTGAGGAGTAGTGACACTCAGCTTAAACCACCACCAGTTCTCTCTCTCTCTCTCTCTCTTTTTCTAATAAGAAAGTAGCCCAGTGGCCTGGTAAGATGAGAGCACACTTACCTTTCTTGTTTAACAGCAGTTCCACACTGTGAACAAACTGTCAGAATGGAAGTATGACTCCACATTTCTGAAGGAGCATGGAGTGGAATCTCCTGTCAGAAATGGGGAACTCCCTCCTCTCATCTATAAAGAAATGAAGAGCCAGAGTCGTAGTATTCTCTGAAAATCCCACCCATTATCCAGGATATCTTTATAATTTAGTGTGCCCTGAGATGACATGACATACAGTTACTCGGTTTCACTTTGTTAATGAAATTGCTCCTCTTTCTAAAATAAGCTACGTGCCGTTAAAAATTATTTTGTATCCTTGACTCTGATGTGAGTTCATCCATTGAGGAGCCGAGTATTCGTAAACGAAGGAACTTCTCGGTGTGATCACTCCATTGATTGATCTCAGCCAGATAGTTATGGTATCCTCAGCACCAGTTCATTGAAGGGAAGATGTTTGGCCAAAAGTTAACATTCTAGATCTGCATCATGGGGAGCAATGGATTTATGTCATGCTGAGACACAGTCAGAGATGACAACTAAGTAGAGACTAGTGTTGGGAAAGAAACAATTGGATGGCAAGTTGTAGTGTTTGGACTTAAAGCTTTCAGCAGCTACTGGTGAAAAATATACAGTGTTGTGTATATCATGGTTTTACTCACTTCCACTAATGTAATGCTGAATTTCAATCAATTGCTGCTCAGACTATGGATGGGGAACACAATTCAGGCTGATGATTTAGAGTCATAGAGACATGGAGATGCATAACACAAAAACAGACCCTTTGATCCAACTCGTCCATCCTAAATTAATCTAGTTCCATTCACTAGCATTTGGCCCAGATCCCTCTAAACCCTTTCTATTCATATACCCATTCAGACGCCTTTCAAATGTTATTATCGTACCATGCTCCACCACTTCCTCTGGCAGTTCATTCCATACATGCACCATGTATGTTCTACATGAAAATGTTGTCCCTTAGGTCCTGTTTAAATCTTTTTCCTCTAACCTTAAACCTAAGCCCTCTAGTTTTGGACTCCCATACCCTCGGGGAAAAGACCTTGGCTATTTACCATATCAATGCCCCTCATGATTTTATAAACTGCTAATTGGTCACCCCTCAGCTTCCAACACTCCAGGGAAAATAGCTCCAGCCTATTCAGCGTCACCCTATAGCATAGACCCTCCATTCCTGGCAAAATCCTTTTAAATCTTTTCTGAATCCTTTCAAATTTCACAATATCCTTCCTATAGCAGGGAGACCAGAATTGAATGCAGTATTCCAACAGTGGCCTAACCAATGTCCTGTACAGGTGCAACATGACCTCCCAGCTCCTATATTCAATGCACTGATCAATGAAGGCAAGCACACCAAACGCCATCTTCACTATCCTATCTACTCGCGACTCCACTTTCAAGGAACTATGAACATGCACTCCAAGGTCTCTTTGTTCAGCAACACTCCCCAGGACCTTATCATTCAGAGTATAAGTCCTGCCCTGATTTGCCTTTCCAAATTGCAGCACCTCACATTTATCTAAATTAAACTCCATCTGCCATTCCTCAGCCCACCGGCCCATCTGATCAAGATCCCATTGTACTCTGAGGTAACCTTCTTCGCTGTCCACTACACCTCCAATTTTAGTGTAATCTGCAAACTTACTAATCATACCTCTTCTGGTCACATTCAAATCATTTACATAAATGACGAGAAGGAGTGGACCCAGTACTGATCCTTGTGGCATACCATTGGTCACAAGTCTCCAGTCTGCAAAACAACCTCCACCACCCTCTGTATTCTAACTTGGAGCCAACACTGTATATAAATTTCTTACAGATCATCCATTGTAAAGGCCAAATGGACAAACAAGGGACACCATGTATTTATGTGCCACCATATGGTGGCTGCAGGACTCAAACTACATTCTTCCTTTACTGTTATGCACTTTGAGGCTAAAGCAAATTGTTCCTCCTCGATTTAGAATCTGTTTTCAAACTTGCAGTTGCTTTTATTCAGTGTGCGTAAATGTGCACTTGAGCCATTGTTTCCTTGGCTGTTTGGCTGGGATAAATGAGATAGAAACCTTAAGGAGCAGAAGTCGGCCATTTGGCCCTTCAAGCCTGCTCCACCCTTCAGTCAGGTCATGGCTGATTGTCCAAATTAGTAATCTTTTCCCACTTTCTCTCTGTCCTCTTGAATCTGTTATAAATATATTTATCGCCTTCTTGAAAATGTGGAGTGTTTAGGCTTCATGTTTCCACCGAATTCCATAGGCTCACCAAGCTCTGGCCTAAAAGGCCAACCCCTTATCGTTAGACTGTGACCCCTGGTTCTGGGCTCCCCCATCAGTGGGAAAATTCTTCTTGTGTTTAGCCTGACTAGTCCTATTAGAATTTTTTTGGTTTCTGTGATGTCTCCTCTTCATTCTTCTAAGCTCTAATGAGTATACTTTAACCAACCCAATCTTTCCCTGTTCATCAGTCTTAGCATCACTGTACGTCAGTTCTGCCATCCCAGGAATCAGTCTGGAAAACCTTCTTTGCATTCACCCAAAAACTAGAGCATCCATCTTCAAATAAGGAAACTAAAGCTGCACACAATGTGCTAGGCATGGTCTTACAACTGCCCTGTACAGTTGCAGCCAAACATTCCTGTTACTGTACTCAAATCCTTTCTCCGTGAAGGCCAATATATCATTTGCTTTCTTTGCTGCTTGCCACAGTTCCATGTTTACTTTCAGTGACTGGTGTACAAAGACACCCAGGTCTTGTCACACCTCCCCCTTTCCCAATCTATCACCATTCTGATAATAATCTGCTTGCCTTTTTTGGGTTAGCAAAGTGGAGAACCTCACATTTATCCATATTATACTTCATCTGCCATGTACTTGCCCACTTACTTGTCCAAATCGCACTGAAGCATCTCCTCATAACTCACTCTCTCACTGAGCTTTGTGTCATCTACAGACTTGGAGATATGACACATGGTCTCCTCATCCAAATCATGCAGATATATCTTAAATAACTGGGGTCCAAGCACTGATCCCTGCAGTACCCAATTAGTTACTGCGTGCCACTCAGAAAAATATTCCTATCCTTTGTTTTCTGTCTCCCAACCAATTCTCAGTTTATTTAAATACACAACCTCCAATTTTATGTTCTTTAATTCAACATATTAATTTCTGTTGCGGGATATACTCAAAAGTCTTCTGAGAATCTAAGTAAATCACATCTACTTATCCACTCTCCTTTGATCCACAAAAATTTTCAGCAGGTTTATCAAGCACAGCTTTCACTTCATAAGTCCATGCTAACTCTGATCTATTGTGTCACTATCTTCCAAATACTCTGCTATTAGATCTTTTATAATAGAATCCAGTATTTTTTCAACCATTGGTCTATATTTCTTTTCTCTCTGAACTACTTCTTAAATAGTGAGGTTACATTAGCTGTAATCCAATCCATACGACCTGTTCCAGAGTCTGTAGAAGTTTGAAAAATAATGACTAGCACTTCTAATATTTTGAAGGGCACTTCCTTAAATGTTGAGGGATTTAGGTTTTCAGACTCTGGGGATTTATCAGCCTTCCCTAAGAATGTTAATTTCTTTATATTCCTTCTTCCCATTAGACGCTGTGTCCATCTCCCTTCTTCTTCCACCCCTAGCCCCGACCCCATTTTGGGATGTTATTTGTCTTCCTTTCAGAAGTTGGAACTAGTGTGTCTGTCTAAATGCCTCTTATCCTTTACCATCATATCTGCTTCTACAGTCCCCATAGCAGCACTTGGCACAATGTGTTTAAAAAAAAACTTGCTTTGCACATCCCCTTTAAACTTTCCTCTCTCAGCTTAAACCTATGGTCATTCATATTTGACCTTTTCACCCTGGTTTAAAAAAAGTATTTTGACCATCCACGCTATCGATACCTCTCACACTTTTATCAGGTTTCCCCTCAGTCTCTGACGCTCTAACGGAAACAATCCAAGTTTAACAAATCTTTCAGTATAGCTAATACACTCACATCAAGGCAACATCTTGGTAATTGTCTCCAAAGCCTCTTTCCTGAAGGTGAAGAGAAGTGCACAAAGCTCTCCAAACGTGGCCTGACCAAAGTCTTATACATTTGCAGCATGACTTGCCAATTTCTACATTCAGTGCCCCGACTAATGAAGGCTGGTGTTTCTGAGCTCAACCCATACAATTCTACTTCACCAGAGCTCAGATCCTTCCTCACAATTGCATTAATTTCCTCTTTAATTAGCAGGGCTACTCCATCTCATTTCTGTAGGTCCGTTCTGCAAACCGCTGGATATTAAATTTCCATTCCTGGTCGCCTTGCAGCCATTATCTCATCAATGCTTAGATCTATTTGGGCAACAAATTCTTCTGTTTTATCGCAAATGCTCACTGCATTAAAACCCAAGACAGAACTGAAGAAGGATCACTGAACCTAAGACATGAACTCTGCTTTCTCTCCACAAATGCTGCCGGACTTGCTGTGTTCCCAGCAATTTCTGTTTTTGTTTCTGATTTCCAGCATCTGCAGTTCTTTTTTCTTCTTTTGAGATGGTATGAAATTAAATACAGTGGATACCTAAGGAGACTCAGTGGTGCAGATCTTTAAAAAGCCATAAACATGTGCAGAAAATAATCAGGAAGGCTCATGGAAATTGGACTTCATATTGAGAGAACTGCTAGACAACCTCCCACAATTCTGAGAAAAAGTCACTGGACCTGAAATGTTAACACTGATTTCTCTCCACAGATGCTGCCAGACCTGCTAAGCTTTTCCAGCAATTTCTTATTTGGTTTCAGATTTCCAGCATCCACAGTTCTTTTGTTTTTTTTATAAATATTCAAAGTTTTCATTCTCACCTTTTCGAGGATGTTGATTTGTTTGGGGAGAAGTTAATTTTTTATTTATTCATGAATTACCAGAATCTAATAATTGTAAAATATTTAAATAACACTTTTATGTACAAGTTGATTCTGCGAAGATAATTATTGGTACTACATATACGCACTATATTCTGAGACTGATGAGACATTGTAAGGGAGATTGGTTGTGGCAACATGATCATAGGGTCATATGCAGCACAGAAAAAGACCCCTCAGTTCAATATCATGCTGTATATACAGATAGATAACACCATAACATGCCTTGACATCATAAATTTTCTTGCGATATAGACATTGAAATTTAATTGAAAAAGATGTTTTACCACAGGCCTCAAACTAAGATTGCCAGCTGATTTTCTTTTCATTCAAGGGAATGTCAGAGTTTCTCGTGAGACCAGCATTTGAAAGTGGTGGTGAGCTGCCTTCTTGAGCCACTGCAGTCCATGGGGTGTAAGAACACCCACAGTGATCTTAGGAAGAGAGTTACAAAGCTATAAGTACAAGTAACCCCAAGTGATGTATCTATCTGTGCCATGTTGTGCCACCACTTTGTCTGATTGGTCATATTCACACAGGTGGCATCTGCAATATCTCCAGGTAACTGTGTACACTGGCTAACTGATGCCTCATTTTGCACAAGACAAAATATCAGGATCTTACAAACTTCTTCCATGCAATTCTTAATTTATGATATGTACATATGTGATGCTATAGAGTAAGACAATATATTTAGTGTACTGGTACAATGCTTTGATGTATCCTTGGGATAGAACCTTGAAGAAAAACAAATTTAATATCTTGATGACACATAGGTAAGCATGAACTTAGGTTATGAAATGCCTTTCACAGCCTCACAACATTCCCATCAAATGAAGTACATTTTGAAACATAGCTATTATTTTACAATATTGAAAAATGCAGCAGCAGACAATTTCTGCACAGCAATGAGATAAACACCATCACAAAATAGATAAACTAAGTGTTTGAGGGATAAACATTGGTCATGATGCCAAAAGAACTCATTGCCCTTCTTCAAATTGTAGTATGGGATCTTTCAATCCCAACCCCACTCCCCACACAGGACAAAGGTTCAACATCTCATTACAAAGATGGCAGCTCCCACATGTAGCACTCCCTCATCATTTCACTGATGTGTGAATCTAGGTTGTATGTTCAGATGTCCAGAATGAGACCAGTGACCATCAAACCCAGCTCAGACATAAAAGTTAAATTGAACTCTATATATTTAAAACAAAAGGAATTTTCATTGAAATGTATTTAGCAGCAGTAAATCCATTGCCAATCCCAGGACAGTCAAAATTGAAGTTTAATCAATGAGTAAAAACAAGCCATCAACATACATGGTAACCTCCCTTGCTACTTCCCCACCCTTACTCAAAGGACTAGTTCCAGATGTCTAAAAATCATGAACATTTCCCTAATTGACCTATATTTAATTGAACAACTATCACTTTTACAGGCGCTTAATTGTAATAATTCATTTTCTCAAAATCAAAAGCTTTTTTTTTCAATCTACAGTGCAAGATTTTAGTTCTATCCTTTGGATTATTTGTAAGAAAAAATGCATTTGCCTCCTGTATTAAGTGCAGAAAAAATTCTCCTTCGAAAGAAATTCAGCAGCCTGAACAGAGACACTAATCAAAGAGAGCTGTCAGGTTTCTTTGCTTCATCCTGTTCTAAGGTCAGAGTAAAATCACTGACTTCCATCTTGCAGAGGAAATCGAAGGCCTTAAATCAAGTTTTAATAATTCACTTACATTCAATAATCTTTCTTAGCAGAAATAGAAAATACTTGGAATGTACAACTGTTCATTGCACATCTGAAAAAGGAAGACTGTCTTACAATTGAGGAAAAATCTCTCACCAGATGTTCCATCCGAAGTCTTTCAAATGCTACTGGAGTTGCTTTGTCGTTCTGTTTCTATTTCAGATTTCCAATTATCATCACTTCAAGTCTTATCTCCTTGAAATTAGATCTTACAGTCTGGCCTTGGGAAAAAGTGACCAAACATTCAAGACACAAACATATTGCAACCAAAGAGCATCAGCTCTTCCAGTCGGTTTTCCAAATCAAAAGTACCTAGCATAACTTTGGGATCATTGTATGGGTGTTGAATTTCAGGACCAAAATGACATACACATTTCAGTGAGTTTCATGAGATCAAATGAGGACTATCAATGAGTACTAGAACGGCCGCCAAATGTTTTCAACTGTTTTCAAGATTGAGACAAACAGATGTTTAACTAATAAAGGAATTGACAATTATGACGAAAAAGACAGGAAAGTGGCGTTGACGATGATCAAATCAGCCATGATCTCACTGCATAATGGAGCAGATGTGATGGGCTGAACGGCCTATTTCTGTTCCTCTATCTAATGGTTCTTAAGAGTTGTATGTTTGGTGCCATTTCAGTGCCTAGTACGCCAGCATGTACTTTCTCAATCTCACACAGCTTGTTCGCTTTCTAGCTTGAGTTTGCCTCTTTCAGAACTTTCTTTGCTGTGCAAGTTTCTGCTCCCTCGTGGACATGTCTGTATTTGAAACGGTACTTGGTGGGTGAACACTTTACTGTTCGGAGACAAGTACTGTTTCTTTAACAGTAATTTCCAACCACTTTGCTGCCGGACTTTCTCCACAAATATCCCTTTAGATGACGTACACGGGTGTTTCAGAATGCAGGGTGTTATGTGATTGGTGCACAACATTGCAACTGCCTTATTTCTTGTGCTGTCCTGTCTCATTGCTTTGGCTGGCTCACCTCTAGTTGTTGCTGTTCCAAGCATTTGTATCTCTTGCCTTCTCACAGCAATGGCATTATATTTTCTGCCAACGTTGAGGAGACCATTGATGTTGTGTCTTTTGTTTCCTTATCAAGCAAATCCTAACGGAACATTTCTATTTGATTCAATGTGATTACTAGCTCCATTCTTCTCTCAGAGTTTGGTGCCAGACAAAACCATAATCTTTGTCTTTGTCTCAACACCTAGAGACAAACTGGTTGATTGTTTATTTTGGCTGTTGTCTAAAGTTGTTAGCTGTTAGGGAGGCAATGGCCAGGTGGTATTGTCACTGGACTGTTAATTCAGAGATACAGATAATGTTCACTAATGTTCTTTAGGGAAGGAAACTGCCACTCTTACCTGGTCTGGCCTACATGTGACTCCAGACCCACAGCAATGTGGTTGACTCTTAACTGCCCTCTAGGCAATTAAGGATGGGCAGTAAATACTGCCTAGCCAGTGATGCCCTCATCCCACGAATGAATAAAGGAAAAAAAGGCCTTCAGTTCAACTCAGTCTCTTCTCAAGTCATAACTTTCAAGGCTATGGGCATAGTGTGGGAAAGTGAGACAAGTGGAAGTGGTAGAATATTCACGGGCTGAAGGTACACTTCTGTTCTGTAAAATTCTTTGATTCTACGAAGTTGATCTTGATTCTGAGCCGATATTCCAGCTTTTTCTAGAGTTTAAATGGGTTTTTCTGGTTTACTGTTGACAGACCAAAGGTATTGACATAATGGAGATCTTGTCAATGCTATCCTGATTTTATCGCATGCTTGTTGTGTTCTTCAACTGCAAGTTTTAAAAAGCAGAACTCAAGAAGTAGATCTTGAGTAAATTAAAACATAGAAACATGCAAATTTGATGCTAAAGGAGGCCTCATGCCCATTTGAGCCTATTTCTGCACTTAGTACAATCGTGGCTGATCTCAATACTCCATATCTACACCTACACCTGTTGATTGTCATGAAAAATCATGTTCACTCATGTCCTTCAGGGAATGAAATCTGTCAACCTTACTGGCCAACAATAGACTTCAGACACAGGGCAATATGATTTAACTGTTAATTGTCTCTGGTCAATTAAGAGTGACCTGTGATGACCATATCCCATGAACAAATACAGACAATAATTCAGCACTCAAAAATAAGAGTGATATTTCTCCAGGATTGATTATCTGTGAGAGATATTGCTGAGAAAACTATTGAAATTTTGGCTGTTGATTTTAAGATTGTTCTAAACAGATACCTTTTATCTCTGATATTTATAACCTTGACGTTTCGGGCCTAGACCCTTCATCAGAAAAATGATGAAGTATTTTTCTGATGAAGGGTCTAGGCCCGAAACGTCAAGCTTTCCTGCTCCTCTGATGCTGCTTGGCCTGCTGCGTTCATCCAGCTCTACACCTTGTTATCTCAGATTCTCCAGCATCTGCAGTTCCTATTATCTCTGACACATATTTATAACCTTGTTTATTTTGTTTTCTTTTTGAATAAGCTTGTGTCCTTGAGTTGCAGACATTGGCACCGTTGTGTGAATATGTTTAGTGCCTAGCAACTTGTTAGCCAAATGTAAAAGTTAAACTTATGATCTATCAAGCCAGGGTTCATTCTGAGATCTAGCTTGTCCAGTATTACCACCATCTTGGATCATAATACACCTGGCCCCCAGCTACAGGCCTTCAAATGTAAAAAAAAAATTGCAACCCTGGTGGTTGTTCAATTTTGTGCCACTAATTATCTTTTCAAAGGCACTGCCGATATTGTGTGACCACCAATGTCAGATTTCACCAGAACAGGCTTTTGGGCAAGAATTTGAATCAGCCCTGCCTAAATCACTTCCTGTGGTTCACATCCAAGATGACGGCAGAGTAGCAGCTCATCCGCTCCATCCGTTTCTTTTTTTTCTCTTTTGTGTTTTCTTTATCTTCTCTTTTCTTTCTTCTCAGCTACATCCTGAACTCCTGGCCTTGGCACAGACCTGGTGTGCCAGTCTCTCAGCCTGGTGGAGCAGTCTCCCGACAGCCTGGAGTGCCTAATTCTTGATGGCACATGGGGGTCCTCCGGCCTGATGCAGTGGTCTCTCAGCCTGGCATGCCCTCAGCGTGGACCTCTGGCCTCGAGACTGTTACAGAACAGTCTCCTAGCCTTGAGATCCTCGAGGTCAAGCCCGGTGCAGTCTGGAGTCAAAGCCCAGTGTGGACTGCATTGGAAGGACAGTTGTTATGAACTTTGTGTTTCTCTATTTTCTAATTTATTTATCCAATCTGTTGGACTTTTTATTTCTTAAGTTTTTCCATATAAACCTGTACTGAAGAATCTGTACTAGGTACCTTGTACCTGAGATGGCGCTGTTAAATGGCTACTTATAAACTTTTTCTCACTCTACTCATTTGAGTACATGTGACAATGAAGCCAATTCAATTCAATTGAAATGGACAGCCATAAAAAAAATCTTCCTTTTGCTTTGTGAGGATGGATCTATGTTCACAATGGCTGTTGTGTATACCTGCATCATGAATGCACTGTGCTAGAAAAATCACCTTGCAATTTTCCAGAGAAATGCTATGCTGTACATAGTTGAGACCCCTTATTCATAATTATTATTTGCAAATCTTCCCAGAAAGACGAAGTCATCAGGAATACAGTTATGTAATAATAGAGAAATACTTACACATACCTTCGGACATTCTCTGACAGCAGCAATACCTTGTAAATTCCAGTTTTGTTATTTTTCTGTTTCCCCTATTTCATCAGGAATCTTGACCCACCTGAATAAAAAGGTTAATTCCTCTCTGAAAATAGACAGAGGAATTGCATGCAAACCCATTAAGCATTCATCTGCTAATATCTGCAACTGTAACTTCTTTCTCTCAGCCGATAAGCAAACACACTGGTAGGGCATTGAATAGAGTTCAATATTATCCATTGCTCAAACCTGGCAAACCCAGATTGCCTTCTTCCTTTCAGGAGGAGTGAATCTCATTTGCAGGCATTGCTTGAAGCTATGGAAGAGATATTGGACTCTTGAATGCACACACGGATTAAACCCTCAACAGGTTAGTTAGATTTTAGCAATGGACAACAATATTGACATAGGCTCCATTACCGTTTGTTGTAAATTGTCAGCTTCAATTGATTGAAGCTGCTGTTTTGCCAGAGCTTGGGACTGCTTTGGGTTGCAATACATTACTGTGCACAATACATTAGGAGCTTTCAATGAGCATTTGTGACTTCAAATTTCCCTGAGAGAGACCTGCTTGTCTGCTATTTTATTTTTGGTTCATATCAATACACCACAGAGAGCCTTAAAGGAAATGAATTTGATTCTCTGTGCTTCATTTCCCTGAGTGCAGCCTCACATTGCATAATCAATGTAGAGCGATGGAAAAAGAACGGTAAAGCTCAACAAATCTTGCCACAAAGAACTATCGGATGATGCAGTATGTATTGTAAAAGCACCGTGAAGTTAAATTTATCATTTATGTTCATGTTATTGCAGGGCAGATAAATTATTCCTTAATAATGCAGTGGTGGTTTGGAAATAACCCTAAAGAAGTTACCAAATAAAAACCGAAAGAACTGCGGATATTGTAAATCAGGAACAAAAACAGAAGTAGCTGGAAAAGCTCAGCAGGTCTAGCAGCATCTGTGAAGAAAAGAAATAAGAGTTAACGTTTCAGGTCCTCAGAACTGGTTTGAGGAAGTGTCACCAGACCCGAAACATTAACTCTAATTTTTTTCCAGCAACTTCTGGTTTTGTTCCTAAAAAAAGTTAATGCTGCTGCGAAGTGCCTTCAGACATTCTGTCACCTGAGGAGCGTTGTATAAATACAAGTTGATGATAGTGTTGTTGGCACTGAAGACCAATTTGTATTTCAATGAGGTTTTTGTTTAAGTCTTGTTCCCGAGCAGTCAGTTTGCCTGTAATATTATGAATGACGCATTTGTTATTTTACTTTTATTTCACACACTGGTGTGCATGAGGTATAAATCATGCATGGATACTATGACCTAAGACAGAGACAGGCAATCATTTTGATAAAATGAAATTCAGAACACTGTTCACAAAATCAAATATCCACAGGACGACTGAATGGAAAAAGAGAGATTTTCTTTATTTTTTCCATAAAGAAAGATACTACACTTTATCTGGCCTTTAATAAAAATGGCTCAGGGATTGCATCATTTATACCTTCTGTTGAAATGTCTGGACAAAGAATAAAAATTACAACTAAAATGAATTTCAATATTTTTAATCATCTATTATGACACATCTTGCAGGTGGGATTTGAACCCAGCCTTCTGACCCACAGGCAGGGACCATATCACTATATCACAAGCACATACACTCAATCATGATTCTTTACCCAGGCAACCCAAAAAAAGATCTGGGGTTAAGGGAACTGCTTTGTTAATTGAATCAATCTCTCCTAGAGCTGCATTAAATGAGAAATATGATAAAAAGCAATAGCTGATCTCTGATCTGACCAGATTACAGTTGATCTTTATTCCCATACAAGCCCAGCACCATTTTTACGGACATTATCCCACTCCAGAGATAAAAATACCAAATGCTGAAAATGCTCAGCAGAGCAGTCAGCGTCTGCAGAAAGAGAAAGAAGCTGTATCTTTGCTCTCGGGCCAGGCTCATTAAACCAGCAGATCAGAGTTGGTTAGAAGGCATCACTTCAAAAGTACCAAATACGCTTATTTCAGTAGCAGTAGTAGTGTGGGGGAAGGTTATGGTTTGTGAGTTTACATTTTGATTGACAGTTTTAAAAGGCTATTAAAGGAATGATGTGCTTGATGAGTTTACTGAATAGAAAGCTTTTATTATAGTTCGACCACTTGAAATAACTTCATATCTTTGGTTGGAGGTACAAGGAGATGGCGTAGATGAATGATGTGGCAGCAAATATATGATATGGCACGGATATCATATGGGGAGTGGGTTTCAGTGGTTATTTGCGGAAACACACTGCATGTGCATCAAACAGACAAGTCTCAATGTCTAAGGGAAGTAGTTATAGGAACAAGACCAGGCCATTTAGCCCCTTGAGCCAATTCGATCATTCAGTGAAATCTTGGCTGATCTGTGGCCTAACTCCATTTACCTGTTTGTGGCCCAAATCTATTACCATCTTTGCTGAATAAAAATTATCTATCACAGTTGTGAAATTTCACAACATATCCAGCACCCACTGCTGTTTATGGAAGACCGTTCTCAACATCTACCAACATTTGTAGGTAGAAGTATTTGCTAACATCTCTCCCGAATTGGCCTGGCCCTAATTCTCAGAATAGATTCCTTAAACTGTGGTGATAAGTAACAATAAACTACTTTGTCTTTTCCTGTTATGGTGGTGTGATGAAGACTTCGACAAATTGGGTGGGGTCTTAGGGAAGTGTAAAGCCTATGGGGATAACAGGGAGAGCTATAAGGAAAGGGGGATGCTTGTTTTTGTGGATTCACTAAGAGGGAGCAGAGGAGCCTGTGCCTCAATGTTGGAAAAGCAACCACAACTGACTTTCATCATGATGGAAATAACAATTGCACAATGAGGATGAAAATGGCTGCAACCACTGGTGGCTATGTTGAGTGGAAGAATTAAGATCATATCAGACAAGAGGGGCGCCATAGTGGCGTGATAGGTAGTTAAAGAAAAAAAAATTTCAGATGGTACCCAACCTTAGGTTAAATCATTTATTGCAGTTTCTTGTAATTTTCTAGGAAATCTAAACTGTTTGTTTACAATTTATGAGCATAGAAAATAGCATTTTACTGTCAGTGGCGATGAGACCTTCTGTCATGTTTCCAGATCTGACAAGCTGCTGACCACTCGCATAAAACAAAGAACTACGGATGCTGGAAATCTGAAACAAAAACAGAAATTGCTGGAGAAATTGCTGGAGAAACTCAGCAGGTCCGGTAGCATCTATGGAGAGAAAACTGAGTTAACATTTCAAGTCCAATGACCCTTCTTCAGCAGCTCTGAAGAATTTCAGCTGTTGACTTGTCATCAGGCTTCCTTGAAAATCAAATATTGAGGTAGGGAAATTTCCTTTTAACGTTCAAATTAAAACCCTAATTGAAAGTGAAATTAGGTGCTTACATGACTGCAGCACAAGCCATTGACTCATATTATCACATGCAGAATGGGTGGCACGGGTGGCTCAGTGGTTAGCACTGCTGCCTCACAGCGCCAGGGACTTGGGTTCCATTCCAGCTTCGGGCAACTGTCTGTGTGGTGTTTGTTCATTCTCTTTGTGTCTGTGTGGGTTTCCTGCGGGTTCTCTGTTTTCCTCCCACAGTCTAAAGGTGTGCAGGTTAGGTGGATTGACCAGGTTAAATTTCCTTATCTTTTCCAGGGTTGTGAGTCTGCATGGGATGTTCTTTACAGAGTTGATGTTGACCTGTTGGACCAAATGACCTGTTTCCACACTGCAGGGATTCTATACATCGGTTTGTTTTAACAGGCAATCACAATGCCTGCAGAGGATTGGATAGCTAGTTTTGAGAGATCGGGATTTGACGTTAGAGCTCAGTGTTCTGACATTGACACTGATAGAACAGTAATAGATGTTATTGAATGGGATAATCAGAAGGAAGTCCCTGACCCACAGAACATTTCAGTTATAAAGCCAACACATTCATAAATAGATGCTTTGATGAATGGGGTACATCAGGGTGTGGGCTTGAAAAGTAGTATTCTAGAATTAGGCAAACCATATGTGCATGTTAGTTGTGGGTTCTGTCTAAGAAGACCTCCTGATTATAAGGTTTTCACCCACAAACTGAGAGATTACAGCCTGTTTTCACTCACTACCTTCAGTGTGGATATACCCTAGACCAGGTATTTTCTGTAAATGATGCAATGTCTGTTTCTCAGCGGCTGTCATCTCAAATTAATCCCCTCAGCAACATTAATCTCAATTCCATTTAGGCTTTTTGTAGAAAGCCTGGACCAACTAATGATGACAAAGGACATTGGATTTTAATGAATCTTGATTAACTTGAAACTTGTTGTGATGGCACATCTTTACTGATAAAACTTTACTGAAGGGCTCTTCTTGATAATAAAAGCATAACGGAGAGATATGAGGAATATCCCAGATATGGAAATTAAACATCTTCAATGATACAGCTTTAACAGCAGATTATTTTAACAATGAAAGAATATGGGAGAGATGAAATAAATACCCAGATATGAAAAGGAAACAATTTTGTTGATAAACCTTTAACTTACAGCTTTGAAATGTGATATCAAAGGCATTATGTCTACAGAATAAGGGGCAAGAGTAGGCCATTCGGCCCTTCAGAACTACTCCACCATTCAATAAGATCATAGCTGATCAGATTATAACCTTAAATCCACATTCTTACTCACCCTGATAATGTCTCACCAACTTGCTTAAAAAGAATCTATCTAACTCTGCCTCAGAAATATTCAAGAATCTACTTGCCTCATGTCTGTTTTAAATGGGTGATTTAAATTTAAATTTAAATTTAAGTTTGATACAATGACCTCTAGTTCAAGATTCTCTGATATGAGGGAACATCATCTCCACATTTACCCTATCGGGAATTCTCATGATCTTGAATGTTTCAATCAAGTCATCTCATATTCTTCTAAAGTGTAGCAGGTATAAGCCTGGCCTTTCGAACCTTTCCCCATCAAACAAGCTGCTCATTCCAGTAAACTTTGCCTGAACTGCTTCCAATACATTTACATGATTAATTTAATAAGGAGACCAATACTGCGCTCAGTGCTCCAAATGCATTCACGCCAGTGCCTTGTATAACTTAAGCATTACACATTTGCCCATATTATACACCATTTTCCATATCTTTGCCAACTTACTTAAGCTATCTGTATTTTTGTAGCCTCCTTCAGTCTTCTTCAAAACTTACTTTCCTAATTATATTTGTGTTGACAGCAAATTTGGCACTATACATTGTGTCCTTTCACTCATCTTATTTCTACAGTTTGTAAACAGTCGAAGTCTGAGCACCGATCGCTGTGACAACCCACTTGATAATCTTGCCAAGACCCTTTTATGCTGACCCACCCGACTCCAATAACTTTAGAAGGAGTGCAATCAGAGTGTCTGCAACTTCCGGGCAACATTTATGTCTAACATCAACTAACATCTAAAACAGGCGACTAGCTTGCTTATATCTATATTTTTGTGGAGATTTGCTGAGTGTAAATTTCCCTGTGTGTTCTATTTGAAAAAGTGGTTTATATTTCAATAATACTTCATTGGTGTGAAGAGCTCTGGTTGCCTGAGATTGGGAAAGTGCTAGTTATTTCCTTTTTCATTTTCTTTTCATCACAATATGGTCAATGTAAATAAAAATGATGACTATTATTACTGAGTCCCTGATAATCTTTGAATAGCAGTTGGCACATATTTGATTCTTTCAGCAAGCATGTTTTCACAAGAAATTCTGTAGTTGAATTGAGACTAATTTTCAATGTCGTTAGGGAGGGAATTCCAGGATTTTGACCCAGCAACAGTGAAGGAATGACAATGTATTTCCAAGTCAGGATGGTGAATGCCTTGGAGGGAAACATACAGGTCGTGGTGTTCCCATGTATCTGCTGCCCTCATCGGTCTGGAAGGTTCTATCTTAGGATCTTCTGCAGTGCATCTTGTAGATAGTGCACACTGTTATTACTGAGCATTGGTGGAGAAGAGTGTGGATACTTGGATATGTAATACCAATCAAGCGATTTGTGATGCAAATTAATAGAGTGCTGATTAGTTCGGCCATCTTCAATAAAGCTCTGTTTTACTGGTGTACTGACCGTACAGAGAGAGTTTTATTTTGTTCTGTAATATTGAAAATTCCATTGTCTCCCTTTAGATATCTGATCAGAAATACCCGAATACAGAACTAACCATTATGACCTTGAGTAGTTAATGAGATTATGGCTGATCCGGGGCTTATCTTCATGTACTAACCTTTCTCCTACATCCTTTAATACTTTTGGTAACCAAAAATCTTTCAAACTCAGGTTTAATTCCAACAGTATAACTGTAATTATGTTATTTGTGGACATGCGCTCCAAACTATTGGCACCTTTTTTGCATGAAGACGTGTTTCATAATTACATTCCTGAAATGTCCAGCTCTGATCTTTTTTCTTGTGGGTAGGTGAGCGCTTTGATCCTCAGACCCAGATTCACTGACAGATAGAAGTAATTTTTCCTGACATATCCATTTTTTTTCCTTTCGTGTAGAGTCATAGAGATGTACAGCACGGAAACAGACCCTTTGGTCCAACTCGTGCATGATGACCAGATATCCTAAGTTAATCCAGTCCCATTTGCTAGCATTTGGCCCATATCCGTCTAAACCTTTCCTATTCAAATAACCATCCAGATGCCTTTTAAATGGTTTAATTGTACCAGCTTCCACTACTTCCTCTGGCAGCTCATTCCATACACGCACCACCCTCTGCATGAAAAAGGAGGCCCTTATATCCCTATTAAATCTTTCCACTCTCACCTTTAAACCTGTGCCCTCTAGTTTTGGACATCCCCACCCTGGGGAAAAGACCATGTCTATTTACCCTATCAATGCCCCTCATGATTTTATGAACTTCTATAAAGTCACTCCATAGCTTCCACTCCTGGTAAAATAGCCCCAGCCTTTTCAGCCTGTCCCTACAGCTCACACCCACCAACCCTGGCAACATCCTTGTAAGTCTTTTCTGAACCCTTTCAAGTTTCAAACATTCTTCTTACCGCAGGAAGACCAGAATTGTACACAGAATTCCAAACGTGGTATAACCAATGTCCTGTACAGCTACAAAATGGCCTCCTAAAACCGAATCTCAATGCTCTGACCTATGAAGGTAAGCAAACCAAACATCTTTTTCACTATCCTATCTACCTGTGACTCCACTTTCAAGAAACTATGAACCTGCACTCCAAGGTCTCTTTGTTCAGCAACACTCCCGAGGACCTTACCATTCAGAGTAGAAGTCCTGCCCTGATTTGTCTTTCCAAAATGCAACGCCTCAATTTATGTAAATTAAGTTCCATCTGCCACTCCTGAGCCCAGGGACCCATGTGATCAAGATCCCATTGCACTGAGGGGTAACTTTCTTCACTGTCCACTACACCTCCAATTTTGGTGTCATCTGCAAACTTACTAACCATACCTCTTATGTTCATAAATTGAAAGCTTTGGCCAAGTCAACCCAAAACTTTTAAAATCAGTAGAATACAGCCATAATTTGTTTAAACTCTCATTGAAACCCTTGGAGCCCAGGCTTCGTTCTTGTAAATCCACATTTCACCCAAAGTCAATAGATCACTCCCAAGGTATAGTACACACAACTGCTCAGAGCACTCTAGGCGCGCTCTAATCAGAAATTTATATTGCTGAAGCATGACTTAAACACCCATAAAAGTAGTTCTCCAGATACGAACGCCAAAATTCCATTAAACTGTTTGATTAATTTCTGTATTTGTTTATGACATTTAAATGATTCATGTACTTGGTCCTTAAATCTCTTTGGGCAGTCACTGTTTTGAGCTTTCCATTATTTAGAAACATTGTTCCTTTCCTTTCAGATCCAGCATGGATGGCCTTTCAATTTTCTCCCTTGAAATCTGTTTGTCACAATTTGTTTTTCATTCACTTTCTCCAGTAACACTGAATTATAATTTCAAGTTTCCATCACCACAATTTGCAATGTTTGTGTTTTGGCCAATTTAGATATATCACTTTCTATCTAGCCTGTTGAGTTGTTACTGAATACAATGAAGAGTTGAGGACCCAACACAGATTCATAAGAAACACTGTTCATCTCATTCTTTCCAATTCCGATATAGCAACAATATTCATGTCACACCTCGAATGTAATTTGAACATTCAAAGGTGCTTCAGAGCAGCCTTGTAAAACAAAGTATGACCCTGAATCTCACTAGGAGATATTAAGCCAGATCACCTAAAGCTGTGTCAAAGGTGTAGGCTTGACTTTAAGGAGGAATGCAAGCTGAAGAGGTAGAGAGGTGTAGGGATCTAGGCAACTGAAAGTAGGACACGAGGGATGGAATGGTTAAAATCAAGAATGCTCAAGATGTCTAGATTAGGTGGGTGCAATTACCTTAGTGTTGTAGAGCTGAAGGAGGTTACTGATCTATAGAGAGAGATAGGGCCACAGACAAATTGGAAAACCAAGCTTATGAATTTTAAAATCGTGTTGTTAAGATGTTGCTCGATAGCAGCCAATTTTGATAAATGAGGATGGTTGTGACAGGCAATCAGAGCTTGGCATGATCTTGGACAGAGGCAGTAAAGTTTTGCACAACCTAAAGTTTACAGAATTGCTTGAGAACAAACCTAACCAGATAAATGACAGTGGAGACCACAATGCAGAAAGATGGTTTGCCTTCTGTGTCACAGGCTGCTGGAAGGTCAAGGATGATGGTGATGAGGGAATGTTTGCCTTTGTCACAGTCACAAAGAAAACCATTCATGATTTTAAAAGACCTGTTCTGCTGATGTGGTGAGGCAAAATCCTGATTGTAGGGATTGAACACAGTGGGCTCTAAGTCACTTGTCAACGAGAAAATCACAACGTGAAATTAAACATTAAACGTGCAAGCATATGAATTAGGTGTGGGAGCAATCCGTGTGGAGCCTCCATCTGCTCTGGAGTTCAATAAGGTCAAAGATGATCTGATTTTAACCTTAACTCACTTTTCTACTGACCCCAATACCCTTTCACTGTCTTGTCCATCAAGAATCTATCTAACCAGTGTTAAAAATTATTCAAATACTCTGCCTCCACCACTCTCTGCTGGAATCTCATGGCTCTATGCAAGGAAAGGCTTTTTTCTCATCTCCACCTTAAATACGAGACCTCATACATTAAATCTGTGTTCTTTCATTCGAGATTCTCCCACAAAGGGAAACCTACTTTTAGCATCCACCCTGTCCAGTCCCCTGAGGATCTTTATAGATTCATAGAGTCATGGTTACATACAGCGCAGAATAGGCTCTTCGGCCCATTGAATATGTGCTAACATTACTACCAGTGAAGGTGTGCTAATCTCAATTTCCTGCACTCGTCCCATATCCTTGAATGTCATGATATTCCAAGTGCTCATCCAAATACTTTTTAAAGACTGCAAGTTTTCTGGCCTCCATTGCCTTTGCAGGCAGAGCATTCTAGATTTGCACCACCCACTGAGTAAAAAAGATTTTTTTTCCTGAAACCCCTCTGAATCTCCTTCCCCCTTACCCTAAAGCTGTACTTCATGATTGACCCCTCACCCAAGGGGAACAGCTGCTCTCTATTCACCCTGCCCACACCCGTCATAATTTTATACACCTCAATCATGTCCACCTCGGTCTTCTCTGCCCTAAAGAAAACAAGCCAAGCCTATCTAGTCTCTCCTTACAGCTCAATTTCTCCATCTCAGGCAACATCCTGGTGCACCTACTCTGTACCCTGCCTGGTGCTACCACATCCTTCCTGTAGTGAAGTGATCAGAACTGCACACAGTACTCCAACTGTGGCCTAACCAAAGCTCTGTACAACTTTAACATTACCTCCTTGCTCTTGTACTGTATGCCATGACTGATGAAAGTGAGTCTCCCATATGCTTTCTATTCATTTGCTCTGCTGACATAATTACCCTAAGATCCCTCTGTTCCTCTCAGCTATGCAGTGTCCTGCCATTCATTAAATACTCCCTCATTTTGTTCCTTCTTCCAAAGTGCATCGCCTCACACTTGTCTGGGTTAAATACCACCTGACACAGGTCTGCCCATCTGACCAACTCATTGATGTCTTCCTGTAACCCATTACCATCCTCTTTGTTATTAACCACTCCACCAATCTTGATGTTGTATGCAAATTAACTTAACATCCCTTTTAATAGCTTTCTTAAATTCCCTCCTGCACTCCTCTAGGCCCACAGTTGAATTGCTCCCTTTGAACGATAAAAGCCATTCTCTTTTTCCTCATCCAGTCCTGAATTGTCCCAGACATCCATGGTTCTCTGAATTTGTCGCTGCTACATTTCCCTCCAAAGAGTACTGTTGAACCCAGCTCCTTTATGAATGCCACCCGCCCCACCCTGCTCCACTCAAGACGTAGCCTCAAGGAGCTGTTCTCAGTCAACCATAGCCAGATCCTGCTTTATTTTTAACAAAATCCGCTTTCCACCTATCCAAAGCCAGCTTTTGCAGGCCATCTTTTTCCTTGTCCACAGCAAATTCGAACCCGATCATGTTGTGGTGGCTATCACTAAAATGTTCCCCCACTGCCACATCAAACACTTGTCCAGCTTTGTTCCCCAGAACCAGATCCAGCACTGTGCCATCCCTTGTTGGGCCTTACACATATTAATACAAAAACTCCCCTGGATACATTTCAAGAAATCAGCTCCCTCTAAACCCTTAACACTATGATTATCCCAATTTATATTGGGAAAGTTGAAATCCCCTCATATAATTACCTGATTATTATGCTTTCACACGTCTGTGAACTAACTACATATTTGCTCCTCTCTTTCCTGCTGACTCTTTGGGGGCCTAGGTAGGGTTCCAGTAAATTAGCTGTCCCATTAACATTCCTAAGTTCTACCCAGAAAGTCTTGCTGGAAATCATCTCTCCTTATTGCAGTGCTTAATTAAGAGTGCTCCACTTTTTTAGACCCTCCTCTCTCTCACCTAAAGATCCCATAACCCGAAATGTTGAGTTGCCCTTACTAATTTCAATAAGATCACTTCTCATTCAACTCAACCTGCTATATCTTCTCGGATAACCCCTCATCCTGCTGAGAAGATGAGAGAGACTGGAGAGCAACAGACCTATTAATTTGACATCAGTGGTGGGGAAAATGTTATAATCTATTATAAAGGATGTAGTTGGACACTTAAAAATAATAGTAAAATTGGGCAATGTGAGCATGGATTTATGAAAAAGAAATTATGTTTGACAAACTTGTCAGAGGATTTTCAGGATGTCACTTGAAAAATAGATACAAGGATGGTAGGTGATATATTTGGATTTTTAGAAGACTTTTGATAAGCTCGCAGTTAGTTACCAAAATTAGAATTCATGGAATTGGGGAAATATGTTGTATGTATTGAGAAATGGTTAATCGACAGAAAGCAAAGAGCAGAAATAAACAGGTCATCTCAATACGACAGTATGTTACTATCGGAGAACCACAATTATCAGTGACAGGGCCATAGCTCTTCCCAATTTAGGTAAACGATTTGGATGTGAGGATCAACTGCAATATTTTGAAATTTGCTGATAATATAATATTAGGTGTGAATGTAATTTGTGAAGAAGATGCAAGGAGGCATCAGTTGGAGAGGTAACGTCAATGTGCAACAATATGATAGATGGGACGCAGTGTAGATGAATGTGATTTTTTTTACCTCCTTTGGACAAAAAACAGAAGGACAGCATTGGGAACTGTTGATGTCTGCAGGGACCTGGCTGTCCTTGCTCGTACATTAAGAAAAGCCAGCATGTAAGTGCAACAATCAGTATGGAAAGCAAAAAGAAAAAAAAGCCTTTGGAGGGCCCTCTTGTGATGCAGTGATAGAATATCTACCCCTGAGCCAGGAGGACTAGGTCCAAGTCCCTCCAGGTCCAAAGGTGTACAATGCGATCTTTGAACAAGTTGATTCAGAAAATAGGTTAAATTTTTAATAAGTGTTAAACATACAGAGTGCGGAGTTTTTACGGAGCTGAAGGAATGGCAAAACATCTCCAAGTCTGGATGATCTGTGGCCTAAAGGGGGACTGGCAGGCAGTGGTGTTCCCATGTATCTGTCGTCCTTGTCCTTCCAGATGGAAGTGGTTGTGGGTTTGGATGGTGTTGCTGAAGGAGTCTTGGTGAATTTCTGAAGTGCATCTTGTCAATGGTACAGGCTGCTGCTACTGACTGTCAGTGTTGGAGAGATCAAACACTTATAGCTGTGATGCCAATTAAATGGGCTGCTTTGTCCTGAATGGTGTAAAGCTTCTTGTATTGTTGAAGCTGTACCCTGACAGGCAAGAGGGAGTATTCTATCACCACCTAACGTGTGTTTTGTAGGTAATGGACAGAGTTTGGTGTGTGAAAAGATAAGTTACTTGCTGCACGATTCCTTATCTCTGACCTGCTCTTGTAGTCACAGTACCCATATAGCTAGTGCAGTTCAGTTTCTGACCAGTGACAAACCCCAGGAGTGATAGTGGGGAATTCAGTGATAGTTATTGTTTGGCATTTACGTGGCATGAATGTTACTTGCCATTTATCAGCCCAAGCCTGGATATTGTCCAAGTCTTGATGCATTTGAGCATGGACTGCTTCAGTGTCAAAGAAGTCACAAACGGTGCTGAACATTGTCCTGCCTTCAGCGATCATCCCACTTCTTATGATGGGGGGCAGGTCATCAATGAAGCAGCTGAAGATGGTTGGGCCCAGGGACGCTACCCTGAGGAACTGCTGCACAAATGTCCATGGAGCTGAGATGAAAGGTGTCCAACAACCACAACCATCTTCACACATGCCAGGTATGATTCCAGCCAGTGGAGAGTTTTCCCTGATTCCCATTGACTGTAGCTTTGGCAAAGTTCCTCAATGCCACACTCAGAGATGTGGCTGCAGTAACATAGACCATATTCATGCAATCAGTAAATTGCTGCAGTAATACAATCAACTGAATGTTCCTCACTAAAAGAGGATCTTTCAGTTATACCAGTAATGTGGATACCTTCAGTTATGGTGGATTATTTCAGGTTTGAAGGAAATCATGCAGACAATAGAGCATACCTTGAATATTAAGCAATAAATATATGTAAACAAAGCTTCCAAGCAAATTGTTGATCAAATTGGTGATGAATAGATTTATTTAAAAAAAAAGTAATGGTTTTAAAGCTAATTCAGTATTGTTACCACCATTCAGTACTGGTCTGGCTGTCAGAATATAGAGAGAAGCATCTGTCATTACCAAATAGTGATGATAGATTAGGTTAAATCTGTGAATAGCTCACTGGATGACAGCATCAGACAGCTCGGTTGCAGGAGCTTGTACGACCCTATCCGTACGATCGACCTGGCTGAGTTCATTTCTTTCGTTCTCTGGATACAAAGATTTGCTTCTCGAGCACTGAGTCAATGAACCCCTTTGACAGTGGCATGATATTTTGTCACTTGACGTTAGATTCTGACTGCGTCAACTTAATCTGTTAACCAGCTTATTCCTCAACTTCTTAATCTGAGAATCGTATCAATTGCTGTCAATAACAGGTGAAGCCTCAACCCAATTTCTTCCTCTGTACCACAGTACCACTGCTGACTATTATTCCACAGATATTGATTACAATTTACCAAGCTGAGTGTCAAGTGCTCAAATGAAGTTTCATCCTTTTTGCAGTCATTCATTTTTTATACACCTCAGGAGAATAACAGTATCGAACCATTGAAGCATGCATCTGTGTGCATCCAATTTACAATCCACCTTACCAATCAATCAAGATGCCACGGACCTCTGTGTGGGGGTACATGTTAGTTTTGCCTCGAAGTTTCATTTCTGGGTTTACATCTCTTCTTTAACGTAGGTTTTCAACAGAGCAAGACAAGATGCAGCATGGATATTTCTTCCTGCTGGGCTACTCCCTGGGTTTGAGGCTTCCAAATCGCTCCTCAAACAATTAATGTTCTGTTTGTATCCAGAAGCTGTACATTTTATGACTTAATTAGTTTTGAAGCTTTATTTTTTCCACTGGACGGTGATTTATCAGGGACTTCAGCAAACTCAGTCCAATGACTGTTGGATTTGATGTGGCTGTAATAGCTGAAATCCATTTAAGAACACAATCCAAGCAATAGACCGCTTTGCCTCCAACCCTTGCTCTCTCACAGTGATATATCACAGTCCCTCCTATAATGGGCAAAACTTTTCCCTCCAAATCACTTGAAAAACTATATTGATTCATTTTGCAACCAGTATCTCACAACAGCACATTGTAATGTGATCTCCAAAGACCATTTTACAGGAAAATTGACTGCAGAATGGAAGCAACCACAGCGCATTGGTTAAACTTGTTGTCTTTTCTCACTCACTTAAAATTTATGAGATTGATATTGTTCCCAATGCAGAAGTGGTGCTTAAGTGCTGAACTGATAACAAGCATTTTGCTCAGCACAGCTGTCTACGTTATTAATTATTTAAGCAACTGTAATTGAAATGAGAAAGCACTTTTGTACTTTATGCCATTCATAAAAAAGGAACAAGAGTGAGGAATTCAGCTCCTTGAACCGGTACCCAGTTTGATAACAGTTGATCGATACATCAACTTCACTTACGCGCCTTTAATACATATTTCTGGATATCAAACCCAACAACAATCCAGGAGACAGGTGGAGCTGAAGGAACACAGCAGGTCAGGCAGCATCAGAGGAGCAAGGAAGTCGATGTTTCGGGTCAAGACCCTTCTTCAGAATTGACAAATCAGGAGCACCATTCTAGAAAATTTTAATTGAGCCAAGATCTTTTTGAAGGAGAGAGTTCGAGATTGCCATGACCTGTGTTTGAAAAGTCCCTAGCTTCACACCTTATAGGCCTAACTCTGATTTTCAGACTAAGCCCTGTTGTTTTGAATTCGCTATCAGAATATATATCCTATCTCCCCTATAGATTCACTTTTTCCTTTTAAGATCATGAGCAGATAACGCTCAACCTTCTAAACTTAAGGGAATTAAGTTATGTTCCTGTGACCGCTTAAAATTTACGTCCTTATAAAGAGTTTCCAGATTAGAAGGGGATCCCAGCAGGGAAGATGGTGGAGCAGCAGTGGAAAGAGTTTCTGGGCGTAATTTGGGAGATATGGCAGAAATTCATCGCAAGGAAAAAAGACATTCCAAGGGGAGGATGAGGCAACCATGGCTGACCAGGAAAATCAGAGACAACATTAAAGCAAAAAAAAAATACAATGTAATGAAGATTAGGACAAAGCCAGAGGACTAAGAGCCTTTAAAAACCAGCAGAGGGCAAGTAAACAAACAGTAAGTGGAGAGAAGATGAAATATGAGGGCAAGTTGGCTAGTAATATAATTGAAGACTGCAGGAGATTTTTCACATATCTGAAAGGTAAGAGAGAGGCAAGAGTGGTCATTGGACCACTGGAAAATGAGGCTGGAGAAGTAGAAATGGGGAACAAAGAAATGGTAGAGAAACTGAACAGGTAACATTGCATCAGTCTTCACAGTAGCATACCGAAACTTCAGGAGGATTGTGGAAGAGGTGTGTGCAGTAGCCATCACTAAGGAGAAGGTTGTGGGGAAGCTGAAAGGTTTGAAGGTGGACAAACAACCTGGAACAGATGGCCAACATCCCAGAGTTCTGAAGAACGTAGCTGAGGAGATTGTGGAGGCATAGGTAGTGATCTTTCAGGAATCACTGGAGTCAGGGACTGGAAGGTGGCTGACATAACACCACTGTTTGAGAAGGGATGGAGACAGAAGAAGGGAAATTATAGGCTAGTTTACTTGGCCTCAGTTGTTGGTAAAATTTTAGAGTCCATTAATAAGGATGATATTGCAAAGTACTTGTAAATACATGGTACAATAAGGGCTGACTCAGCACAGATTTGTCAGGGGAGGTCATGCCTTGTATCTGTTAGAATCTATTTGAATTATTTGAGGAGGTTACAAGCAAGTTAAATAAAGGAGAGCCAATAGACATGGTCTATTTGGATTTCCAAAAGACATTTGACAAGGTGGTGCACAGGACAATGCACGGTGGCACAGTGGTTAGCACTGCTGCCTCAGAGCGCCAGGGAGCTGTGTTTGATTCCAGCCTCGGGCGACTGTCTGTGTGGAGTTTACACATTCTCCCTGTGTCTGCGTGGGTTTACTCTGGATGCTCCGGTTTCCTCCCACAGTCCAAAGATGTGCAGGTTAGGTGGATTGGCCATGCTAAATTGCCCATAGTGCTCAGGGAGGTGTAGATTAGGTGGGTTACACGGGGAATGGGTCTGGGTGGGATGCTCTGAGGTTCAGTGTGGACTTGTTGGGCCAAAGGACCTGTTTCCACACTGTAGGGATTCTATGATAAGATGAGAGCCTTTGGGTGTTAGCGGCAAGATACTGGCATGGATAGAAGATTGGCTGACTAGCAGGAGGCAGAGAGTGGAGATAAAGGAGTCTTTTTTCATGGTGGCAGCTGGTGACTCCTGAAGTTCAACAAGGGTCCATAATGGGACCACGACTATTCGCATTATACATGAACAATCCGGACAAAGGAACTGAGGGCATTGTTGCTAAGTTTGCAGATGACACAAAGATAGTTAGAAGGACAGGTAGTGTTGAGGAAGCAGGGAGACTACAGAAGGACATGGGCAGGCTAGGAGATTGGGTAAGAAGTGACAGATGTAATTCAATGTAGGGGAGTGTGAGGATGAGCACTTTGGTGGGAATAATAGAGGTGTAGACTATTTATCTAAATGGGAAAAGACTCCAGAAGTCTGAAGCACAAAGGAACTGGTTCAGGATTTTCTTAATTTAAGCATGCAAGCTCAGTTGGCAGTTTGGAAGGCAAGTGCAACATTGGCATTCATTTCAAGGGAGCTAGAATATAAGAGCAGAGATGTACTGCTGACGCTATATAAGGTTCTGGTCACACTGCATTCAGAAAATTATAAACAGTTTTGGGCCCATATCTAAGGAAGAACGTGCTGGCCTTGGAGGGGATCCAGAGAAGGTTTACCAGAATTACCCATGTATGAAGAGCTTGTCATATGAGGAGTGATTGAGGATTCTGGGTCTGTACTCCATGGAGTTTACAAGGATATGGGGGCATCTCATTTGAAACTTAGAACATAGAACATTACAGCGCAGTACAGGCCCTTCAGCCCTCGATGTTGCACCGATCTGTGAAACCAATCTGAAGCCCCTCTAACCTACACTATTCCATTACCATCCATATGTTTATCCAATGGCCATTTAAATGCCCTTAAAGTTGGCGAGTCTACTACTGTTGCAGGCAGGGCATTCCACGCCTTTACTACTCTCTGAGTAAAGAACCTACCTCTGATATCTGTCCTATATTTATCACCCCTCAATTTAAAGCTACGACCCCTCATGCTAGCCATCACCATCCGAGGAAAAAGACTCTCACTGTCCACCCTATCTAATCCTCTGATCATCTTGTATGTGTCTATTAAGTCACCTCTTAACCTTCTTCTCTCTAACGAAAACAGCTCAAGTCCCTCAGCCTTTCCTCATAAGACCTTCCCTCCATACCAGGCAACATCCTGGTAAATCTCCTCTGCACCCTTTCCAATGCTTCCACATCCTTCCTATAATGCAGCGACCAGAACTGTACGCAATACTCCAAGTGCAGCTGCACCAAAGTTTTGTACAGCTGCAACATGACCTCATGGCTCCGAAACTCAATCCCTCTACCAATAAAACCTAACACACCGTATGCCTTCCTAACAACCCTATCAACCTGGGTGGCAACTTTCAGGGATCTATGCACATGGACACCGAGATCTCAGCTCATCCACACTACCAAGAATCTTACCATTAGCCCAGTACTCTGTATTCCTGTTACTCCTTCCAAAGTGAATCACCTCACACTTTTCCGCATTAAACTCCATTTGCCACCTCTCAGCCCAGCTCTGCAGCTTATCTATGTCCCTCTGTAACCTGCAACATCCTTCCGCACTATCCACAATTCCACTGACTTTAGTGTCATCCGCAAATTTACTATCCCATCCTTCTATGCCCTCATCCAGGTCATTTATAAAAATGACAGAAAGCAGTGGCCCCAAAACAGATCCTTGCGGTACACCACTAGTAACTGAACTCCAGGATGAATATTTCCCATCAACCACCGCCCTCTGTCTTCTTATAGCTAGCCAATTTCTGACCCAAACTGCTAAATCACCCTCAATCCCATGCCTCCGTATTTTCTGCAATAGCCTACCATGGAGAACCTTATCAAACGCTTTACTGAAATCCATATACACCACATCAACCGCTTTACCCTCATCCACCTGAGGCCTGGATAGAGTGGACATGGAGAAGATGTTTCCACTAGTAGAAGAAACTCAGCCCTGAGACCACAGCCTTAGTGAAGGGACAACCCTTTAGAACTGAGATGAAGAGGAATTTCTTCAGCCAGAGGATGGTGAATCTGTGCAACTCATTGCTGCAGAAGGCTGTGGAGGTCAAGTTATTGGGTGCATTAAAGACAGAGATAGATAGGTTCTTGTTTAATAATGGCATCAAGAGTTACAAAGAGAAGGCAGGAGATTGGGGTTTAGAAGTGTATCACTCATGATTGAATAGTGGAGCAGACTCAATGGGCCAAATGGCCTATTTCTGCCCCTATAGCTTGTGGTCTTAAGTCCTGGTAACATTCTGGTGAAACTTGTCTGCTACAAATCCAATATATCTTTCTTCTCAGTAGTCAAGTTATCAAGCTACTTAACTGAAATATTGCTGATTTAAAAGAAAGGACATGCTGTTGAAGCTTTTCATCTTACAGTCAGCAGGACAGAATTGTAAGAATTCCAAATTCCAGAAGGGAATAAGAATTTATAGTTTATGAGAAAAGTGTGCTGACTGATTGGCGAATGAACACCAGTGGATAGAACCAATTCCATGGACACTGCACCAGGGAACATTTAGCTGCTAAGCTTTTGTTTAAATACAAATCAGGCAAGTTTGAGACTGTTTGGTCAAGACATTGCCACTAGGATCCTCTAAGCAAAGGTTAACCCCTAAGCTTTTGTTTAGCTTAATAAAGGCATGATGTATGGACACTTCTTTTTTCATTTTGCATAGGAAAAGGCCCCATTGTGAACAGTGTCACTTCCAAAATGGATAAGTGAGCCGAACTGTAAACCCAACTGACTCTTAAATTGTCTCTTCTTGTAATCCTTAGCACAGTCAGGATTAATTCCTGAACGCTGTTCAGTTGTAGAATTCAATGCTAGACAATATGTTCTGAGCTTTAGATTATATATAAGTTATCATGCTAGTACCTCTGCTTTCTTCCTATCCCTAAGCTTTTGCAAATATTGAAAAAAACCAAAGAATTGCAGAACAAAAACAGAAGTTGCTTGAAAAGCTCTGCAGGTCTGGCAGCACCAGTGGAAAAATAACGAGGGTTAACGTTTCGGGTCCTGTGATCCTTCCTCAGAACAGTGTTGCCAGACCTGCTGAGCTTTTCCAGCAACTTCTGTTTTTACAAAGAATGGCAGATGCTGGAAATCAGAAACAAAATCAGAAATTTCTGGAGAGACTCAGCAGGGCTGGCAGCATCTGTGGAGAGAAAGCAGAGTTAACATTTTGGGTCCACTGACCCTTCTTCAGAACTGTTCTGAAGTGTTCCAGTTTTGAAGAAGGTTCACTGAACCAGAAACCAAAATGACTAGTCAAAGTGCTTGTGTGAAATGGTGACGTAATGTCATCAGTATGTCTACAGTAAAGGCAGGCTCGGGAAAAATGCCTACAGCAAGTTTCAAATATTATGAGCTAACATCATAATAACATTGTGCCATAACTTCAAAACGAACATTGAGTGGTGTATCCAGAAGAGTGTAAAGTATTGAAGACCAACAACAGCTGAACAACATCACCAATGCGTGTTCACAGTTCTGAAACCATCCTTGTGAATCCTTTATGCACTTTCACCAATATCTTTATGTTCTTTTCACAATATACTAAACAGGACTGTACATGGATTACACAATGTGGAGCTGGAGGAACACCGCAGGCCAGGCAGCATCAGAAGAGCAGGAAAGTTGACGTTTTGGGTCGGGACCCTTCTTCAGAAATGGGAGGGGTGGAAGGGAGCTCTGAAATAAATAGAGAGAGGAGGCGTGGGGTGGGGTAGGTAGGTGGGATGGTGATAGGTGAGTGCAGGTAGGCAGTGGTGGGGATTGGTCAGTGAGGTGGAAGGAACAGATAGGTGGGAGAGAACAAAGATAACAAGCATGGGGCTGGATGAACACAGCAGGTCAAGCAGCATCATAGGAGCAGGAAAACTTGACGTTTCGGGCCTAAACCCTTCATCAGAAATGGGGGAGGGGAAGAGGGTTCTGAAATAAATAGGGAGAGAGGGGGAGGTGGATAGAGGATGGATAGAGGAGAGGATAGGTGGAGAGGAGGCAGACAAGTTGAAGAGGCGGGGATGGAGCCAGTAAAGGTGAGTGTAGGTAGGGGGGTAGGGAGGAGATAGGTCAGTCCAGGGAGGACGGACAGGTCAAGGGGGCGGGATGATGTTAGTAGATAGGAGATGGGGGTGTGGCTTGAGGTGAGAGGAAAAACAGGTTAGGGAGGTGGAGATGAGCTGGGCTGGTTTTGGGATGCGGTTGGGGGAGGGGAGATTTTGAAGCTTGTGAAAAGGTTGTGTCAGGGCAAGGAGGTGGGGATGAGAGGAACGGTTGCTCATGGGATGAGGGTGGGGGTGGGGAGATTTTGAAACTGGTAAAGTCCACATTGAGACCATTGGGTTGTAGGCTCCCAAGGCGGAATATGAGGTGCTGCTCCTCCGGTTTTCGGGTGGCGTCATTGTGACACTGAAGGAGGCCCAGGATGGATATGTTGCCCAGAGAGTGGGAGGGAGAGTTGAAAAGGTTTGCGACTGGGAGGTGTTGTCATTTGTCATGAACAGAGCGCAGGTGCTCGACAACATGGTCTCCAAGTCTCCTCAAGCATACGCTCTCAGCAATGCACTCGCATCTTCTGGCCCTACAATCAAGCCTACCCCAGCTCAGAGCGTCGCTGTCCCAGACCTGCAAAGGACCTCTTCTGTTTTTCATTCTTTGCAGGATCCACAATCCAGCATCGGCAGCTCTTACTATCTCTGAGGACTGTACATAGTATTTGAATTGTGCAGCATTTGATACACGTTTAGGGTAACTGCTGTCTCTCAATTCTATCCCTCAGGAATTGAGCCTTCGTCCTTGCCTATGTTTTCTAAATAGCCATCTCGGCCTGAGTTGCTACTTTTAGTGGCAGACAAACAGGAGGCTGGAAGAACACAGCAAGCCAGGCAGCACCTGGAGGAAAGGAGCGCTCAGCGTTTCGTGTATTACCCTTCTTTGGGACTGGATGTCAGGGTAGGGGGAGCTTTAGATAAAGGGGGTGGGAGGGATGGAAGCGGAATGCTGGTGACAGGTGAATGTGGTCATAAACGTGATTATATCAGATAAAAAAAAGGCATACTCTAAAACCTTTTTGTCTTGGATTCAAGAGGACACAGTTACAGGAATAGAACATCTCAAAGGGAACAATGATTTGTACCACAAGAGGATTTTAAAGCATATCTACTTTGAGATTTGTACTCTTAGATCCCTTTGCTACTCTTTACTATTTAGGCTTTGATTACTTTTATTCATTCTGCCAAAATACACAATCTCGCAATTTCCAACATTTGCATCTCCTCAGCCCATGTTTAATTGGGGAGGATGTCTCCCCACTGACAACTCCTGGTGAATTTTGTAGCCGATGACAATTTGATCACAGCAGAGCCTTCAGGAGCCAGAAAAAGAGAACTGTCAGCCTCAATAGTTTTTTTTTCATAAAGCTGCTTTGCAAAAATTTCCAGAACCACCAGAACTATGACCTTCAGACCTGTCAGACCTAAAATTTTATAGATAGATTTACAGTCCATTCAGAGCTGGTGTAAATTCAGAAAATTATGATGTGCTCCTATTAAAAATGAACAAATCCAGTTCAGACTTGGACTGAGACTGTGCATATGTTGACTTAGAAAGTGCCCAAATCTTCTATTTATAGAAATCTAATTTTAGATTCTAATTTGTATTTGGCTTTAGTCTGTAATCTGAAGTTCTATAGTTGCAAGCTTTGAACAGGCTTATTTTCAAGGTGACATTGAAAGAGCAGGCTAATTAAGTAATGGCCATAACTGGATCTTTATTAACTAACTCAGATTGGTCCTTTGATAACAAGGTGTAGAGCTGGATGAACACGGCAGGCCAAGCAGCGTCAT
>JAHRHZ010000266.1:15533166-15568274 GCA_024137785.1 Ginglymostoma cirratum
GATGGATAGAGGAGAGGATAGGTGGAGAGGAGGCAGACAAGTCGAAGAGGCGGGGATGGAGCCAGTAAAGGTGAGTGTAGGTAGGGGGGTAGGGAGGAGATAGTTCAGTCCAGGGAGGACGGACAGGTCAAGGGGGCAGGATGATGTTAGTAGATAGGAGATGGGGGTGTGGCTTGGGGTGATGAACAAGATTGGCGAGTATTTATAGTGTTTAAAATGGAAGTAAGGACTTCAGCTGGTGTCTATTATGTATAGCTGGTGGGGGACAGTGTCATCAGGGGGACAAATACCATTCTCTGCAGTCCTGAGCAGGAGTCCCAAAAGCTCTATTGCCTGCCTAGTGCCAGGTTAAGGGCATCTCCTTGGGGTTGAAGAGGAGCTTGGAGAGTGAGTTAAGGGATCAAGTTGGCGTTATCTCTGTTGGAACCAGTGACCTCGGTGGGATAGTTAAGGAGGTACAGCTGAAAGAATTTGAATGGTTAAGAGTTAGTCTAAAAAGCAAATCTCCATGGTGATATACTCAGAATTACAACCTAAGGTAGAGGGAAATTGGCAGAGTGTAAGTAAAGTCAATGAGTTAAATCCATGGCTTAAAAATCAGTGTGGGAGGAACGAGTTTCAATTCATGGGGTACTGGCACCAGTACTGAGGTAGAATTTGGCTGAACTGGTCAGATGAGCTATGCTTGAACAGCTCTGGGATTAGCGTCTTGGTGAATCTAATAGCTACGGCAGCAGAGAGGGCTGTAACTTCGTGGGAGGGTCATTGATTCAGGAGGATCATGTTGGCTTATGAAGCAAAGAGACATGGCAGCATTGCAGGGCAGCTATTTTGAGAATGATACCCAGAGTGGGACAAGAATGTATATTCTCTCAAAAAAAAGGCTGCAAATTAGATCAAAGGGGAAAAAATGTAAAAAGCCAAAATTTAACTTTACTTAAATGTGCATAGTATTCACAACAAAATAGTGACACAAATCGAGGTAAATGGTTCTATTGTGGAGTGATGGTTCGAAGGAGATTAAAGCTGGGAACTAAGTCTTCAGGGGTATATGACTTCTTGAAAGGACTGACGAGAAGTGAAGGATGGTGAGGTCACAAGAAGGAATAAATACAACAGCAAGGCATGATCTTGGGTCAGAAGATGTAGATCCCATGTTGCTGAAAGCAAGAAATAACCAGGAATAAGTGGACACTGGTGAGAGAAGTCTATAGGCCTCGAACAGTCACTGTTCTGTATGACAGAGAATAGATCAGGAGAGAATCAGGCCATGTTTGAAATGGAGATACACTAATCATGGGTGACTTCAATCTTCACGTACATTGGAAACATCAAATTAGTAAAATGAGGCATGAGAAAGAATTGATAGACTCTGTTTGAGAGAGTCTCCCAGTACAAGATTTTGTCAACCCAATCAGCCATCAAGCTACTTTGGATCTGGTAATGTGTAATGAGGCATATTTAATAAATGACCTCAGGCTAAAAGATTCTCCTAGGAACAGTGACCATAACATGGTAGAATTCAACATTCAGTTTGAGAAGGAGAAACCTGAGTTAGAGACTACTGTGCAAAACCTGAATAAAAGGAGCTTGATAAGTTACCACACATAACACTACTTAACAAGAGCCCAGGGCGTTGGGGTAGCTTATGAGCGTGGATGGAGAAATGGATCAATAATAGAGTAGACAGTGTTGGGTAAAGGGGCCATTTTCAGGATGGCAACCTGTAACTAGTGGTGCACCACAGGGATCAGTGCTGGGCCAGAGTTATTTACAAAATATGTAATGACTTGGATGATGGAAGATAATGCATTATCGCCAAGTTTGTAAATGCCATAAAATCATTGAAACGGCAATGAATGAAAATGACACAAGGAATCTAGGCAGGTTAAGTAAATGGGCAAAATCCATGACAGTTGAAATATAATGTGAGAATGTGTGATGTTATGCATTTATGAATAGAAGAGCTGAATACTATTTAAACGAGGGAAAAACTGCAGAAAACGGCAGCGCAGAGGGATTTGGGACTCCTCATGCATGAATCATAAAAAGCTAGCATTCAAGTTCAGCGCGATAAAAAGGCAAATGGAATTTTGGTCCTCATTTCAAAGGGAATGGAGTTTAAAAACAAGGGGAGATCCTGCTTAAAAAAATGTACAAAGTGCTAATTAGACCACACCTAATGTGGTAGATGTGGGCAGGTTGTGGAACAGTCCATGAATAAGACATAACCCATTTAAAACAAAGAAAAAGAGAGATTTCTTTCTTGCAGACAATAGTGAATCTGTAGATATATTTACCACAGAGGCTGTCGAAATAATGTTGTTACAAATATCCAAGACAAAGATAGACAGATTTCTAATCAATAGGAGAATCAGAGGTATGGGAAAAATTCAGGAAAACAGGGTTGAGGATTTTCAGATCAGCAATAATCTTGTTGAATGATGGAGCTAACTTAATGAGCAACTGAGGGTTTTGTCAGAGTTTTCATAGAATTCCCCTAAAAAGCAGGAGTATGGCATGCGGATAAACCCTACCTATCTGCTGAAATTGTGTTTTGCTTTTATAGATACTGTTACTTCTCTGTTCAGTTTTCAGGAAATTCCATGCCCTTCATTGGTACAAAATGTACATTCTCCTTAAATCAAAATGGTTTGTCAGCGATCACAGGAGAATTTTTGAAGGCTGAAGCAGCTGAATGCTGTGTGCAATCATTTTAATGTATTTTATTTTCATTTGGTAAAAATCTCCCAGCAGTTTTCATTGCATTCCACAGGCTTGTGATGTGACACATTAACGACTGCCAGTTTCACACTGATTGTCTGTCTGTTATTCAACATTTTACACAACTGCAGGCTTAAAATGGAGAATTGATAACAAGGCTCAGATTTGACACAGCGCCTTTTCTCTGGTACACTCTAAAGTTCTTTTGCATTCCAACTACATATAAATCCAGATGCAGTGTGCTGCAATCCAAACATGAGGTTGCACAGATGGAAATGAGAGATGTGAGAATGAAATTGTAATGTTACAGTCTCAAAGAAAACCTGGTAGCCTGCTGAGAATTACAAGCTCAGGTATTGCTTCTGTTCGTCAAATGGCAAATGACACACTGTTATCATAAAGAATGCAGACAATTCTCTTCTGTAAGACAGTAATGTGACCTTATGGCACAGCTACAAGGAGTTTGTGGTTTAAGTGACATCCTGATATATTTTGATTCAAGGGGACGGCTGAACAATTAAACAATTAAAGTACAAGGCAAGAATCAGCCCATGGCAGGCCTTGTGATTTGGTTGAATTTACAAATTTCACAGCTAACAATCTCATTCACTGTGTCAGCTAGTGGCTGTAATAGATATCTGGACAAGTGTGCATTGCTCTAGCAGAGATATGGAAGTGTTCTATTCTAACTAGTGTTTGTCATATCCTCTCAAATAAGTCAAGTACTTTTGCGCACTGTTCCCTGAATCTTGTCTTTGGAGAAGGATGCTTTAATGATTGAGGAATTTGGAGTTTTAATAGAGCTTTCTTCCATAAATTATTTCTCGACAAATTACTGAGGCATCTTGCTGATTAGTATGGATTCTGAATCTGCTTTGCAAATCCAAAATGGAGACTGGATGTCAGAGTTGGAATGTCATTGGTCAAGTAATCCAGAGGCCCAGACCAATAATCTGGGTACACAAATTCAAATGCCATCATGACAGTGGATGAAATTTGAGTTCAGTTAATAATAATTTAGAAAGTGAAAACTGGTCTCTCTGTAACGATGCTCATGAAGCCAGCCCGAGTTGCCACAAAAACGCATTTGTCCTCGAGGGAAGGAAATCTGCCATCCTTACTGGGTTAGACCTATAGTGATATGATTGTGTCTTAACTGCAGTCTCAAATGACCTAAAAGAAACTTGGCTCAAATGGGCAACACATGCCGACCTTGTTGGTGGTCCACATCCCATGAAATAATTAAATTAGCAGCTGGTTGGTTAACACTTACTAATGGACAGTGCAGCAGCTATAATTTGCTTTTTAGTATTATCAGTTTGGTTTCAATTGGAATGGACTTGCAGCATAGAACTCTCCCTAAACTGGCAGTAATTAATGAAGCCACTCAGAAATCCAACAGGATGATTTTATGGAGAACATGTTAATCAGGCAATTTATGAGTAAATGAACTGAGAGCGTATGTAAGCTATCCAGCTCCTGTTCCACCCTTCAGTAGGTTCATCACTAATCAGTTTCTGTTTCAAATTTCACATTCTTATCAACCCCTGATAACCTTGGATTCTTGTTTGGCAATAGAGCCGATTTACCGCCATCTTAAAAGTATTCACCACCTTCTTAAGTATAGAGTTCAAAAGTCACACAACCCTCTGAGAGAGGAGATATCTCCTCATCCCTATCCAAAAAGGGAGAACGCAACTTCTTAAACAATAACCACTTGTTCTGGACTCAACCATAAGAAGAAATATCTTGTCCATGTCCACCTTCTCAAGACCATTCAGGATCTTATATAATTCAATCAAGTCACCCCTCGCTTGTCTAACCTACAGTGGAAACAAGCATAGCCTGCCCAATCTTTCTTCATAATACCCTTATTCCAGATATCAATCAGGTAAAGCTTCTCTGAACTGCCCTTTAATACATGTACATCACTCCTTGAATAGAGACCAAAACTGTACATAGACCTCCATGTGTAGTCTCAGTAATACCATCACCATTTGAAGCAAAGCATTTTTATTTTATGTTCCATTCCCATCATAATGAGGACAGTATTCCATCAGTCTTCTTAATTACTTGCTGTGCTTGTGTGCTAACCTTTTGTTGCTCATGTACCAGAACAACCGATCTCTCTATATCTCGAGATACTTCAATTGTTCTCTATTTGAGCAAATGATTTTTATTCTGCCAGCAAAGCAACTTAACATTAGTCTACAACGTACTCCTGCCAATTTTTTGTCCACTCAATCAATCTTTCTATATCTTCTTGCAAACTCTTTATGTCCTCTTCACAATATACTTTCCCAATCATCTTTTGTATAAATTTAGCAATTGTGCATCCACTCCCCTTACCTATATTATTAACATGAGTTGTGAAAGCTGAAGGACCTGTCTCAATCCCTGCAGGACCTCACTCATCACACCCTGCCAAACAGAAAAAGACCCATTTATGGAAGCTTTCCATTTTCTGCTACACAGCCAATTTTTTATCCATGCTAATAAATTACCCACCATGTAGCACCTCATAAGATGCCTTCTAGGAATCAAGGGAGACAATCTCATCTCCTTTTGAACATAATGCATGTTACTCCTTCAAAGAACTCCAGTAAATCAGTTAAATGTTATTTCCCTTTCACTCTTCACGATTAGCTTGAGTTTTTCTGAGTGACAAACTTAAAAGCTCCAAAGTACTTTTTAAAAAAAAGTGGATGCTGTAAATCAGAAGCAAAAACAGAAAATGCTGGAAAAGCTCAGCATGTCTGGCAGCATCTGTGAAGAGAAATCAGTTAACGTTTTGGGTCAAGTGACCCTTCCTCAGAACTGGGAGATTCTGAGGAAGGGTCACTCAACCCAAAACGTTAACTCTGATTTCTCTTCACAGGTACTGCCAGACATGCTGAGCTTTTCCAGCAATTTCTGTTTGTGTGACTTTGAAAAACCATGTTTAGTACAAATACAGTTTGGAAGAGTAATGTATTTAATGCATTGATGGTATTTTGTTTGTTAGATATCTGAGAAATCATGCCCAAACTTCAATTTTCTACGACAACAGTTGTTTGGAATCACCATGACACACGAAAGTCATGATTGTCACAAATTTGGGAAGACTATGAACACTTGCTTGCCACTCTATTTGAACAAAGTGCAACATGTTGTCAATCACATTAAACTCACAAACCACATAAAGCCCCCACAGACCAGTATTTGTATAGCGGGTGCTGAGTGATTGGAAACTGTGGCAGAGATTACCCTGGCAAGCAATCTGTGCCAATTTACCGGACAAATTCTGCTTTTTAAAAGACAGAATAAATTAGCCACAATAGATGTCAAGCTAACTGGCCTATAGGTTCCCTCTTTATGCCTCTATTCTTGAATAGAGGAGTTATAGTTACCACTTTCCATTCTGATGGAACTGATTCCAGAATCTCGCAAATTTTGGAAAATTAACACCAATGCTTCCAGTCGTCATAATCAGAGAGATCTACACAGAGAAGAAATGGCCAACATCCCATCGAGTCTGCACCAAACACAGCCACCTAACAATTCAAATCCCATTTTCCAGCACTTGGCTCATAGTTGTAATGCTAAGGCATACAAGGCTATGTACCTAAATACTTTTTAAATGATATGAGAGTTTCTGCCTTGACCACCCTTACAGATAGTGAGTCCAAGATCCCCAAGTGTCTGGGTGAGAAAAGCTTTCCTCCCATCCCCTCTAAACCTGCTGCCCCTTACCTTAAATCTATGCCGCCTTGATCATTGATCCCTCCACCAAGGGGAAACATTTCTTCCTGTCTATTCCCTTCATAATTTTATACGTCTCGGTCATGTCTTTGCTCAGGCTCCTTTGTTCCACAGAAAACAACCCCAGTGTATTCATTCAATCTTTAGAATTAAAACTCTCCAGGCCAGGCAACTTCCAGGTAAATCTCCTCTGCACCCTGTCCAGTGCAATCACACCTGTCCCAAAATGTAGATTCCAGTACTGTCTAGTTGTGACTTAACCAATGTTTTATATAGTTCAAGCAAACCCTTACTGCTCTTAAATTGTATGCATAAGCTAATAAAGACAGGTATCCCATATGCCTTCTTAACCACCTTATCCTGATACCTTAAGGGACCAGTGGCAATGAGGGTGGCACGGTGGCTCAGTGGCTCAGTGGTTAGCGCAGCTGCCTCACAGTGTCGGGGACCCGGGTTTGATACTACCCTCAGTCTGTGTGGAGTTTACACATTCTCCCCGTGTTTGCATGGGTTTCCTCCAGGTGCTCCAGTTACCTCCCACGATACTTTCGTGGGAAAGCGATACTTTCATGCCCCTTTACCCAGAATATAGAACACACCACTGAAGCCTATCATAATAATAGCAGGTATAGAAAAGCTCTAAGAATTAATAAATTTATGATTGTCATTTTTAAGGATTACTTTTATATAGCCCTAAAAATGTGCCAATTATCTAAACCTTTAAAGTATGATTAGCAGAAACTATAAGCACTTGACACCTCTTAATCTTGTGAAAATAAACATTATATAATAACAAAATCAATGTCAGAGAAAGAACTGTCAACCAATTAATGTATATCCATAGGTGCAGCTGTTTAAACAGCTGAATGGAAGTCTGGGCTTTCAGCCAAACCTCAATATGAAGTGTTGACCATATGTGACAAGGTGGCTGATTTTGGTTTCTTAACTGTCTATTTATATGCAAGTTCGATAACATAGTTCTTCTTCACAGTTACAGTTGTGAGGTAGAACAACTGTGCCATGTAATTTAAGGTACAACGTACTCCATAATGAGTGTGAGCAAGATGGGTGAGACAAGATTGAAAGACTCCCATATATCATTTCAGAATCTGTTGCAGTTGTAGTTTAGCTGAAGCATAAGTCAAAATCAAAATTTCACTATTTTTGCGGCAAGGTTTTGATCCCCTGCAATTCAGCCTCCTTGGTTAATATGCTAATATTAGAGACCAAACAGGATGATCTGCATTTTCCTGATATTACATTGTATAACGTGATTTATTTTGGTTGCCAGTGAGCAGGGTGCTGCTGTTTGCTAGGTGATGTGATGATGCTGTCACTTAAAAAAGGTTGCATGGTCCTGGGTTTTTTTTTGGGAGAGAGATTGCAAGGGCAGAGGTCCCAAACTGGCTAAGTAAACAATTTAGGAGGCCCCTAGGTTTTTTTTTTAAGACGTTGGAACATTGGAAGCAGCTTGAATGGGAGTGGCCAGTTCTCACAAACCAGGCTTTCTAGTTTTTTTTTAGCTTCAGCAGTCAGAAGCTGTTTGGGGTTCCAAAAGTGTTGGGAGCTTCATTAAATAATTCATAGCTGCTACTTGATCTGAAATCTTTCTTGATGTTGTTTCCTTCTGGATTAGAGAACTGCATGTAAGAATCTGTGTTTAAATTTACCTTTTTACGAAGGGGTGTGTTTATGGGTTGTTATAATGTTGGAGTCGTTGATTAGTAATAAGTACAGTATCTATTATTCAGTTAAATTTTCTAATGTTGTTATTCTAAATTCCTCTTTCTTTTGTTTGTATGTTAATGATTGTGTTTAGATAAAATTGTGTTTTGCTTAACGTTGAGTAGCTTGACCAGTCGCATCACATCTGAAACATGGACTTCACATCTACCTTTAAATAAGAAAAAGTTAGGATGTCAGCTACCTTCTTAAAATATTTTTGAGGGGGTCTGATCTGGTCCATAACAGTTGGCAGATATGTTTATGCTGAAGTTTGCAGAATTTGGATTAGTGGGGAGTTCCAGTTCTCTGCCTTCACAGTGCCAGAATGGGTTCTCTGATCCCAGACAGAGCTCCATTCCTTTCATAGGACCTTAATGGAATGAGGAAGCAGAATGTAGCCTGCAGACACAGGAAGACAGTACATGGTCACAGCTCTCCCATGACCTTTACTGAATGAGCACCAGTACAAATAGGGGCTCCTAGCCCTGATCACTCAACACCAACTATGACAGTGTAACCTTGCCCCAAGCAACTCTTAATTGAGCATTATTTAGGGACTACTTATTTTAATGTGAATCAAATGTTTTGAAATTAGCCTGGAGCTATTCAGATACAAAAGAAGAATGGAAGAAAATGCTGCAAGCAGGAAATGTTACACTTGCTTCTCTTTTCCATACCGTGAATATAATTAATTCAATATGCTTCAAAAACCTTTCTTCAGGACAATAACATATCAAATAGATTTACATGAATTCATCCTTGACCATTACTCCCTGTGTCTTTCTCACGAGAAATTAGATTAAGATTCTCTTATTTGCCAACACTGTGCATACAGTTACTGTCTTTGCACTTTTATAAAAATGAGCTTTTCATATGGTCCCTGGCATGAACTCCATCAGCATTTAATGCTGAAGTTCACAAAGTAATCATGATCTGACAGGAAAATCCCGAAGTCATTCTTTGAGGTGATATGTTCATCAATGTCAGGATTGACTAACCTAGAAAGGTTTTTTGGAAATGATGAAAGCTCATATATGATAAATTGTGACAACACGTCTGAGAAATACCTATATCTGTTTTCTTGCCGTTTCAGTGTGATGCTACTTGATTAGGTTGGGAAATTCAAGACCATGTAACTTCAGTGCTGTAAGTAACAATGCTTCATTTTACATCTCGTAATCAAATGCATCTATCTGCCTGGGGGGTTAGTCCCTCTTGCCAAAGTAGCATTATCGTTTTCATAGTTTCTATAGATTTAAGAAGATTTGGCTTGCAAGCTTGATATTTCTGATTTGTGCATTACCCACTGATGAAGGTGACCATGAAGGACTCTCCTTCTCAACCTCTCCTCTCACATGAGGCATGGTAACCCTCAGGTTAAAACACCACCACTTGCCTCTCTGTAATGAGAGAACAGCGCTATGATCTGGTAAGACTATGGCAACTTCAACTGTTGTTATCTACTGATCCACATCAATAAGCAGCTACCCCATTACGTTGTTTGTTCGTTCCTGTTCCCAACCTTTTTCTGCAAGTGTTGATTGACTCTGATATCTCATCTCACTGACCTCCATATACATCTGCAACTTTCCTATGAATGGTGATAGGTCACCAGCCTAACTAATCTCATCTGCCCATACAAATGCCAACTGTAGAGCTTTCACAGAACAACCTGCAGCTGGATCCTGAATATCTTTTCCCTTCATAACCTAGGTGTAGTGGTGATCTACCCAAGGGCTAACCTACTCTTCATTTCTCCGTGCCTCAAAGTTGTGCACTTTCTCTTTTGTTCGTTGTAAGAGCCATCTCTTTTCAACTTTAAGGAGCAGAGAGTTTCATTGTGTGCTTGAGGAAATACAATCTCACTTCCCAAAGTGTCCTCCACCAATGAGCAGTCATTGTCACTCAAGATTCCAGCTCTTTGCCACCAAAGCTAAAAATTTTCTCATGCTATTGTTGTCCCTTAAGCAAGGGACCCTTACCTGGGCATAAGGCTATTCATGAAAGAATGAGAAAAATTTGAGATTTCAAATAACCTTACAACCCTAAACATGGGACAATTGAATCTGTCCCCTACAGCTGTTTTGAGAGCCATATACACAACACTGTTGGAATAAGAGCATCTATTTTGAATGTTTGCAAATTTCCCCATTTCCTTCCCTTATACTGCACATGTCTAGATATTTTCTACTCAATCTGTTCAGAGATGTTATGACACACCTCCGGAGCAGGTGGGACTTGTACCTGAGTCTTATGGCTCAGAGATAGGGATATTACCACTGCACCACAAGAGGCCCTTGACATCACCACTCCATTGTCACAGCCACAGTCTATTTCAGCTGTCCATTCAATTATCACCATGACAGGTGACTCTCATTCCATCATGTCTCCATTCATTCTTTTTCCAACAGATATCACTGGGTAATGTTCAGGATCATAGAAACATAGAAAATAGTAACAAGGATACACGTATGGCCCGTAGAGCCTGCTCCCCCACTTAACATGATTATGGCTGATTCTGTATCTCAATGTCATACTCTTACTCTCTTCCCATATATATTATGACTTCAGTATTTAAAAATCTATGTATTTCTTTCTTAAATATGTTCAGTGACATGAGCTCCATCACCTTATGTATTCAAGAATTTCACAGGGTCACCAAGCTCTAAATGAAAAACATGCCCCCATTTCAGTCCAAAATAATCTCCTACGTCTCCTGAGATTGTGATCTCACACGTTCCAAATTCGTTCACTCAGCACAGGACAGCTAGCAACCTTAAAACCTCTCAGCCGACAGAGCTCAGTGACTCACTAAATAAACATCCTACGGGGAGATATTTATGTTGCACTGAATTGCTGTAGAAATCACCAGTGCATCAAGCTCCACACAATAAAAATATTTTTACTGTTTGGAAAGAAAAATACAATTTGTCTTTCTGACAGATAATCTTTGTGTGCCTTTTAGATATTTTATGTTTATGAGTGGATCTCTGGCGGAAGTGGCAGAGGTTGCTCATGGAAACTTAGATGTTTGTAAAGATCAAAACGTTTGACACCGTAAAACTTGGTCTAACCTTTAAAGCCATAAAGTATAATTTGTGTATACAGAGCTTTATCAATTTGAAATTTGTTATTCCAGTTAGATTGCAGATTTTTCTTCTTCAAGCTTCGACAGACACAGGTTTTGATGATGATTATTGTATTTTTATATATAAATTTTGAAATGCTTTAATTTGTGGTGTGACAAATACGAAAATTAATTGTATAGAATCCACAAATAGTTGCATAACATTATTTGAATCACGTACATTCAAATAATTTCAACCAAATTTAGAATGAAGCCGCGTCATTGTAATTTGCCTTGTTTTGAAGCATAGGGAGAGTTCCTTTTTTTGGGTAGAGCTTCCTTATTCTGCTCTTCATACAGTTTCCAATGTTTATTCATTGTTTGAATTGAAATAAGTTTAAAGCTATGCAGAACTTTTACATTGCATATTAAGGATGAGGAAACCAGCTCTGCTGCAGAGCCTTCTGTTGTCTTGCTTTTCATTTTCACACGACGTTGCCAATGAATGTGAGGAAATATCAGGAAAATGAGAATAAGATGCTGCTTGTTTCCTGTCCTTTCAATGGCAGCTCTTGACACGTTGAGTAAGTTAGTTCCCACACATCATCAGAACTGTGGATTTTGCCTCTTTTACCTTTCCACAAAGATACTTTCAAATCTCTTTTATGTAACAGTGATGTGCCACACCGTGCTCTATTAATTGTTTTACAAAAAACTTGAAGGAAGAGTAAGAATGCTGCCTTTTTTCACTCTGAGGCTCATATAAATACTCCAGCTTTGACAGATGGGATGAGAATTTCCTCTCTCTGCTGCCTGTTAAACATGCGAGAGAAATGAGTTTGGGTAAAACTCAGTTCAGTTCCCAAAGGACTTGCTTTCACAGCACAAAACAGTCCATAACTCAAAGTTAATTGGCATGAATGGGGTAATCTCCTTCACAGATTCATGTGGGCGGAGTCTACAAAATGGAAACATCAGACTCATGTCGTGGGGATTGTTCAACTATTGAGAGTAGCCTGTGGTCACACAGTTTAATGCATTATTTGGTAGTGGATATAAATGGCTATGGAGATTGGCAGTATTCATTCATAAACTTTTCCTCATTAGCCAAAACGAATGGCTTATATCTGAAACATTATAAGGTCCAGATCTAAATGTGAAATGTGTCGTTTTTGCTGGATTTGGGTTGAAGACTATCCAGGCTGCTTTGTAAGAAGGCTCTGGAATTAAGCCTTTCATGTCAATAAAGCTCCCCCTACTACCCCAACCCCAGATCCCAACCCCCACCTCCCCATTTACTCTTCACTTGCCTCATACCTGCCATTGAAATGTTCATTCTTCCCATTGTTCCTCACAGAGGAAGTTATTCTTGAAGTACTCTGAGACAAATGACCATAAAAATTTATTATCTTACTGAAGAAAGAATTATTGGTTAGGGCAACAAGAGAATTACTATTCGTCGAATAATGCAATTGGATTTTTAATTTACACAAAAACAGGCAGGTCGTCCTTGCTTTGAAGATCACCCAGTGCTGTTCTGCCTAACCCACCTAGAGTTTGTACTCAAAGCTTGGTTTATGGTTCAAACCCACAAATCTCTAGTACAAGTGAGGGAGAGTAGGAATATTTCAACTTTCATACATTCATCTGTCTCTTGCTGCAATGTGGATTCATTAAATGCAAGTGTTTAATACTCTCACCGGGGGAAGTAACAGGAAAATATTGAATTGAGCAGTCCAGGCAGTCCTGTGAAATCACACAGTCAGTCTTTCAGGAACCTTTTAAGAAACATGCTCATCATATCATCACTGCATCACAGCATGTGACCTGAAGATATAAAAATTTCCAACCCCATCTTACCTCAGATCATTGGAAGCCTGATAGGCCACTGGAAGCATGCTTCTGTGCTGTAACGTAACAGCTTAGTATTAGCCCAGATGTATGTGTGCCTCAGGAATAAGAACATAAGAACCAGGAGCAGGAGTAGGCCATCAGGCCCTTCAAGCCTGCTCCATCACTCAATAAGATCATGGCTGATCTTTTTATGGACTCAGCCCCACTTATCCGCCCACTCACCATATCTCTTAGTTCCTCTACTGTTCAAAAATCTGTCTGTCATTGCCTTAAAATCATTCAATGAGGAAGCCTCAACTGTTTCACTGGGCAGGGAATTCCACAGAATCACAACCCTTTGGGAGAAGAAGTTCCTCCTCAGCTCAAACCTAAATCTGCTCCCCCTTATTTTGAGGCTTTGCCCCCTAGTTCTAGTTCCACCCACCAATGGAAACAATCTCCCTGTTTCTATCTTATTTCTTCCCTTCATTAATTTATGTTCTGTAAGATCTCTCCTTATTCTTCTAAAATCCAATGAGTATAGTCCCAGTCTACTCAAACTCTCCTCATAAGCCAATCCCGAATCTCAACTCCAGAATCAACCTAGTGAACTTCCTGTGTACCCCCTCCAGTGCCAGTACATCTTTTCTCAAGTAAGGAGACCAAAACTGCACACAGTACTCCAGGTGTGGCCTCACCAGTACCCCATACAGCTGCAGCATAACCTCCCTGTTTTTAAACCCCTTCCTTCTAGCAATGAAGGACAAAATTCCATTTGCCTTCTTAATTACCTGCTGCACCTGCAAACCAACTTTTTGTGATTCATGCAAAAGGACACCCAGGTTCCTTTAAATGATTCTAGAAACATCTATTTGATTCTCCATCATCATAATATATTTTTTCCTGTTTCTTATATTGTGGGAGACAACATAAACGTTGCTGCATCTGATAAAACACTGGGGATCGAGGGAAACATACACCATAACCAATCATCACGACGAATGATATAGAAGGCACCTCCACAGTCCTTAATCAATCTTTTAGTTAATCTGTTCAAAACATTACAACTGAAAAACCATTTAGAAAAGTATGGATGAGACTTTTATGGTTCCCTTGTGACAGATTTTTAGTCTCATAAAGTGTAGTGTGTAGGCTACATATTGGCCAACCTTCTCTTTAGATTGCACAGTGATGAGGAAGCTGTATGCATGGTGATCAGCATGCTAAGAATTGACTTGTGCTCTGGAAGCCACAAGCATGCATGACCTCAGGGAACAGCACACCAGCAAAAAAAAAATTGCAGAGAATGTTAGCACCAAACAGGGGAAAAATGAACAGGGAATGTTGCCACCCACCATTGACCCAACTCCCATTTTATGGAAGACAGTAGAGTGTCGGGCACCCAATCCATCCTGAGCTTATTGACGCCTGTACCTGCCTAATTGACAGCTACCTAAGAGCTTCATCCTGCCCCCAATTTTACCCACAACCGGGTGAGGCCCATGCTAAACAGGTCACCCAGTAGATTTTAACGCATGGGTTTTGGGAAAGGGTATGTACTTCCTTTTGGGGTGGCCTATGCCCATTGCAGGTAATGCAATCAAGGTCGTGTCCACTCCTTTAGCCCTCCCGCCTCCTCCCTGAGCTTTTAAATCACATTTTTTAACCACCTCACCCCAGTGCTGATCCCAGTCCGTACCTTCAGTCGAGCTTCCAGGCTCAACCTGACCCAACTGATGTCCTGCTTCATGTTCAATGTCTCTGGGGCCACTGTGCATTAATGAGGATGGGTCACAATTAAACTCCATGAGAAGAAAGTCCTAGAAAACACATGCTGTGCTGTATTTTACTGAGCATTGTAAGAACCTCCATAACTGTGCTACTGTTTATTGCTCAAGTAATTCAACTGCAATTAAACTTTTTTTCTGAGTACCACTGAAGCCTGCTAGAATGCATCTTTGCTATAACTTCGGGTAATTTATAAACTGTGACAAATTATTATTGATTTTATTGGAAATAATCTGTTGCCTTATTACTTGTTTTTAAAATCATGGCGATTGGAGTTTGGAGTGTAAAATTAGATCACCTCTGAAAGACTGTAATGAAAAGTATGTGCTGGGCAATTCTTTTGATATGATATAAGAGCAAGGGTCCAACTATTCAGCACGTTACTCAAACATATGGTCTCAAACATGAGGTTATATTCTTCACAAATTGATGTACTGCCAATTGTGATTAATAAATATTTTACCAAGTGGATCAGGAATAAATGGCATTCCTTGTAAGTGGTTTAGGGATAAGGGTGTGGTGCCAAACAGGAGGAAATAATAGCAAGCAAACTTCTGCATTGCCAAAGTAAACATGACATTTTTGGGTCCACTGTAAGACCAAGATGAGCAGTACCTAGAGAAATGAAAGGAAGGGCTATTTTGGATTGTCCCACGTCAAGGATAAAATATGAAATTTTGCATTGTGTTGTTTTGATTTTATTGCAAGCTTCTCCCAAATGTCAGCAATGTCATTGCACCTTTAACAAAAATCATCGCCCCAGAAATACTGATAAGTTAATCATTTGACTTCCTCACACACACGGATCAAAACCTATATGTCAGAAGTTCAAAATCAACACTCTAAAATAAATCACACATCCCTCAAAAAGAAGAATGAAAATGTATTTTTAAGAGGAAAATTATAATTTGAAAATAAACATTACACTGTAATTATGTCACATTAATTGTAGTAACAGATTGACATGAAACAGAGTTTCAAAGCAACTATGTTTTACATCAATCCATTTGTTACGGTCTAGCCGAAATCCCCTCAAAGTATTTAGAAGTTAAACCAAACCCTAAGTTTTTTCTTATTTTAAAAGTAAATGTAAGTTGTGTTCCAGGTGCAGTTCACTTGGTCAAACTACTGGATTTCAAGCAAAACACACTTTCTTCATCCACTATGGTTAAAATACAGACAAAAGAAAAAAGGAATTGGAATAACTTAACTATGGAAAACTTAACAGAATAATATATACAGTAACTTTTACTAATTAACTGTTCCAATATAGTAACATCCCATAACCGCACCCTTAGCAAAAGGCAAATTCAGGAAACAGATTGTCTCACATGCAGTTCTTCAATCCAGGAGGAACGAGCATCAAAATTCTCAGAGAGCAAGAACTCCAGCTTTCAGTGGTAGCAAAGAGAGATGTGGCAGCTTTTCACTTCTTCCAGACTCTAACAGCAACTGCTGCTCAATGCTGAAACTAAAACTCCTGGTTCTGTGGGTGGGTACTTGACCATATCCATTTAGGTGTTTTTATTGTGTTATTTTATTTAAAACACCCAAGGCTTCATAAGTTGCTTACCTTCTTATAGACAGCTGGGCGCCTATCCCTCAATCTCTTTCTAAAAGAAACCAGGACAAAATAACCTCTTAAAACCATAGCATCGTCACACATTGGCACCAAATCAGATATATGTGACTTCATATCCTTCATATGTCCCACTCAACAAATGTTTAGTGGCTGCAAGAGTTTAAAATACATTGAAACTTTGAAAGCTGTGCTGACAACTGCACCAGTTTTAGTCATGCCAAGTTATGAGAAATCATTCTAACTGGCTGTTGATCAAAGCAATATCAGTGAACTGTTTTACTGCAAGATTATAAGATCGGGATCAAGCAGCCTGTCAAAAAAACTGACTTCATGTCCGCAAAAATATTCAACAGTTGATAAAGAGGCACTGAGTCTCGTGTTGATTCTGTCATTTTGAATTACACACAACCAACAATGTGAAAGAAACTGTTATTTATAACCACATTTCTTTGATTTGCTTGGATAAATTTGAGAGCTTTAGGTATTTCATGAAGCTTAATTCTCCAACCATATAATGTGAAATTGGTTAATTTGCTTGGAAAAGCAAATGTTGTAGCAGATGTTTTATCGAGAGCACATATGAAGGATACTGAGCGCTGCAGTGCCAATTGATTTATGTAAAATATAGTTGCTTTGAAACTCATTGTCTGTTTCATATCAATCTTCTACTACCATTAATGTGAGATAATGAAAATGTAACAATTTTTGATATTGATATTATAATATCAATTTATGATAATTTGCCTCTTAAAATATATTCTTCATTCTTCCTTTTGAAGAAAGAGTGATCTAAGATGTGTAAATTATTTTAGAATTTTGACTTTGAACTCATGGCACATGGGTTTTGGTCCGTGAAGGGATGTAATGATTAACTTGTCAGTATTGCTGGAGTCATGTTTGTTTTAAATAAAGCAGACTGAGAAAGAGAGATTTCCTGGAGTATCAATGGAAACTTGTTTGCAATGGGAGCAGACAAAGTCAAAACTCTATCTTACTTTAATTTCAAAGGATTTGGGATTGATCTTTTGCTTCGGGAAATGGCCCATAGCTTGGAAACCTTTTGTTTCAGTTTGCAGATGTCTAAGTTTAAGTTGGATGGATGAAACACATCTCTAAGAGAAAGGAATATGTTTAGGAAATTGAGTGTAACGTTGAAAGTTCCACACCAAAGTTGTTTAATTAGCATCTAGAAGGGGCTATTCAAAGCCCAGAAAGTGTAAACTCAAGGAAGATGCTATCAGACTCTTAAGACTGGAAATGGAAAGCAACAGCTTGGTCAAACCTATACATGTTATAGAGAAAGTGTTTGATTACGGCAACAGGATGCTTGGGTGGGATAGATGGATATTTATACTGTGTGTTTTGAAATGTTTCAAATTGTGTTATAAAAAGATAGTTTTACTTATTCTGTTTTATCTTTATTTTCATCAATCTGTATCCAAATGCAATAAGACCTGGACAATATCCAACCTTGGGCTGAAAAGTAGCAGGTAACATTTGCAACACATAAATGCCAAGCAAAGATAATCTCAAATAAGAGACGATCTAACGAACACCTCTCAGCATTACCATCAATGAATCCCGGCATCATTAAACTGGGGTTACCATTCACCAGAATTGAACTGGGCTCATAACATTGGCTACGAGAGCAGGTCAGAGGCAAGAAATATTGAAGCGAGTAACACAATTCCTGAATCCCAAAACTTATCCATCATCTACAAGGCACAATTGAGGAATTTGATGGAAAACTCCCCACTTGCCTGGATGGGTGCAGCTTGAACAACATCCAAAAAGCTTGACTCCCATCCAGGATAAGATAGACCACTTATTAGCATGACATCCACACATGTTCGCTCCCTCTACAATCAATCCTCAGTACCAACATTTACCAACTACAAAAATGCCCTACACAAAATCACTAAAGATTGTTAGACAGCACCTTCCAATCCCACAACCACTTTCGCCTGGTAGGACAACGACAAAGATCACCACCATGTCCAAGTTCACCTTCCAGCCACTCATCACCCTGACTTGAAAATTTATTTTATTTTGTTCATTCATGGGATGAGGGCGTTGCTGGCCAGGCAGCATTTATTCCCCATCCCTAATTGCCCAAAGGGTATTTCAGTTTCACCCACATTGCTGTGGGTCTGGACTCACATATAGGCCAGCCCAGGTAAGGATGGCAGCTTCCTTCCCTAAAGAACTTTAGTGAACCCAGATGGGTTTTTCCCGACAATTGTCAATGGATTCACAGTAATCATTAGATTCTTAATTCCAGATATTTATTGAATTCAAATTCCACCATCTAGCGTGACAGGATTCAAACCTGCATCCACAGAATGTTATCTGGGTCTCTGTATTAACAGTCCAGCGATAATATCATGAGGCCATTGCCTCCTCTTGTATCACGATATCACTATTCCTTCAATGTCACTGGGTGAAAATGTTACAATTCCCTCCCTTACGGCACTGTGGGTCTACCTACAGCATTTAGACTGTTGTGGTTGGTTAGCTCGCCGATCTGGCTCATTGTTCTGCGATGTTTCATTACCCAGCTGGATAACATCATCAGTGCAGCCTCTGATGAAGCACTGTTGTGTTTTCCTGCCTGTTATTTAAACTCTTGGCATCCATTGAGCTGGATTACCTCACTTACGGTTTTCTTTCGCAATGGAGTGTATATGGGGTCTAGCTCTATGTATTTATTGATGACTTTCTTAGTGGAGAACCAGACTTCTAGGAATTCCCGTGCTTGTCTCAGCATTGTCTGTCCCAGGATCCTGGTGTTGTCCCAGGCAAATTGGTGCTTCTCCTTATCCACGTGGATGGAGGTGAGTGAGTATTGGTCGTGTCTTTTTGTTGCCAATTGATGTTTGTGTACCCTGGTAGTTAATTTCTTTCCTGTTTGTCGCAGTCTTTGCAGGGAATCTTGTATATGACAACATCACAACCACAACATTCAGAACCCGAGCTACAAATCTACTCTAAAATGTTAGAGCATACAGACGCAGGCGTTCAAGAAGACGGCTCACCACCATCTTCACAAGCATCTAGGGACAGACAATGAATGCTGGCCCACTCTTTGACATTATGTTCCACAAGTGAATAAAATAAAAGATCTCTTTATTTCCTCTCTGTAGTAACCCAATGTTTTATCACTAAGACTCGATCTGCAGCAATGTGTGCTTGTGTTTCAGTGAAAAACCGACAAAAAGAAAATGATCTATCAAGCTAGATTTCAGTCTGCTATCTTGAGTTCTAGCAATGACAGCAGCTTAGATCAAAACAATTTACAGAGGAAAACCACTTCATTTGATCATTTTTCTAACTTAAAATCAGTAGAAAGTATCAGGATCAGACAGAACTTATTACCAAGGCTTTATTTATAAATATTTCAAATTGGGTTAAGTCTTGAAAATGTTATGATTGCTTAACACAGAAACAACAACACATGAAGTTACATTGTATCGTGTAATATGAATCTTTCTCAAAGTATTTCTTGCAATGAATTTCTGCAATGTGTAGGAGCATATTGCCCTGTCCCATATGACATCTGGCATGTCACTTTGGTTGTTTGCTTACGGTTTCAGGGGATAAAAACGTACAGCACTGGAGTTGCAGGCGATGAGCTGCTAAAACTTATTTTAATAAAACCATGCATTGCTCACTTGGCTGGATGGCTGAATTGTGATGCAGAGTTCAATTCCATCCTGGCTGAGGATACCATGAGGGTCCCAAATTCTCAACCTCATGACCTTCCCTATTGCGTAGTGACCCTCAGTTTCAATTCCCTATCAGTAATCTCTCTCTGCAATGAGAAAACAGCCCTATGGTCCTCTGGGACTATAGTGACTTTACCTTTTATATAATTACATCCAACAAGATTAAGTAAGTTATGTTAAATGAGAAGGAAAACGAGAGAGTAAGTTAGAAAACAGATTATCAATATCAATTGAAGCAATAAAGGCTTTTGCGAGAATTTAACAAGTTTACAGAATCGTCAAAGATAAGTTGTGTCTGTCAGTGACAAGTGGAATCCTCTTGTGTGTGAGAAATTAGAAGATTTTTTAATTTATATAAGTGGTCATTGGAAAATTGAAACCTTTTCTTATAAATAACAACCGAGACAGGGTGTAATGTTATTTCTATCGCTGAAAATGAAATATGTTCCTGAATCTTTGCATTTTTGCATTTATCAGGACAAATGCCAGTGTGCCATATTCCACTACAAACAATCACTACAAATTATATTACAGTAGAAAAAGATGTTGATTGGTTGGAAAACTTTATCCAGTTGTATAATTTTTTGATTTTCAATTTTCAAATTATGTACTACTTAGCTACAGTTTATCGTATTTGGTTTTGTTCCCCAGTCTACGACATCCACCAATTCCAGTCATGTTGCCAAGAGAAGGGGCAGAGTCAGGTTTAGAAATCTTCAGCTAACATTGTAGCATCTGCTGTCACCTTTTCTTTCAAAGCTGTCTATGAGTAATTGGCAAGGTGGAATTCATCCCAGCTGGAGACCAGAAAGGGAAGAAGGAATTCTGAGAGAAGAGAAATGGAAATGAGTACAGCATGAGAAAACATGGTTTAGAAACTAACATTAATGATGAACAACTGAACTCATTTCTCTAACTAGATTGGTTTGAATTGCTTCCACTTGGACAAATTTGCCTTTCCATTTTTTTTTCTGCTTATTCAGAAGGTGATGATATTGGTGACTAGCTAAATACTGCGTCAATGAAGTCAAAACAGCTGAAAAAGCCAAAAGCTGCTCCACAGAGAACAGAATCTGACAGTGAAGTGAAAGTGTTTTTTTAATCCAAATAGCCTTTTGCGTATACCTGTTCATACTCATCTCTAAATTTGAAAGATAAAAGGAATAAGAAGACAGTTTTGAATGGACCCTTACGCAGACAGTGATCAATTGTAAAAAGGGTTAGAAGTATAAGAATCTTCAGATGGAGGTAATTCAGACTATCAAGACTGATTTTCTTTGATGGATCAAACTCATCCATGACACAGCAACTGCTCTCATTTATGGAGCCTCTTTACTGCAGCAGAATATTCCAAGATGTTTCATTACAGCTATTAAACAAATGTTATCATGAAGTTATATAAATCAATATGAGGACAATTGAAGTAGGTTTTCAGGGATGTCTTGAGGAGAAAGAAATGTCAAAAGGCAAGAGATGTAGGGAAAGAATTTCAGAGCTTAGGGCCATTGCAACTGGAGACTTGGCTGTCAGTGTGGGAGTGATAAAACTTAACGGTGCTCAAGAGTTCTGAGTTGGAAGAACACCTTTGAGGATTGTAGATTCTGAAGGAGATTATAAAGCCAGTGAGGCACAAGGTATTGGCGAGATTTGAAATCAAGTGCAGAGAGACTGTACAAAGTACAAAACCAGAGAGAAAGCTAATATAGGTCATTGAACACCAGGGTGATGAATGAAGGAACTTGATACACCAGCAAAGGTTCAGATGATCTCAAGTTTACAGAGGGTGCAAGGGCAGCTCTGAGAATATTGAAATAGATGATTTTAAAGGTAAGAAATGCATGGATGAGAATTTCTGCTGCAAAGGAATTGTGGCAAGAGCAGAGACAGGCAAATGTTAGAAGGTGGATGTCGACAGTTACCTGCTTACCAAGTCTGTTCACTTTCAAACAAGTAACTATGTTACACCTCTATTTCTCATCAGGGAATTCCATTGCATCTATTGAGGCCATGTGATGGTCTCATATTTTAAAGCCCCACTAAACTGTAGCACAGGGCATTAATTTTGAACTTTGCTAATAAACATTAGTGTAAAATGCTCAGTTATTCTGTTTCTGGTCCCCAGTTAACATAGTGGGTATGTGTCTCCTCTTCCGACATTGCTACTAACTGAGCCACCAAATGACTACTCAGAGATAGTAAGAACTGCCGATGCTGCAGTCTGAGATAACACAGTGTGGAACTGGAGGAACACAGCAGGCCAGGCAGCATCAGACGAGCAGGAAAGCTGAAGTTTTGGGTCGGGACCCATCTTCAGGAACGTCAGCTTTCTTGTTCCTCTTATGCTGCCTGGCCTGCAGTGTTCCTCCAGCTCCATACTGTGTGAACCAAATGACTACTTCTCATTTTCCTCAAAGAAAGTCACAAGAGACAACTGAGATGGTAACGCCAAACAAAAAACTAAATTCCAGGTCTTTTGTATTCCTCCCATTTAGAGTATTGTCTTTGGAATTGCACTTTTGAGTGTTATGATGAGGAAGGAGATAACTTTTCAGTCTGAATGGACACAATGAGCCAAATAGTTTCCTTATCTGTCATAAATTGTTCCACGAGTCTATATTACACATTTTGTACATTTTTCAACTGCTAACTACACACTATGTTAAACTGCATCTTCTCTTTTTCACTTTCTCTCCCCATGCCTTCTATTGACTTCATGTGTACAGGAGGACTACCTTCTTCCCTATTCAACACCTGTTTCCGACTGTTTATGTGCTTTCTCACACATTTTTTGCACGATTTCTCCTCTCTGAAGTGCCTTGGGAAGTTTCATTCCATTAAAATTTCTGTGTAAATCAAAGGACTGAGAGTCTCCACTTAGTTATAATTAATGTTTCAGGTCAAATTCCATTCAAAACAATTCAAGTTCAAAAAGAAATTGTTTTTGTTCATTTCCTAATTTGCACACCATCAAACATAAACACATCCACAAATCACTGTTTTATTTATTGCATCCCTTCACTTGCATTAAAAAATATTCCTTAATATGTTTAAGAGTGGGAACCTGGTGCAAGTTCAATTAACACAACTTAAAAAGGTTTATCACATAAAATAAAACTCTCTCTTTCATTGTGGCATCTCACCCGCTACCCAGAATAGCCCTGATTTTAAACAATTGAAGAGGACTTTAAAAACTGTACTGAACCACTTACTTATGCTTTTGATGTACAGTAGTCATTGGAAGCTCCACCTGAAAGGATTATGTATCGTGTTTTGTTCCATTGACTCATGTGTAACTCAAATAGTTGTATGTTTTTCAAAATGAATAATCCATTGTGCATGATTCCATTGTACCAGACAATGAATTAAGTTAAAGAGTTGAAAACCTCAAATGATATAAGTGATCTGTTTGCATCTTTCCCCAGTGGTTCAGTGCAGATGAAAAACGTTCCAGGTTTCATTCTTAGTTCTGTGGTGCCTTTGCTGCTCTCGTTCTGGATAGCACTTTAAATCCAACCACAAACTATTCTCCATGGCCCAAGGAAGTGGTAAATTACAAGGGCTTCTGCTCCTTCCATTTATTCAATAAGTCTTTCTGGAAAGCCCTGATATTGGATGAGAGATTTGTTGCTGTGAAGACTTGCTGCCAAATATGTGGCCGTCGTTATAAATAGGATTTCAAATAAATTACTGTGTGTGTGTGGCAGGGCCACTTCTTTTCTTTTATTCACACGTGGAACATGGGCATTACCAGCTGAACCAACATTTTATTGCCCATCCCTAGTTGCCCTTGAAGGTGGTGGTGCGCTGCCTTCTTTACCCACTGCAGTCCGCATGCTGTAGATAGACATACAAGGCCACAGGAAGGGAACTCCAGGATTTTGACCTAACAACAGTAAAGGAACGGGAATATATGTCCGAGTCAGGATGAGCAGTTTGGAGGGGAACTTGCAGGCAGTGGTATCCCCATTTATTTGCTGCCTTTGTCCTTCCAGATGGAGGTGGTCATGGGTTTGCAAGGAGCTGTTTAAGGACCTTTGGTGAATTTCTGCAGTGCATCTTGCAGATAGTACACACTGCTGGTACTGATAGTCAGTGGTGGAGGGAGTAGATGCTTGTAAATGTTTACCAATCAAATGGACTGTTTTGTCCTGGATGGTGTCAAGCTTCTTAAGTATTGTTGGAGCTGCACCCCTCCAGGCAAGTGGAGTATTCCAACACACTCCTGAGTTGTGCCTTGTAGGTGGTGCACAGGCCTTGGGGAGTCAGAAGGTAAGTTATTCGCTGCAGTATTCCTCTGACATGCTCCTGGAGCTACTGTTTATGTTGTGAGCCCAGTTGAATTTCTGGTCAATGGTAACTCCCTGTATGTTAATAGTGGGGGGATTCAGTAATGGTGACACTATTGAGCGTCAAAGGTGATCAGATTGTCTCTTATTGGAGACTATCATTGCCTGGCATTTGTGTGGCACAAATGTTACTTGCCATTTGTCAGCCCAAGCCTGGACATTGTCCAGATCTTGTTGCATTTTTAAATATGGACTGTTTCAGTATTGGAGGAGTTATGAATGGTGCTGAACATTGATCATTGATTCAATTGATTTTAAAGTCATGTGTACCAAAATACAGTGAAGAGCTTTGTTTATGAGTGCTATAGGCAGATCACAGCAAGCAAAGGAAGTACAGATCAAAAAGACTTAGAGGCATACAGGTTACATTATTTGAGGCTAGAGACCATTCACCAGTCTGATAACAGATGGAAAGAAGCTGTTCCTGAACCTGCTTGTGCCTGTGTTCAGGGTCCTGTACTTCTGCCTGATGGAAGAGGTTGTAGGAGATCATTACCGGGGTGCAATGGGTCTTTGATGATGTTGGTTGCCTTTCCGTGACAGCGAGCCATGTAAATGGAGTCCATGGATGGAAAGTTGGCTTCCATGATGGTCTGGGCTGTGCACACCACCTTCTGTAGTTTCTTATGGTCCTGCGCAGAGCAGTTGCCATACCAGGCCATTATGCACCTGGACAGTATGCTTTCAGTTGTGTATCTGTAGAAGTTGGTGAGGGACGTTATGGACATGCCAAATTTCCTGAACTGCCTGAGGAAGAAGAAGCGTTGTTGTGCTTCTGGACTGTCGCATTTATGTGAGAAGTCCAGGACAGATCGTCGGTTATCATCACTCTGAGGAGCTTGATGCTTTTCACTCTTTCAACCCTCAGTTCCATTGATATAGATGGAGGCGTGTTCTCCTCGTTTCTTTCTGAAGTCAATGATCAGTTCTTTAGCTTCGCTGATGTTGAGAGACAGATTGTTTTTAATGCACCAAGTCACCAAGCCCTCTATCTCCCTTCTATATTTTGACTCGTCGTTATTAGATATCCATCCTACGATGATGTTGTCAGTGAACTTGTAGATGGTGTTCATTCAGAATTTGGCAACACAGTCATAGCTGTACAGGGAGTACAGTAGGGGGCTGAGAACGCATCCTTGGGGGGCTCCAGTGTGGAGTGTTATTGAGCGCAGTTACCTATCCTCACTGATTGCGGCCTATGGGTCAGAAAGGTGAGGATCTATATGCAGAGGGTGGAGTTGGGCCAAGGTCATGCAGTTTTGAGATCGGTCTGGAGGGGAGAATGGTGTTGAAAGCAGAGCTGTAGTCAATGAGCAGGAGCAAAATCCCCACTTCTGCCCTTATGAAGGAGGGAAAGTCATTGATGAAGCAGCTGAAGTTGGTTGGGCCTACGACATTTGAAGGGAAATTTAAAAAAGTCACACAGCATTGCTCACAAGATAGATAAGTTGATGAAACAAATAAATAAATGAGAATTACTTGATAGCTTCCTCAGATGATGCTACATGGTGACCAAACTAGGATTTCAAAATTTGAAGTTCTGGAAGAATAGATAAAAATAAAAAGGAGGCGATGTAGCTTTGCTAATAAAGGACAGGGAGAGTGCAGCAGTAAGGAGTAATGCAGGTGCAATAGATTAGAATGTACAATTACTTTGACTGGAAGTAATGAATACTAAGGGAAAGTAATAGGTGGGAGTTGAATATAGGCCCTCAAAGAGTTGCCTCACTGTAGGACAAAGTATGAATCTGGAAATAATGGAGGTTTGTAAGAAAAGCATACAGTTGTCATGGGTGATTTTAATTTGCATGTTGACTGGACAAAACAGCTGGGCAAGGGTAACCTGGAAAACATATTTGCAGAGTGCATGAGGGATTGTTTCTTAGAGCAGTCCATTGCAGAACCTACAAAGGGACAGGCTATTTTATATCCACTAATATGTAATGAAGAAGGATTGCTAAGAGGTTAGTGTCAATAAATGGTAGAATTTAGAATTCAGTTTGAGGGGGAGTGACTTTACTTCAAACCAGTGTCCTCAACTTAAGTAAGGGTAATTACGGATATGAAGAAAGAACAGTTTAAAGAGGGCTGGATAGACTAAAGGGAAAGTCAGTGGATAAGGAGTGGTGGATGTTTAACCAGATACTTCGTGATGCTCAACAAAACAAAAATTTTTCTTCAATGAGAAGGAATTGTTGCGAAGAATAAACCACCTGTAGTTGACAAAGGCAGTCAAGAAGACTGTCAAATCAAAAACTAAGACATGTAAGGTGGCAGAAACAAATATTAGGCCAGAGGACTGGAATGTTTTAGGAACCAATATTGAATGATGAGAAAGGAAAAAAAGACAGAGAAGTTGATTATGAAAATAAATCAGCAAAATGTATACAAACAAGCAAGAAGAGCTTCTTTGGATATATGAAAAAAGAATAACCGTGAAAATGCAAGTGAGTGATAATTAGAAACTGGGAAGTGGGTTAATTTAAACTAACATTTTGCACTCAGCTTTACAATGCCCCCATTGTAAGTATTTCAAAGATAACAGATAAGCAAGGTACTTATGGGAGTAAAGCTCTTATAACACTTGCCGTCACAAGGTACAAAGTATCTGACAAACTAATGGGACTGAGGCGGACGAGTCGCCAGGACCTGATAGCCTGTATCTAAGGGCTTTAAAGGAAGTAGTTGCAGAGATAGTAAAAGCATTTGTTGAGATATTTCAGAATACATTGGATTCCAGGAGCAGTTTGGAACACCCTCCAATGTAATGCCCCTATTCAAGAAGTGGAGAGGAAGAGAAAGCATGAAGTTGTAAGCCAGTTGGTCCAACATCTTTGGTAGGAAAATGGTAGAGTCCCTTATTAAGGAGAAATACATTTAGAAAAGCTTTACGCAATCAGAGCCAACAGAGCTCGTGAAAGAGAAATCATGTTTAATAAATTTGCTTGAATTCTTTGAGGTTATAACAAGTAGAATTGAAAAGATATAATGTACTTGGATTTCCAGAAGGCATTCAATAAGATGCCACATAAAAGGTTATGGAACAAGATAGAGTTCAGGGTAATATTAGCCAGGATTGACTATTGACGCATGGAAGACAGATAGTGGGGATTAATGGGCCTTTTTCTAGGTGGAAGGACGTAAACAGTAGAGTGCCACAAGAATCAATCCTCGGGGCTCAATTGCTTACTATCTGTATCAATGACTTGGAGGAGAGGACAGACTGTAATGGACCCAAACTTTGCTGATGATAGAAAAATAATTGGGAGCACATTTCGCGATGAGATTGTAGGCAATCTGCAAAGGCACATAACTAGGTGAGAGTAAATCGGCAAAAACATGGCAGATGGAGTTTAATGTAGGAAAGTGAGAGGTCAGGCACTTTGGTCAAGAGAATCAAAAGGCAGACTATTGTTTAAATGGAGTAACTCTCCACAGCGGCACAGGGTTTTCTTGCCCTCATTGTTAATAAAGGATGTAATGGCCTTGGAGGTAGTTCAAAATAGATTCACTGGGCTGATCCTTGGATGAAGATGGTAACCTATCAAGAATGGCGAAACAACTTAGGCATTTTTCATTGATGTTTTGAAGAATGAACGGCAACCTTTTTGAAATGTGCGAGATTCCTAGGAATAAATTTTGAGAAGGTGTTTTTACTGGTGGGAAAATCTCAAACTTCCTAGTTACAGAAGGGAACAGTCATTCGAAAGAAGAGGTGAAAAGGAATTTCTTCTCTCAGAGGGTAGTAAATGTCTGGAATTCCCCATCCCAGGGTCTTGTGGAGGCTAGATCAGTGGAATTACTTAAAGAGTTAAGTAGATATTTTTTGCTGTATTGGGAAAATGATGGCGATCAGGAGTTGACATGAAATGGAGTGGAGGCCTGTGGAAAATCAGTTTGTTCAATGGCAGGGCAGGCTTGATAGACGAAGTTGTTCTACTCCTGCTCCTAGTCCTATATTCTTCTGGTTCTGAACAGTGGCCAGCAACTGAGAAACACCACTTCATTTTGCAGAACCACTTGCAGGGTAACAGCAGAGCACGCTAGAAAAAAAGATACTTCAAAATTGATGCAAGATTTAAAATAGTTCTCGGCAAAGTTGTCAATAAATGCGTGCATATTTGTTCAGTATGCCCATTAGAAAGCATTAAGAGTAAAAGTACTCAAACAGAATTAAAAATTCCAGTTTAATATTCTCAAGGAATATACTGGGAGCTGCACAATGATATGTTTGCTACTCAGTGATGATACCCATCTCATCATGATCTAATTAAAAATAAATCATAAGCTCATCTTAATTTGCATATAAAGTTAGTATAGTTTTATTCAAATGTATACTGTTTTGAGTCTTTGCTGTAAAATCCATGATGGTATCACCCAGGCTTTTCCAGGCCCAATACACTATAAATACAAATACTTTCCACCACTGGCTCTGTCAATATTGTGAAGTGAGCAAAGCAGGAATGGGACTTGTCAATGACATATGGACTTCTCCTAAGAGGCATTTTCATCCTTCTGTATATTGTCAATATTTGTGGGGAAAAAAAGGGTCCTGTTTACTAATATTCTTTAAGGAAGGAAATCTGATGACCTTATCTGGTTTGCCCAACATGTGACTCCAAACCCACAGCAATGTGACTGACTTTTAACTACTCCTTGAAATGATTGAACAAGCCACTTAGTTTGGCAGAGGTGGTTGTGTAGTGGTAACGGTAACCCCAGGTTTAATGTTTTGGAGACATAGGTTCAAATCCTACCATGACAAATGTTGAAATTTTGAAATTAATACAATTTGTAATCATTTGTAATCAGACATTGGGACAGTGAGAAAATTAGGGTTACAGACTTTTCCACAAATGTCCTTGTGCCTATATTTTCCTCTGACTACCCCAATTGTCAAACTGAAATGGAGATTCAGGACAATGTGGATCCAAATTGTATTCAAGTTGAGACATAGAAGCATTAAAACAGCAGCAGACCATTCAGCCCCTCCATTCCATTTCCAACATTCAATTTTATCAGGCTGCTTTTTGCCTTAACTCCAATTATTCACATTTGACCATATCCAGGATAACTTCACCCTGTAAAAATCTGTCCCATGCATTGGGAAACAAAGCAATTGGGAGGGGGGAATGGCATTGAGATTCCCTATTTTATCACTCTTTCCTTGAAAAATGCACTTCACAATTGGACTCAAAATTATTATTGCTCAAGCCTTAAAATTAAACCCTCTTGTTCTATATTTCCTTATCATAGGGGATTTATTTTCATTATCCATTCATGGTATGTGGGCATTGCTGGCTGGGTCAGCATTTATGCCCCATTCCTAATTTCCCTGGAGAAGGTGGTGGTGAGCTGCCTTTTCGATTCACTGGAGTTCTTGGGAATCGGAATACTAACAGTGCTATTAAGAAGGAAGTTCAAATATTTTGATGCAACTGTGAACAAAGGCGATGTAGCTTTAAGTCTAAGTTTCACATCATCTGGAAGGGAACTTGCAGGCGATGGTGTTCCCATGTAATTGTTGATCTTGTCCTTCTCGGTGGTGGAGGTGAAGGTTTGGTGGATTCTCTGGGTGAGTTACTGCATTGTAGAGGGGAAAATTACTGCTACTGAGCATTAGTGGTGAAGAGAGGTAATGTTTAATGTGGTCGATGGAGTGCCAATCAAGTGAGCTACTTTGTGTTGGATGGTGTCAAGTTATTTAAATATTGTTGGAACTTCATTCATCCAGGCAAATGGAGAGTATTCCATCACATGTCTGACTTGTGCCTTGTAGATTGTGGCTAAGCATTGGAGAGAGAGCAGGTGAGTTACTTGCTGCAAGATTCCTAGCCTCTGGTCTACTGTTGTAGTTACAGTTCCTGTTCAATGGTAACCCTTAGGACGTTAATTGTGGGAGTTTCAGTGATCTTACTACCATTGAACGTCAAGAGATGATGCTTAGACCCTCTCATTCATAATGATCATTGTCTGGCATCTGTATGGCACAAATGTTTTATCCATATCTCTACCGCAATGAATTCCTTTATCAATTTGGACCCCTCAATATTACATGCTTAAAGCAAAACAAGTTTAGACACACCTGGAGCAAGTGGGACTTTGTACTTGAGCTTCCTGGTGCAGAGGTAGGGACATTACCATTGTGCCACAAGAGCCCGAGCAAAACAAATTTACACATGTCCTCATAATTTAGCCCTTTAGTGTTCTGGTAGAATACTCAAGAATCTGCACTGTTTGCTCTTCAAGGCCTACATCCTTCTGGATGTGTGAATCTCAGATGGAACCCGTATGCCAGATTGGTCTGACTGAGTATGCATTCTAGAACACTGGGTAGGCATTCTAGAACACTGGGGTAGACAATCTAGAACAATGGGTTATAATCTCAGATCAAGGGGTGAGTTATTTATCACCAAAATGGGGAGAACTATAATCACTCAAATGGTTACGAATCATTAGTTCTGAGGAAGGGTCACCAGACCTGAAATGTGAACTCTGATTTTTTCTTCACACATGCTGCTAGATCCGCTGAGCTTTTCCAGCAACTCCTGTTTTCGGTTTGACGATGGCTGCCTACGACTAAACATATCTTTTCCTCTGTTCTTTGATTACTTGTAGTTGTGCACTATTGTTTCATGATTTATATACATGGATACCCAAATTCCTTTATTTCTGTCTTCCGGCTTGTCGCTTACCATTAAGAAAATATTAATTGCATTTTTGGGCTCAAAATGAATCATTTTATGCTTCTCCATATTGAATTCTGTTTGCCAGTTTTGACAAATTAATATTTTGCGTACTTGCTCATAGCTTTCTGCACACATTTATGTAATTAATTCTGCCACCAAGCCTAGTAACTTGTTCAAACTTGGATATACAACTCTCTGTAACTTACTCTAACTCATTGCCAGGAATAGTGAAAAGACATGATTCCCAATGAACATTGCTCCCCACAACCCAACAATAAAAGGAGGTACACTTTCTCTTTTATCTTGATGGGCTTGACAGGATAAATTCTGAGAAAATGTTTCTCATGAGTCGGCATTCTAGAACACTGGGGTAGGCATCCTAGAAGACTGGGTTATAGTCTCAGATCAAGCAGTTAGTCATCTATTACTGAAATGGGGTGAACTATGTTCATTCAAATGGTTATGAATCACAGAAATTTACGACTTCAGAGAGCTGTGGATACTCAGTCTTTTAATGTATTCACAGTAAATGTCAATAGACTTTTTTTTGAGAACCTGAATTAAGGAATGGGGGAAGGATGGTGGAGTTAACATGGAAGGTCTGTCAAATTACTGCCAAATGACGGAGCAGGCTGGCAGGGCTACATTGGCCAATGCAGATCATTTTTTCTCATATTGGTATGACCCTACTTTCCAACCATATACCAAACCACATCACAAGCTTATCTTCATGTCTGTGGGCTTTTAAAATTTTACACTTTTAGAAGAATCAGAGGCCCTCATATAGAAAATAGGCACGAGAAGACTGAAAAAAGTTTAACAGAAACATTTACTTGCATTATTATGTAATATAGAATATTTAAAACTTTTGTTTGTGGTAACACTTACATCAGACAATTAATTTCAGCCACTGAGGGAAAATAACCATGATAAACATGTTAGAAAGCATCTTGAGTTGTTGTAGGAACTCTTGTTGCACAACTGTGCCATTAGGCTCCCATAAGCCATTTGACAAGGTACTGCACATGAAGTTTCTCTACAAACTCAAAACCTCTAACATTAGTAGGATTCCACCGAGCTGGATTAAAAACGGGCTAGAGGTCTGTGGGTGGAATGTAGTGGCAGGTTGATTGGGATGCATTCAGAGACCAGTCAGCAGTGAGTCTCATTGGGATTGTTTTGAAACCAATGCTCTTCCTTATTTTCATTAATGATGCAGGTGCGGTTGTTAGGGACATAATCTGCAAATTTCCAGATAATGTTTAGAGTTGTGTGGAAGTCAAAACTATAAGTGATGCTTGGTAGCTTCAAACAGATCTTGATGTGAGGGTGGAATTGGCTAGTTCCAAACTAATGATGTTTGACTTTGGAAACTTTCAGAGTTATTACAGTGGCAAATGCTGCATATGCATATAGCCTTTAGGTATAAGCATTTAAGCAGGCGTAGAAAAGAAAGATACTTGTGTATGAAAGAGACTTGAGGAGGAGCACATATCCCTATAGATTTCCACCATTCCATAATGTTGTCCTGAGTATGGGGTCTACTGCTTCAGAACAATTTCTTGATTGACAGGTAGAAATGTTATTCCATCTGTTGGTGGATTCTCTTTGTCATTTTTTGATTCATCTTCACAGCCTTGGTTAGAATTTTTTCCATATTCCCATATTTCTTTGTAGTTCATCCTTTTGTGTGGCACCCCTTCGATCAGTGTTTCCCTTTGTAGAAACTTTACTTGTGATGTTGATCATTGCCTCCACATTTCTGTCATTACATTTATGAATCTTTTTATTGACAGTTTGTTAAGATTTTGGTTTTGTTTTTGCTTCTCTTATTTTTCTTTGGATCCCAAGGATTTGTGACATCCGCAATCCTTCAGAAACACTCTTCTTCATTGAATATATTCATACGTTTGACGCATTTTTGTTGCTAGCCTACAGCTCTTGTACAGTCACTTCATCTGTACCTACCTCAATCCGTCCTTGCAAGATAGAGTAGACAATAACAACCCACCACAACGACACCCCTCACCACCCAAAAAGAAAACCTGCCAGGCTTTTTCACAAGAACATATGAAAAGAAGGAAATGAGCAGCAACAACTTTGTGTTTTGTTTTGAGAATAATGAGGGAAAGATAAAGGAAAATCTAATACATGAGGTCTGCATTCGAAAGATGTCTCTGAATATGTGCGGCGGTGACAGATGCACAATAGCTTCTGAAATGCTGAAGGAAATCTCTGACCAGACTGCAGTTTTTTGAAAATTGCAATACTGTGCAACCATTTGATATGAGAAGAAATGATAAGATTGCTGATTGGTGTACAATTCAATGAGTCAAAGTGACAAAAATTTTGGATGTGAATTCTAAGGTTTGGGAAGATGAACTAAAAGTAATTTCTACAGCACTTGGGCACATTGACTTTAGAATCTAGAAACACATTGGCCTGGGCATAAAATAGGATTCTAGTCTGGGAATGTATGATCTGTATTTCTATATGGTGAAAGGAGGAGCTTGGTTACAATTTTTGCTGATTGATAAGGTATTGAAAAATTCGTCCGAAGACAAGATTTTCATTGAGGGGCCAATGAGTTGGATTTAGCAGAAATATAACAGTACCGTCTTGCCCAGAAAATAATTTGACAAGCTCATGAAACATGCAACAAAAATGAGTTGAAATAGTTAAACAAAAGAATCACGCTTCTTCAAGACAGGAAAAAATCAATCCCTTCTGGTACTGATTACTTTTTTTCTGGATATCGAACAAGACTTTAGAAGAAAAAAGTCACCAGGATTTAGCCAAAATGATGCATTTATCCAACGAGTTATTATTGTATCCTTCTCTGAGTGTTTCTGCATCATGTTTTGTTTTCTATTGTGTAGTTTTACAAGGGTAACATATTAATTGGAATAAATTGTTGACGGAGAAATTGGAGATTTTGGTTTGAAACGTGGCCAATTGGGCAAAGTATTGAGCAACTGTGAGGTCTTATGGAACGATGACATGTCAGTCACCAAATTTAACGGTCTTTAGTTTTTGATGGTTTTCGTACCTTGAATAAAGCACATTAAAACCGATGTGTTTATGTTACTCCAACCTGCTGGGATATGCTTCTCCGTCTGTTAAAAAATATCCAAAATATTGGTTTACATTTGAGACTGAGATAAATTGAGTTCATGTTGAAAATGAACAAATGTATGTTTTTTCAAAGGCCAGTGCCAGGCACCACTGAGAGTTTGCAAAAGCAGCTGAAAACTCTTATTACCGTTAGCTCCCCCATAAAATTCAACCATCTGGATTGCCTCTCTGGAGTTTGGAATGTTACGTGCTGTGTGCCTCTATGTATTTTTCTTGGCACCAGGGAGGCAATCTGAAGAATAATTTCATCTTGTGCTGCCGTATGATTTTTGGATAATTGGAGGATGTGGAAAAGTAGAAATTGTGAATTAAAATCTGTGAAGGTTTCTCCTTCGACTGAATACTGTCTCAATTCTGCTGACAAAGTTGACTCTGCATGTTAGACTTTGTGTATCGGTTAATTTGATGTGAGAAAACTTTTGTCACTTAGAGTGTGTTTAGTTGTCAAGTTTTATAGGGCTCTTGGATCATATGCATCTTGTTTCTGGAGATAGGTAGGGACTAGACGGTTCTTGCAGATTATTATCTGCTTTAAAATTGCGGTTTTTAAAAATCTGGAAATTTTGTGTTATTTTTGGAAATATAGCTCTATACCTAAAAGTTTCCACACACCTTGTGAGTTGATAGTTCTTGGACTTAAGGAATTGCAAAAACAAAATGCATGGAGCACTGAGATAACAAGCAGGGGCTGGATGAACACAGCAGGCCAAGCAGCATCATAGGAGCAGGAAAACTTGACATTTCGGGCCTAAA
>JAHRHZ010000266.1:15568674-15579459 GCA_024137785.1 Ginglymostoma cirratum
CTTCATCAGAAAATGATTTTCTGATGAAGGGTTTAGGCCCGAAACGTCAAGTTTTCCTGCTCCTATGATGCTGCTTGACCTGCTGTGTTCATCCAGCCCCATGCTTGCTTTCTCGGATTCTCCAGCATCTGCAGTACCTTTTATCTCTTCATGGAGCACTGAGTTTGGCTCCATTTGGGATCATTCGTTTATTGATCTCTCACAATTCAGAATTTACACAAAACCCACAACATAGACCCTGAAATTTAGACAAATCTATCAATTTAAACCCCTTCATGATTTGACTGCATCTTGATTACTCACACGGCTGGTCATTACCATTGTTGGTTGTAATGTTGAGTGGATGGATGACCAGACTCTGTCCTCTTCTCCTGACCACACTCCTGTGATGATTCATGTCACAATATCACAAACACATTTCCTGTTGTTATCCTGCTTAATCATTCAGTGTTCAACACCACTTTTATGTTTCGTTTATTCCAAACCCTGGTTTAGGTGGAATTGGACAGAAGTACCCAAGACAGAAAACTAGAATTTAAGAATGCAACTAGCACTGTACAACAGAAATATTTTAGTCTTAAAGTGTTGACTTTTTTCAAAAGGACAAAGAAAAGATCCTGACTTGCAACACAAATGGATCTCTGCCTGCAATAGGGAAAGAAAATAGCTGTCGTGGTGATCATATTGATACATTTCGCAATTTTTATCAAAGGAAAGATTGGAAGTGAGAGTAGTAGTGGCAAATCCAATTGAAATAACAACAAACGTAGGCACGGAATTTGGCAGGGGAGTGTTAGCAAAAAATCAGACAGCTGATAGTATGGGGTGGCACACAGCGAGGCATAAGATGTGTTATGAATAGAACATCCTCTATTACTGCAATGGTACATAATTTAACATGTCAAATATTAGATTTTGTGAATCAATCTTAAAAATAATTAATAATGTATGTGCATTTGCAGTGTCTTATTAATTGAGAAATTGAGAACATAGGATCAGAAGTAGGCTGTTCAGCCCCACGAGTCAGTTCCACAATTCAGTTAGATCGTGGCTGACTTGCATCTTAACTTATCAACCCACCTTAGTTCTGTAACACATACTGCAATTGCCTAGCAAAAGTCAGTTTTGAAGTTTTCACACACCTTTTAGAGATGACGTTAGGGGTGGTTGATGGGAGTATCGCTCCAGATTTCCACTGTCCTTTCAATGAAGTGCTTTCTGATATCATCCCTGAACAATCTAGTTAGCATTCTTATTATTTTATCTTTTATCATTCCATGTCATTTTGCAGTTACTTTCCCCCCTTTTCCTTTAGATTACATTTTGATAAGCACCATTCCTCAGTCGGGTGGGAAAGTCAACCCACATACCGGAGAATTCCAAAACATTTTGGATCAATTCCTCCTGTGGTGTTTTTTTAGTTGAAAAAGAAAACACTTTGTTTTCTCTTTTTAAATCAATCAAGTTTTGCATACATTCAATAGTGATTCACTTCTCACTTCTGAGACAATACACTTGTTCCGGGTGCAAAATAAATGAAAGTTTTTGCAAGTTGTCATAAAAAAAATTCTTTAAAAAAATGTCCTAAATAGAAGTGAACATAAGAAAACAGAAGTACATGATCCAAAATTAAAAAGAGAATTCCATTCATACTTCAGGATCTCCACCACCAGGAATAAACATTGTTATGTTATTTCCATTCTAAAGGGTTTGGTTCAGTTTTATGACTCTTCTGCCTTCTCGTGACTTTGCCTGTTGTACTTCTTTTGTTCGCTGTGGTCTGCCTATACTGCTTGTAAACAAAGCTTTTCACTGTATTTTGGTACACATGACAATAAAATCAATCAATCAATCAATCTCAAATTCCATAACATCTTCAAGCACCATGTCCTCTTTATACCATTATCCCTCTGGCGAAATGTTTTAGCTCACCACGTACCTAGTTCTTGTATCATCAGTGCACTTTCTTAAAACCATATTTGAAAAACAGTACTACCTACACACTCTTCAATCGCAGAATTAGAATAAAAATTGTCTCCACGTAGAGAAAACCTTATCACATGCAAACATCGAGTACATACAATGAATTACTTTTGAAATTCAACCACTCTGTTGTCATTTATGTCAAGTGCAATCAGTAGTCTCCCGCCAACAGCAATGAGGCAAAAAGCAATTCAACAATTTTATGTTACAGTTTTCGATCATGCCAACACACAAGAAGACATCCTTAGCTTTCATTAATTAGTGTCGTGGGATCTTTCATTTCCACAATAGGTAGAACCTCAGTTTATCATCTCAGCTAAGACATTTTTAATCCTTGTTTGAATTTTGTTACAATTGCCGCACCTGTTTCCTCCTTTTACTGAGCTGTGCTTCACAGATCAGGTGATAATAACTTTTGGATAATTAAACAACCACATAAGCATTTGTTTACTCCACTGGAGATTTGTAGCAAGGTCAATGAATTATCCTCAGTTCCATGATATGAGGCAAGATCATGACAAGCAACTTGCCCACACAAATGTAGTCAGGCTAAATTTCAGTAATGGATTTGTTGTGTGCTAATTAGGTGAAAATTAGACTTTTTGTATGAGAATGTTTGATTTCACACAATCTATTATGACTGATTTACACACATTGGAAATCAACTGGTGTCTCTTTTAAAGGACTCTGTGCAACAGTATATTCAAACTAAGTAACCACGCTGACAGAAATTACTTTTTCACACGCAGTTGTACTAGTCTAAAAATTTAACATGTGAAGTGAGGTCCTCTGCATTTATAAATCTCGATGTAGACAAGCTATTGGCAAAACCACCATTTGTCATGTGCCAAATGGCCTTGGGCTCAATAGGTAAAAGTATTCCATTTCCACAAGTGAGAAAATGCAACATAAAACATAGATCAGTGCTGTGCCTTTTGTGATATCAGAATGATTATTCAAACAGTAGGAATCATTTGAAGGCTACTTGTTTTCCCATCGTTTATTAAAATGTCAGTCTATCACAGCCTCATGAAGTGCTCCACTGTTTATTGTGCAGATGAAACAATGAAAGATCTTCTCAGTGTATTGATTTCTTAATGGACTTCACCCTGTTCTACCTTTGTGCATCAAAGTTATCAAATTGTGTCAGACTATTTCCTTCTTCCAGCCAAGGGTTGGAAATTACATTGACGTAAATACCACAACAGAGGAATTTGCACTCTGTGAAGCCTAAGGCAACTGAGGAGGATTATTTTACATGGGAGTCCATCCACAACAACATTTAGGACATATTTGCCAAGCTACTGGTTCATTTTAAGAGCATGACCTAAATCAGCACGACAAGAGTCCTTGATGATTATGTTAAGCTTGGATGCTGATGTCAAAAGCATTTGAACAAGAATGCTTAAACTGCAAAATAATTCAAATTTATCAGAGAATACCATCAGGAAATTTCAATTGACCTCCATCTTTTTTTGAAATTTTTGCCTCAATATCTACCATCAGGTGGCGTACTGACCTCAACAAAGTACAGACTAATGCCAGAACTTTTTTCATATCAGCACCTGGAACCTAAACCCACAACAGAACATTAGAAATGGTTTCCAGCATTGTCAATGACATCATCTTCTCTGGAGATCTCATCTGTATAGCCTCCAACTTCAAAGTCCTCTCAATAACAAATAGCTCACTTCTGTCTCCTTCCTCAGATTCACAAATGAGACTGACCTGATAGATCCATCATATCAACATGCTCATGACTCACTGTCACTCAGTGAGAAACATTGAAAGATACATTGAGCCATGTTAAGGTTCAATTGAGTTTTTACATTCATGTTGGGATGTGAATGGCATTGGCAAAACCAACAGTTAATCCCCATCCTTAACTGCCTTTGACGAGGCTGAGCTAATGTCTTGAACTGCTTCATTTCATTTTGATTCACATTGATTTCAGGAATGAATTTCCATGTACTTTAAATCAGTAATAATGCAGGAATAGTGACATAGTACCAAGTCAGGGTGATGTGCCTAGATGGAAACTTGCATCGGTGCATCAGCTTCACTTGTCCTTGTAGCTGGTACAGGTTTTGGGTTTGGAATTAAAGGAAAGATTGCTGGAAGATCTCAACATGTCAGGAATGTTGACCTAACCCCACAATCAAATGAATCCTTTTAGATATCTTTGATTCATTCCTGGGATGTGAGTGTTGCTGGCTGGGCCAGCCCCTGATAAGGTGGTGGTGAACTGCCTTTTTTGAACCATTGCAGTACACATGGTCTGTGTACATCCTGACTCCTGTCAGGGAAGGAACTCCAAAGGTTTGCTGTCCCTTCACTGTTTCTTTGCAATATCTTCCCAAGTCAAGTCACACTAGCCACTTGGAAGGGAACTTGAAGGTGATGTTGTTTCCATGTATTTGCTGGCTTTGTCTTTCAAACTGGTAGGCATGGATTTGGAAGGTGCCGTTCAGGGGAATTTCTGCAGTGCTTCTTAGTGTCGGTGTATCTTGTTGCTACAGTGTGTCAGTGGTGGAGGGAATGAACACTTGTGCTGCCAGATATGTGGGCTGCTTTGTTTTGGACACTGTCAAACTTCTGGAGTGTTGTTGGCGCTGCACACATCCAGGCAAGTGGGGAGTTTTCCATCGTACTCCTGACTTGTGTCATTTAGATAGGGGACACGGTTTAGAGAATCACTTTGAGGGCTATTTGCTTCAGGACTGACCTGCACAGTATCTATATGGCCCCCTCCAGTTCAATTGATGGACAATGGTAATCCCTAGATGTGTTGATCATGGCCAATTATGAAGAAATGACTTTATTGTCACTCGTATTTTACAGTGAGAAAACTAATAAAACTCAGTGAAAAGCTTATCCACTATTGCCGCGATCTAGCACCATTTTGAATTGTTTTAAGAAGAGAAAAAAGTGGAAAGATCTGCCGTAAAGAGAATCCATCAGTCCTGACCCAGCTTATCATCAATGAAATGCCTGTGCCGCCATCTCCCCTCCATCGCCACACTGCTATCTACACTGGACCCAACCAATGCTGAAATGGCCACTCTTAAGGTGACATGTTTTGCCGCTGAGCCGATTCTCCACCGTTACCGCCTAGCCACCGCCTGCACCAGACCCACCGACGCCAGAGTCGCATCTGTCACCTCTGGGCCCACCTTGACATTACTATGATGCCCTTCCGTCACCACTTCACTGCTGGATCTAATCAAAGCAATGTTGCTGATCCTCAGGCACCACCTTTCACTGCTGGCCCTATCTCACCGATGCCACCTCCGCTGACATAGCAGCAGTAAAGTTGACGAGGAAAGTGAAGAAAAAAATAACAAACTCAGCCCACCACTGCTGGGATCTACCGAGCCACAGATGGATCAGTTATCATTCTGCAGGCCAGGAAATTCCTGGGAAGGTTTAATCGAACTGGTATGTTGTTTGATAGACAGGATGAGTAGGTTACAGGATGGATGGGTGATACGGTGTGAGGGCATCACAGTGGTCAGAGTTTCAACTTCTGGATTTGACGCGGACCCCATCAGAAGCACCAATCCTTGTTTTATTTTGGGAAAGCATCAGACTCTTTCCTTGTCCACTCTGGATTCTGTCCGCTTCCCAGTTCTCTGTGAGGGCTGCCATTATAAATGACAGGCCCCCTGCACACCACTTGGAGCCTGGATTCAGCCCTTTGACAGTTGTGTGACTGAAGCAGGATCATGACAATGGGATTCGGCCGCTCCATGACATGAAAATCCACCCCGAGCCTCTGATTCGCTCTTGTAGCTACAGTGTCTGCATGGCTAGACCAGTTAATATTCTGATTATTGGTAATTCTCAAGATTTTGGATGCTCATGGGGAATTCAGCAATAGTTAGGCTGTCAAATGATACTGTTGTACTAATTTTCCAGTACTAATTCCAAATATTCTGAAATAAATTCCCTCAGTTTTCTTTGAATGTGGTTTGGTTTGATTCTTCTCACTGCCAAATGACCAAACTCATTGATAAGCAAGTCAAATAAATTACAGCCCCTGAAGCAGCATTGGCTGTTCACTGGAACTTTATATTCCAACTTTCCCTGCCCTTTTCAGAGACCTAATGACATTACCTTGTCCAATTTAGGCTTATAAGTCAAAAGATGAGAGTTTGTGTTATTAGTTTGGATTAGCAGGTAGTTACAAATTTTTGTTTTGGTTTTTTTGGAATTAATGAAATCACAAGTCTGGAAGAGGGAGCATTGTCTTTTAGGACACCAATAGAAGGTGCAGGGGGTGGGATTTAAGAAAGTAATTAGCAGAGCAAAGAAGGGGGATGATAAAACAAGATACTTTGTAAGTACATCAAGGAGAAGAGGATAACCAGGGAAAGAGTAGGGCCAATGAGTGACCAAGGGGGCAATTGGTGTGTGGAGCTGGAGGATCTTGCTTGTTTATTATACAAGTACTTCATATCTGTTTTCACTTTGGAGAAGGAGGATGTAGATACGGAATACGGCACGAGGGACTGTGAGGCTCTTGAGCAGTTTGACATAGGGAGTGAGGAAGTATTGGGTTTGGCAGGCTTAAAAGTAGACAAATTCCCAGTCCTGGATGAGTTGTATCCCAGGTTGTTATAGGAGATGAGGAAGGAAATTACAGGGGCTGTGATCCAAATTTTTAAACCCTGTCTGGCCGCAGGGGAGGTGCCAGATGGCTGAAGGACAGCTAAAGTGGTTTCACTTTTCAGGAACAGTGATAGAGGTAAACCAGGGAATTTACAGACCAGTGAGCCTCACATCAGAGGCAAGGTTTGATAAGGGATTGTCAGCATGGCTTTTTCAAATGAAGATCATGCCTAACAAATTTGATTCAATTTTTCAAGGAAGTGACCAGGTATGTAGCTGACGATAATGCAGTTGACATATTTATATGGATTTCAGTAAAGTCTTTGACAAGGTCCCACATGGGATACTGATAAGCAAGTTAAAAGCACATGAGATCCAGGGTAACTTGGCAAGTTAAACCCAAAATCAGATCAGTGGTTGGAACAAGGGCAGTGGTAGAAGGCTGGTTGTCAAATTGGAGGCTGGTGTCCAGTGCTATGTCGCAGTGATCTGTGCTGGGTCCATTCATTTTTCATGATATGTGCAAACAATATAGAAGGAAATGTGCAGGGACAATGAGTAAGATTGTCTGGCTGGTTGACAATGAGGAAGAATGTCTTAGATCACATGAGGATAAAGACAGATCAGTCAGATGAGCAGATCAGTGTCAGATGGAATTTAACCCTGAAAAGTGTGATGTGATGCAGTTTGGGAGATATATGACAAGAGAGTACTCAACGAATGACAGGACAGTTGGAGCATCAGAGGAACAGAAGGATCTTGGGTGCTTGCGTTTGATAAGGCGTTTGAGAAGGTTCCCCATGGTAGGCTAATGGAGGAAGTGAAGTCACATGGGGTCCAGGGTGTACTAGCTAGATGGGCAGGGAACTGGCTGGGCAACAGGAGATAGAGAGTTGTAGTGGTAGGGAGTTTCTCAAAATGGAGAACTGTGACCAGTGGTGTTCCACAGGGATCCGTGTTGGGACCATTGTTGTTTGTGATATGCATAAATGATCTAGAGGAAGACATAGATGGTCTGATTAGCAAGTTTGCAGTTGCGACTAAGATTGGTGGAGTAGCAGATAGTGAAGGGGACTGGTTGGAGAATGCAGCAGAATATAGATACATTGGAGAGTTGGGCGGAGAAATGGCAGATGGAGTTCAATCCAGGCAAATGTGAGGTGATGCATTTTGGAAGATCCAATTCAAGAGCGAACTATACGGTAAATGGAAAAGCCCTGGGGAAAATTGATGCACAGAGAGATCTGGGTGTTCAGATCCATTGTACCCTGAAGGTGGCAACGCAGGTCAATAGAGTGGTCAAGAAGGCATGCAGCATGCTTTCATTCAACGGACGGGGTATTGAGTACAAGAGTTGGCAGGTCATGTTACAGTTGTATAGGACTTTGGTTCGACCACATTTGGAATACTGCGTACATTTCTGGTCGCCACATTACCAAAAGGATGTGGATGCTTTGGAGAGGGTGCAGAGGAGATTCACCAGGATGTTGCCTGGTATGGAAGGCGCTAGCTATGAAGAGAGGTTGAGTAGATTAGGATTATTTACATTAGAAAGATGGATGTTGAGGGGGGACCTGATTGAGGTCTACAAAATCATGAGAGGTATAGACAGGGTGGATAGCAAGAAGCTTTTTTCCAGAGTGGGAGACTCAATTACTAGGGGTCATGATTTCAAGGTGAGAGGGGAAAAGTTTAAGGGAGATATGCGTGGAAGGTTCTTTAGGCAGAGAGTGGTGGGTGCCTGGAACGCATTGCCAGCGGAGGTGGTAGAGGCAGGCACGATAACATCATTTAAGATGTATCTAGACAGATGGGCAGGGAGCAGAGGGGTACAGATCCTTGGAAAATAGGCAACAGGTTTAGATAGAGGATCTGGATCAGTGCAGGCTTGGAGGGCCAAAGGGCCTGTTCCTGTGCTGTAATTTTTCTTTGTTCTTATCAATAAAGGGGACAGGACACGTTAATAAAGTAATTAAGAAGGCATGAGGGACACTTGCCATTATCAGTTGTGGCAAAGATTTTAAAAGCAGGGAGATTATGCTGGAGCTATACAGAACTTAGGTTAGGCCATATGTTGAGTATTGTGTACAGTTCTGGCCACCACACTGTAGGAAGTGGTGGAGGGGGTGCAAAGGATGTTGCCTAGGATAGAGGAGTTGAGCTAAGAAGATAGGCTAGATAATCTCATATTGTTTCTTTGGGATAGAGAAGACTGAAGGGTCCCTGGTTGACGTGTGTAAGATTATGTGGAGTCATGGATTCTGTGATTCTATGATTCTATGCCTTCTAATTTCAGATACAGAGAGCTTATCCTACAAAACTTGTACCTCAGCTCTATCCTCTTGAGGACCATTTTTAATCCCTGACATAAGCCAGTACATCGAGGTCCTGCCTTACTTTAAGTTGAAAATTATGATGTGTTGAACTAGAAGGGCCATTAATCTTTTGACAGTTCCGTCAGTATTAATTTCTTTGTCCTCATTTGTAAAAGAAACATCCTGTTATGAACAGCCTCTTCCATCATGAAGTCATTACAGGCTTTGTCCAGTCAGGGCTACTGCCTTTTTATTTTCATATAAATTGCTCAAAATGCTCTCTGAAAAATTGAAGTATTCCATTTTCTTGTCAGAAACTGGAATTTCTATTGTCAAAAAAAAATTCTTTTATCAAAAATAGAAGACAAAAGATTGCGTACTTCACAAAAATGTGATTGAATTTAGCAATTCAATTAGCTTGTACTAAATTATTTTAAACAATTTATCTGCAAGATTGCAGCACATCTCAAAAGACTGATCCCAAAGGATTAAAACTAACTCAACCTATGAGGAGAATTTTCACTCATTGGTGCATTCTGAGCATGTGAAATTTACGAAGTAACACAACATGCAATCCATAAACAACAGAAGTTAAAATGTTTCAGATTGCATCCCCACTCACCCTATTAGTTGTTGGGAAGATTTTTACTGGAGCAAAAAAAAATTGACACTTAAGACCAAAGTATTTGCTTTAGACAAATTCTTAATTTAAGAACCAAAGAAAGACTTAATTTTATATTATGAATTCAAAGAGATCCCAAAATGCCTTATGACCAATAAAGTACTGTATGAAGAGTAGTCACTGTGGTAAGGCATTGAGGCAGCCGATTCGTGGAGCAAGCTCTCAATGGCAACAAACAGATTGTGACCAGATAACCTGCTTTTACATTTTGGTTCATGGATATCTACAGTATTGACCATGATGCTGTGGAGAATTACCTTACTTCTCATCAGAATGGAGATTATGGGTACTTTTCTATCCATCTATACGAGCAGACAGGGTTTCAAGTTAATCTCTCATCCAAAACACAGCACACCTAACATTGCAGCAATTCCCCAGTGTCATGGTGCAAGCAACAGTTCCAATACCGTAATCAAATCCCGGGAGTGGGACTCAAACTCCGGATTTTCTGATTAACTGGCAAGAGTTCTACCCATTGAACTGCTCTGACATCTCTGGTATGAGTGGTTGTGTTATGAGTGAATTAAAATCAGGCCTCTCACATCATGTAGATTTATAAATTTACACAACTATATTTCAATGCATCTTTCTAATTTAATTCTACAGTGAAAAGAACACAGTGTACTTCTTGAGAATAACAGTAGTTAAAATTTTGTAAAGTATCATGTATGAACAATAACAGATGTAATTGTGTAAAATAGCATGTGTCAATAGTGACAATTGTCATCATGTATGCCAGTATGTGTTAACCATAATAGATTTGTCATCTTTTTCATCATAATTTGAAAAATAAGCAATACTTTGAGAAAACCTATCCCATATGGTTTCTGTTTTTTTTTGGTTATAAAAGTTAGAAATTAAATAAGTCATTAACTTTGAGGCTGCCATGTGGTGCATTCGATTTATTTATAACAGCATTATTTATATATCTGGTCCCAAGACAGCAAAAGTGCGCAAGGTCCTTCGAAGGAAGATTACAAAGTGAAAGTTTACACTGAGCCACAAAAATAGATGCTGGAGCCAGTTACTGTAATAACAAGCATGGGGCTGGATGAACACAGCAGGTCAAGCAGCATCATAGGAGCAGGAAAACTTGACGTTTCGGGCCTAGACCCTTCTGATGAAGTTTTCCTGCTCCTATGATGCCGCTTGACCTGCTGTGTTCATCCAGCCCCATGCTTGTTATCTCGGATT
>JAHRHZ010000266.1:15579559-15604585 GCA_024137785.1 Ginglymostoma cirratum
GGTTAAAGTAATGGTTATAGAGAGGCAGGTTAAAAGAGGATAGAGAGGTAATAGAGACATGCTGAGGGCTTCAGTACCACATGAAATGGAGACAGGGAACGTGTTGGCAGTGTTATATGAACTGTGTTCAAATAATTAAAAGATCACAAATTCTCTGTTAGTATGGTCTTAGATGGCCTAGAAGTATGTTTTTGTGGATTCATTTTCAGCATAAAAGTTTGACCATTATACTTTCAGGCATATTTAGAAATTGGAGCCAGCTGATTATTGGGTGTATATCAAGGTGATAAAAAGGCTGAGACGGTCTGCTGTTCCAGGACTTCCAGATCTTAGGACCCCACATTGAAATACTGGTATGCCATGAAGTGCTGTCCTGGTGCAAAATCATCACAGTGCTGTTAAATCCACATTACATTGCAACACTATTGCCAAAATACCTCTTGTTCTTCTGTAATCTGTGACTCAACATGACCAGCATCACAGGAGATAGAATAATGAGTTTAATGTGTGCCTCTGTGTATACACCATGAGCAGTCAGGCACAGTGTTTTATAACATAGGGGATATTTATTTGATAAAAGGAGATGACACTAAAGATCACAGGTGAATTGTATCCGTAATTGAAAATCCAGTTTTTGAATTTTATTGGCTCATGTTTGGGCCTGCCCATTCTAAGAAATCCATAAATGACTGGCTTTTATTTCACTCACACTCTGTGAGATATTTGGTTTTTACACTGTACGGTTTTAGAGTTGAGAATGCACAAGAAGATAAGTAAGCAAGGTGTATCAATTGGAGTTGGATACCTGATGTTCAGCAGTATTGGTGCTAGGTGTGGGATTTGATTGCACTGTTGCAAGGTCCTGTAATTTGATGGCAGTGAAGGAGATAGTGGAAAAAATAATACCACATGCCTTGAAGACAAAGCTGTGATGAATCAGTCAGAGGTAATGTGATGAACATGGAAGTTCCAACTTGATAGACAGGTTTAATTGAAATCACATGTGGTAAATGGAAAATCTTCGAAAGTATTGTTAACCTCATAAAGCAGGTGTTCACTGTACACAAAACCCTAATATATTACAAGTCAATCTACTGTGTTTTTGCATGTTAGTGAACTGATTTTCCCCCAAAGCTTCCAAAAAGCATTTTGAAAGTATTTTGGAAACCCAGTGACCAGATTGCACAACTCTGGAGTCAGGCTCACAATTTACAGAGGGGAAAGTATCATTATAAATATGGGCATGTTGGGAAAACATAGATGGAAAAATATGACAAAAATGTGTCAAAGGATATCAAGCAACAGAGGCAGAAAGTGTTTACAAATAAATTGTATGTTTAAAAATAATGCAAATATCCAAAAGCGTTAGAATCTATTTTAAATATTAGAATAAATCCAATATTTTAGAAATATTTATCAAAAACAGATAAAATGTTAAAGTTGGATTTTTAAAAAATTCCTGACTGAACTCATTCCAACCGAGTGTTAACATATTTTTGCACTTTGCTGTGTCACTTGTCTGGAGCTCTGTGTTGTGTTTGTTTAGCATTTGATATGAAAGGCACCAGAGAGAATGTGGCCTCATCAGCTTTTAATTCCTGCTCAGAATCTGTGCAGTGGCATCACTAGGCAACTGAGAGATTTTTCTCTTGTGGTTGGCAATTTTTGGAATACTCTCTGTACACTATGACCTTGTTTGGGAAAATAAACAACAGGTCAGCTCCAGTTCAGTAAGGTTAGACAGTGGTCAGGGAAACTGGATTGCAGAACATTCAGTGTGTGTCACCTTCCATTAATCACAGTTCTTTACCCTTCAAGAAGTGCCAGCAGATAATTGGCACTAAATGCAATTTGCAACACCCTCCACTGTGGCAGAAAGAACAGAAATGGATGAACAGATGAAAATGTTGTTTAGCTTTCAGGCAGCAAGCGTTTGCTATTCAAGGGTACATCATGCAAAAACATTGATTTAGGCGTAGGTTGACACTTAAAGCTTTTGCTGTTTACTGCATGCCCTAATAGTCAGGCTGTGCAACAGCCAAGGGCAAACTCTTTCAGCTGCCTCTGAAGTTAAAGTTCCACTTCTCTGTTCCAATATGAATTGGGATCTATTTTACCAAATGGTTAGGAGCTGAGAAGTTGAGGGAAAAGCCGAATGAGGGTGACCAATTACTAATGCTTAATGTAAGGCAATTATATTAGACAGTTTTAGTATGTTTCATAAACAATCCTGACAGATTTTTGTTGAAAAATAATGCTGAAGTTGTTCTGCATAATATTGTAAACATTAAATGTTAACCGTTCTATATCACTGGAATTGTCATATATCTGGAATTATTTTGTCCTGAGTAAATCAAGAAATAGATAAAGTTTAGTGCATAAAGCGCTAAATGGACCGATAATTTAAGGTATGGCTCAACCACAATTTAACTGAATGGCAGAATACGATTGAGGGACTGCATGTCCAACTTTGCTTCCAACATTTCTGTTACAAGAATTTGCAAGGATATACATTTGACCTACCCAAGACAGCTTTCTGTCAGCACTATGGCACTGTATTTGTGCCATGTCGCACTGGGATTTCACGCAACTTAAATTGTCATTGTTTCTCCATTGTTGCCTTCAGCTGTCGACACCTTAAACTCCTAATTTCCTTCTGTAAACCTCATTGCCTTTCTATGTTTCAGACACTGTGGGCAAGTTGTTCATGTTGATTTGGAGAGAATTCATCCCATGAGCAGGACAAAAAAGGAAAACCAAATAGTTTCTTGAATGAATGACTTCTGCTTTCCACCTTAATCTTTTATACTGACGTGAGAAAAGGAGTTGTGCATTTCGTCCCTCACCTGTACTCTGTCATTCAGCTAAATCATGGCTGATCTGAACCTCCCATTGATGCAGTTTGAGGTCTGTCCATTTCACATTTCAGTCGGAAAGGAATAAGGTTTTTGCTGAAGTGACGGAAAGCGTTTACAAGGGTTATGTTTTAGCATACGTGAACTTACAGAAGGTATTCGATGCAGTGCTACTTAACAGACTTGTGAGAAAAGTTAGAGCTCTTGCAATATAAAGTATAGCAGCAATATGAATACAAAATTGGCTGAATGATAAGAAACAGAGAGTAATGGTTACTGGGTAGTCTTTGGGCTTAAGGGGGATTTTGTAACAGAGTTCCCCAGAGTTTGGTGATCAGATCTTTACTTTTCCTGGTATATATATGTTTGTGTTTTATATATATGTTAATAATATTGATCTTGATGTGCAGGGGACAATTTCAAAGCTTGTTAATGATACAAAATTTGGAAGCTTTGTAAACTATAAGGGATACAGTGGAGAACTTCAAAAAAAAATCTGATGAGTCGTGGAGAGATGGCTAGGTTGCAAATGAAGTGTGATGCAGAGAAGTGTGAGCTGATGCAGTTTGATAGGAACCACTTTATCTACCTGTCCTCATGGAGCCGGTGTACATGCAAACCAAGCTCCCTCTGAGCCTCCATGCTTCCCAGGGTCCTACCATTCATCACATATTCCTTGTTGCCTTGTCTGTCCTACCCAAGTGCATCACCTCTCATTTATCCATTAGACCATAACACATAGGAACAGAAATTAGGCCATTCAGCCCATCAAGCCCAATCCACCATTCAATCATGGCTGCTAAGTTTCTCAACCCCATTCTCCCACCTTCTTCCCATAACCCTTGATCCCCATGACAGTCAAGAACCTACCTATCTCGGTCTTAAATATACTCAATGCCCTGTCTCCAAGGCTTTCTGTGGCAATGAATTCCATAGATTCACCACTCAATGGCTAAAGAAGTTCCTCCTTATCTGCATTTGAAAGGGTCTTCCCTTTACTTTGAGGCTGTGCCCTCCGGTCCTAGTATCTCCTACCAACATGGAAACATCTTACCAATGTCCACTGTGCCCAAGCCATTCAGTATTCTGTAAGTTTCAATGAGATCCCCCCTCATCCTTCTAAACACCTTTGAGTATAGACCCAGAATGTTCCTCATATGTTAAGCCTTTCATTCCTGTGATCATTCTGGTGAACCTCCTCTAGACCCAGTCCAGGGTCAGGACATCCTTCCTCAGCGATGGGACCAAACAGTTTACACCGACCTTCCCACCCAGACCCATCACACTACCCTTTCGCTCTCACCTTTCATTTCCCTTGGCTAATGCACGCAACCTACATATCCCCAAGCACAGTGTAATTTAGCATGGCCAATCTACCTCTCTTGTGGAGTCTTAATGGCTGAATGGCCTCCCTCTAAACCACAACACTTCTGTGACTCTGATTCGCACCGTCTAGAGGACCAACATTTACTCTTTTCCTTTTTAGGTACTTAAACTTACTCTCTCTTGCATCTCCTGAAGACAATCCATTTAAACTTTCCCCTTTTAGAAAAAACTTTAAATCCAAGGCCTTATGCACTCTCATCCATCTGCCAATGCCAACCACCTTATAGCATGGGCAGGGTATGATTGAGGTCAGTTGAGCTTTGAACAAGAGTAATTAACTCTTAATTGTTGAAATAGGGTTGAAAGCCTGCCAGATTATGAGAGCAAGTTTTTGGAGCTGTGTTGGAAGATGGTGGGCTGGGCATCTGCCATATGTCATGTGCTTCCCCCACCAAAAACATACCCATCAGCCCTGATATGCTCTTTGTCTGTCACTCTTCATACGCTCCATACCAACCCAGTTCCAATTCATACATCCCACACAACTGCCAAGGTCCTTAATACTACCTCCATAACCATTTGCCCAGTATCCATCATGAGGTACGCAATGATGTGAAAAGAGCAATCTAATACTCTCATAAACATTTCATAGTGAGGAAATTCCCATTTGGAAAACACATTCAAAGTTTTTAAATCTCAAGTTGTTATTCTCACATGAAAATCAACTTCTATTTTGACTTCATTACCGAATAGCTGATCCTTTAATAGACTCTTTAAATTGTCAATCAAGCTGCAAACACTGAACCATTTGAGATAATGGTAATTTTTGAAAATCGGACAGGCATTTATAATTACATAATGGTCACCCTTGAGGAAATGTCAACAAAGAACTCTATTGCAACTGACTGGTCAAATAATGTTATGTATTTTCTGTCTGGAGGCCTATGACCAGTGGTGTGCTCCGAGGATCTCTGCTGGGACGGCTGCTTCATATAATTTATTTGGATGTAAATATGGAAGGTATGGTTAGTAAGTTTGCAGATGATATCAAAGTTGATGGTGTAGTGATGATTACTTCAGAGTACTATGAGACCTTGATCAGATGGGCAAATAGGCAAGGCAGATGTAGTTTAATTTAGATGAATGAGAGGCGCTGCATTTTGGAAAGGCACACCAGGGCAGGGCTTACACACATCATGGTAAGGTCCTAGGGAGTGTTGTTGAACAAAGAAATCTTGGATTGCAGGTTCACAGTTCATTAAAAGTGGAATCGCAGGTAGACAGAGTAGTAAAGAGAGTGTTTAGTATGCTTGCCTTTACTGGTCATTGCATTGAGTATAGGAGTTGGGGGGTCATGTTGCTGTTGTACAGGACCTTGGTTAGGCCACTTTTGGAATACTGCATGCAATTCTGGCCTCCCTGCTATAGAAAAGATGTTATGAAACTTGAAAGGGTTAAGAAAAGATTTATAAGGATGTTGCCAGGGTTGGAGGGTTTGAGCTGTAGGGAGATGCTGAATAGGCTGGGGCTATGTTCCCTGCAGTGTCGGAGGCTGAGGGGTGACCTTATTTATAAAATAATGACGGACATGGTGAATAGACAAGGTTTTTTTCCCCAGGGGAGGAGAGTCTAAAACTAGATGGCATAGGTTTAAGGTGAAAGGAGAAAGATTTAAAAGGGATCTGAGAAGCAACTTTTTTTACGTGGAGTGTGGTGTATGTATGGAATGAGCTGCCCATGGAGGTAGTGGAGGGTGGTACAATTATAACATTTAAGCGGCATCTGGATGGGTACATGAACATGTACGGTTTAGAGGTATATGAGCCAAATACTAGCAAATGCGACTAGATTAATTTGGGATATCTGTTTGGCATGGACAATTTGGACCAAAGGGTTTGTTTCAGTGCTGGAAATCTCTATGACTTTAAGACTCTATCACCTACAGCTGCAGCCTTTGTTTGGTAATTTCAAAGAGGAACATTTTAAAAATTTCTGTCATAAAACTTAAACAGATATTTTCAGCCCTTCAACATTGATTCCATTAGTTGAGAAATCCTACACTACAGATTTGGGCCCTGAAACAACAAAGATAGGACTGTTTGAACTCAGCACTGCTTTCAAATAGCCTGTTCAGTTTGCGCTTCTCTCTTGTATGATAAGCAAAAGTGTGTCTGTCGGAAATCATAGAATCATGGAATCCCTATAGTGCAGAAAGAGGCCATTAGGCCCATTGGTCTGCAGCATCCCACCTATTACCATCCCCCCCAACCTTATCCCCGTAACCCTGTATTTACCATGGCCAATCCACCTAGCCTGCATATTTTTGAATGAAGACAACAATCCTGTATCCAAGTCCCACCTGCCATTTTCAAAGAGCTGAGGAATCTTCCTGACTCTGAAAATCTTGCCCTCAACGTTTATTTTCATAGTGTCATATTTTCCAAATAAGGAGGGCAAGCAATTAGCAAACAATATTGATCTGTGAAAAGGAGGAATGTGCGCCTTAAGCAAATTGATACTGTTCCCATTGTGCACATTTCTCAAAAAGAGCTGTGTGATTCAAAAGCATGTCTTTCATCAGTCGAACATGTGATTCAAAGAGGTCAAAAGCCTGCTTTTACTTTCACCAGACCTCCAGGCAGTTTGTCAGTGTGGGTGGATATGAAGTCCCACCATGTTTTCTGAAAACACTGGCAATTTATCTTCAACGTACACTTAACTTTTTTTCTTACTGTTTGACTTCGAATCATACAAAGGTTACAGAAAGAGGCCATTTGGTCCATCATGTCGAGACTGCTCTCTGCAAACATTACTCAACTAGTCCTACTTACCTGCCTTTTCAATATAGTGCTGCAATTTTTTTTTGGATAACTTTCAGTATGAAATGTAAACATGTGAAGAAGGAGCAGGAGGAGGCCATTTATAATTTCATAACAAAATTTACATTTTCACTTGCCTCTAATAACCTTTCGCCCCTTGCTTAGCCAGAACGTACACACTTCTGTCTTTAAAAATATTCAAAACCTCTGCTCCCACTGCTTTTTCAGAAAAGAGAGTCCCAAAGACTCATGCCCCTTTGTGAGAAAACATTTTGTCTCATCTGTTATAAATGGGCGACAGCTTATTTTTAAATTCGTCCATGAGGAAACATAATGCCCACATCTACCCTGTCAAGACCGCTCAGGATTTTACACATTTTCATCAAGTTGCCCACTAAATCTAGCGGATACAAGCCTAGTCTGCCAACTTTTCCTCATCTGAAAACTCTCTCTTTAAGCCACTATTGAATCTGCCTCCCCCTGCTCTCGGTCAGTGCATTACACATCCTAACCACTCACTGTGAAGAAACATTATTGCTCATGTCATCTCTGGTTCTTTTACTAATAACCTTTAATCAGTGACCTGTGTTCTCAATCCCACTACAGACACTGCACTCCATCTGCTCTGTCTAGACCTCTCACGATTTTACTGTCTCTACCGAATGTCCTTTCAACTTTCTCTTTTCTGAAAAGCATTAGCCCCAGCACTGCAAACCCATCCTCAATACTGAAGTCACTCAACCCTGTAATCATTCTCATAAATCTTTTCACCGTCATCGCCAGAGTCTTTACTTCGTTCTGAAAGCACGGCACCTAGAAGGGGACGAAAGACAACAAAACTGCATTTTATAAATGTTGTGCATGTCTTCTTTGCTTTTGTACTTTATACTTCTCTTTATAAAGTCCAGGATACCATATGCCTTATTAAGTATTTTCTCAACCTATCAAAACCAATATCAATAATCTGTACACAAAATTTACCCACATGACTCTCAATGTCCCCACCCCATTTAGTCCTGTATCCTTTAGAGTATGTTGGTCCTCCTCATGCTTACTACCATATGTATCCCCTTACATTTATCTGCATTGAAATTCTATGTCGTGCATACTGCCCATTCCACCAGTTTTTCTTTCTCCTCTTGAAGTCTGAAACTATTCTCCCAACTGTTCACGCTTCTAAGCTTTGAGTCATCCACAAACATTGAAATTGGGCCCTGCACAACCATATCTAATTTATTAATATATACTAAGAAAGTAAGTGGGTTTCCTTACAAACCTGTGGAACCCATTTCCTCCAGTTCTTCCTCTAGTCTGAGAAACAGATATTCTCACCAATTTCCTGCCAATTTCATGTCCATGTTGCAACCGTCCCTTTTATTCAATGGGACTCAAATTTGCGGACAAGTCGATGATATGGCATTTTATAAAGTGCCTTTTTGAGGTCCATGTACACCTCGTGAACGTCACTACCTTAATGAATCCTCTCCATTACTTCACTGAAAAGCTCAATAAACTTTGCTAAACAGAATTTGCCTTTTAACAAATCTTTTCAGACTTTCCTAAAAAATTCACATTTGGACATATGATGATTAATTTTTTGTCACAAATTAACACTCGTAAAATATTCCCACCACCAAGGTTAAGCTGACTGGTTTGTAGTCGATGAGTTTATCCTTATATTTTTGAATAGGACGGTAATGTTTGCAGTTCTCTGTTCCTCCAGGGGGGAAAAGAAATCTGAAACTGAAGGAATTGCAAGATCAGAGCTAGTACCTTCACAATATAAGCAAGATGGCGGCAGAGTAGGACGCTCCATTCGGAGCTCCTCTGCTTTCCTGTCCCTTTCCCTTCTCTTTCCTCCAGCCCCAACGCCCACCCACTGGAACTTCAGTCTCACTTACTATCATTCTGGACTTTTTCAACTTTTCCCATGCTAGTCTATATTTTATTTTACTCTGTAACAACAGTTAAAACTGTCTGTACCTAGGTCCTCTGTACGTGATTGCGCCAAAAGGCGACATTACAAACTTCTCACTGCACTCACTTGAGGATATGCACTCATAAAGGATTTTCTTTTCTATTTTATTCTATTCTATTCCAATTTCCACCATTAATAACCTCAGTATTCTCAAAAATATCTGATCCAGTCTGATGCCTTGTCAACTTTAAATACCATTAGTCTTTCTAATGTCCACTTTTTGTCAATATTTGGACCATTCAGCCTCTGGATTACCTTCTCTTTCTCCACAATTTCAACAACATCTTCTTCCTTGATGAAAATAGAGACAAAATATTCATTTAGTACTTTAACCAAATTCTCTGACTCCATGTGCAAAATGCTCTTTTTGGTTCCTAATTCTTTGCCCTCTTTTTACCACGCTGTTACTATTTACAATCTTACATGGACTTGCTGGTTCCTTTTTATATTGGTGCCAGTCTCTTCTCACACTCTCTTTTTGCTCATTTTAGTTAATTTTCTCCTCTCCTCTTTGGACTTCTGGTGAGTTCTTTCTTACTTGTATTTTAAATTATCTGGGCCATGTAACTAAAATCCCCCAAAAGAACTATTCTACTTTTGCATTCCTGAGTAATTTCCCTATAAATTTGATCAATTGTATCATTGTGTATCAATTAGCACTTTGTGATGTACAGAATGCACTCTGTAGTATAACGATGTCTCTGTTTCTTAGCTTTAACTGATAGAATTTATCCTTGATTCCTTAAGGACATTCTTACTCTTCAGCACTGTCATATTATCCTTAATCAATATTACCACTCCTCCTCCTTTCTTTCCTTCCAAACCCATTTTTTCTGAACGTAAGCATTGTTATGAAGAGACACAAAGTCAGGAGTCAAGAAATCAAATTTTGAAAGGGAACAAACATGAAGAATGCTGGAGAAACTCAATAGTTCTGGCAACACCTATGAAGAGAGAAATAGTCAACATTTCAAGTTCAGAGATAACAAGGTGTAGAGCTAGATGAACACAGCAGGCCAAGCCGCATCAGAGGAGCAGGAAAGCTGACGTTTCGGGCCTAGACCCTCCTTCAGAAATGGGGGAGGCGAGGGGGGTTCTGAAATAAACAGGGAGAGAGGGGAAGGCGGATAGAGATTGATAGAGGAGAAGATAGGTGGAGAGGAGACAGACAGGTCAAAGAGGCAGTAAAGGTGAGTGTAGGTGGGGAGATAGGGAGGAGATAGGTCAGTCCAGGGAGGACAGACAGGTCAAGGGGGCGGGATGATGTTAGTAGATAGGAGATGGGGGTGGGGCGTGAGGTGGGAGGGGGGAGGAAGGACAGGTTAGGGAGGCGGGGATGAGCTGGGCTGGTTTTGGGATGCGGTAGGGGGATGGGAGATTTTGAAGCTTGTGAAGTCCACATTTATAACATTGGGCTGCAACGTTCCCAAGCAGAATATGAGTTGCTGTTCCTGCAACCTTCGGGTGGCATCGTTGTGGCACTGCAGGGGGCCCAGGATAGACATGTCGTCTGAGGAACAGGAGGGACAGTTGAAATGGTTCGCGACTGGATGGTGCAGTTGTTCAGTGTGAACCGAGTGTAGGTGTTCAGCAAAGTGGTCCCCAAGCCTCCGCTTGGTTTCCCCGATGTAGAGGAGGCCACAACGGGAACAGCGGATGCAGTATACCACATTAGCAGATGTGCAGATGAACGTCTGCTTGATGTGGACATTCTTCTTGGGGCCTGGGATGGGGATAAGGGAGGAGGTATGGGGGCAGGTGTAGCACTTCCTGTGGTTGCAGGGAAAAGTGCTGGGCGTGGTGGGACTGGAGGGGATTGTGGAAGTGCTACACCTGCCCCCATACCTCCCCCCTTATCCCCATCCCAGGCCCCAAGAAGAATGTCCACATCAAGCAGACGTTCATCTGCACATCTGCTAATGTGGTATACTGCATCCGCTGTTCCTGTTGTGGCCTTATCTACATCGGGGAAACCAAGCGGAGGCTTAGGGACCGCTTTGCGGAATACCTAAGCTGGGTTCACATTAAACAACTGCACCTCCCAGTCGCGAACCATTTCAACTCGCCCTCCCATTCCTCAGACGACATGTCCATCCTGGGCCCCCTGCAATGCCACAACGATGCCACCCAAAGGTTGCAGGAACAGCAACTCATATTCCGCTTGGGAGCGTTGCAGCCCAATGGTATCAATGTGGACTTCACAAGCTTCAAAATCCCCCCTCTCCCTACCGCATCCCAAAACCAGCCCAGCTTGTCCCCGCCTCCCTAACCTGTCCTTCCTCCCACCTATACCCCCCCTCCCACCTCAAGCCTCACACCACCTCCTACCTACTAACCTAATCCCACCCCCTTGACCTGTCCGTCCTCCCTGGACTGACCTATCTTCTCCCTACCTCCCCACCTACACTTACCTTTACTGGCTCCAACCCCCGCCTCTTTGACCTGTCTGTCTCCTTTCCACCTACCTTCTCCTCTATCCATCTTCTGTCCGCCTCCCCCGCCCCTCCCTATTTATTTCAGAACCCCCTTCCCCTCCCCCATTTCTGAAGAAGGGTCCAGACCCGAAACGTCAGCCTTCCTGCTCCTCTGATGCTGCTTGGCCTGCTGTGTTCATCCAGCTCTACACCTTGTTATCTCAGATTCTCCAGCATCTGCAGTTCCTACTATCTCTGAAACATTTCAAGTCCGTTATGATTTAAATTTTCAACGTTTCCAGTATTTTGCTTCTTTTTTTTAAAAGGGAATATTGATTATCCATGATGCAAAAAGAGTATTGATTGTTTTGATTGTGGTTGGCACGGAGATAAAGCAAAATCATTTTACTGTCACACAAAGAATCCTTACAGTGCAGACGAAGGCTACTTGGCCCATCAAATCTGCACCAACTCTCCAAAGAGCATCCCACCCTATTCCTGAAAACCCACATTTAACCCACCTGCACACATTGGGCAATTTAGCATGGCCAACCAACCTAACCTGCACATCTTTGGACTGTGGGAGGAAAGCAGAACACCCAATGGAAACCCAAGCAGACACAGGGAGAACGTGCAAACTCCATACACTCAGTCACCCAAGGGTGGAATCAAACCCGGGTCCCTGGCACTGTGAGGCAGCAGTACTAACCACTGAGCCACTCTTAGCTGAGTAACCTCAGATGGACAGGTAGACTGAAACGGGTCCGGGCATGACCATGCCAGGGAATGCAGCAGACTTCGGCAATCTCCATGATGGTTTCCTCAATGAGAAAGTTGCAATTCATGTATGTAAACCCCTTTGGCCTACCCACAACAGGGTCTTGCATGTGAATACACATAATGTTTAGAAAAGACAAACGAAACACATGCAAGTTCGACTGATAACTAATTTCCAATGTAATTCTTAGGGTAGTCAACTACAGATTATCCTGGAAGGTAAAGATTTCTGCAACGAATGAAGCTAGTCACCTCATCATGGTATATACAGTGCACTGACACTGATCCGCTCAATACATCACTATTTCTTACACTAGGACTATCTGTCTTTCATAGTTTATTGTGTGCCTAATTTATCCTCTCTAACATTGTCTCATGATTCCCAAGTTAATTTAAACTCTCCAAAGACCATGTCAAAACCATGGCAAAGATTATTTTCCAAGCTCTGTCCTGGAACAATCCATTCTACCTGTAGAGGAAGCATCTCCCCATAACTAATCCTAATATCTAAAGAATCTAACAACCTCCTTCTTGTACCATTCCCAACCCCTCCCCAAGCCATCTGTTCATTTTCTATAGTCACTGTGGCGTAGAACTGGGAGTGTGCATACGTGTACTCATGTGTCAGTGTATGTGAATGCGTGTGTGTGTATGTTCGTGGCAATAGCTCAGTCCTACACCTGGTGAATTGAAGACCTTTTTAATGGGCTTTGGATTAAATTTGAAGGTGCGCATCAGTATTTGAGATTACATTACCTTGAATTCTAACAAATGATAATTACACATAACTAGGTCAGAATGATTAATATGACATTTTTGAACAGTGAGCCTATTTCACAAGCCATCAGTGGTGGAAGTTTAATGATTTTTAAAGTACTTTCTGGAATAACTTAAGATTTTACCAAAAATCCCTCATAAAATATGGCTTTCTAAATTGAAATGTCGTAAGGCTTTAAATAGTGTTTTACACAGAAGCAGCCATGAAATTACTAGAGTCAAAAGATGAGGAAATTGCCCTCAGTAATGATTTACCCAGAGCATTTCTCACAAATTTTCACTGATATCTTTCTGTGCAGTGGGTGAACCTAGTAAGGCCGCATTATTGTTCGTTCTTTGTTTTCCTGAAATGTTAATCTTCACCTTCGATCATATTTTGTTCAACAATTTGCATTGTGTTTTTATTCATTTGGGGATGTGGGCTTTGCTGGCTAGAAAAAGTGGTACTGCCATTGAGAAGGTTTCAGTGAGGAGCCTACTTGCAGTCCATTCAGTTTCGGCACACTCACAATGCCATGAGGGAGTGAGTTCTGGGATTTTGACCCAGCAGCACTGAAGGAAAAGTGATAAATATCAAGAAACTTGACACCATCCATGACAAAGAAACACACTTGATTGGCAGCATATCTACCCCCTTCAGCACCAATGCTCAATATAAGCATTATCGACAAGATTCATTGCCGAAATTCACCAAATCTCCTTTAACAACACCTTCCAAACCCAACACCACTTCTGACTCGAAGAAAAGGGCAGCAGATACATGGCAACGCTGTCCCCTTCAAATTCTCCTGTAAGCAACGTACCATCCTGACTTGGAAATATATTGGTGTTCCTTCGTTGTCGCTGGTTCAAAATCCTGGAATCCCCACCCTCAAGGTATTGCAAGTCTACCTACAGCATGTGGTCTGCAGCTGTTCAAGAAGCAGTTCAAGAAGGCAATTGACCAAGGGCAACTAGGGAAGGGAAATACTGGCCAGTCAGTGACATCCATGTTCCATGAGTGAATAAAATGGGGAAACATAAAATCAAGGTGGTAACTGACTTTTGAGGGTAAATTGCAGATAGTGGTTTTCCATGTATCTACTGCCCTTGTCCACCTTGATGACTGTAGTCACGGTGCTGTCTAATGAGCTTCGATGAATTTCTGCTATACATCCTACAGGTGGTACACACTGCTGCTGCTGCGGGTTGGTGGTGGAGGGGCTGACTTTGAGGACGTGTTATATTTCAACCAAGCTATTTTATCCTGAATTATGTCAAGTCTCTTGAGTCAGGTCAAGGAGGCGGAGATGAGAGGGAAGGTTGGTCATGGGATGAGGCCAGGGGTGGGGAGATTTTGAAACTGGTAAAGTCCACATTGAGACCATTGAGTTGTAGGCTCCCAAGGCGGAATATGAGGTGATGCTCCTCCAGTTTCCAGGTGGCGTCATTGTGACACTGAAGGAGGCCTAGGATGGACATGTTGCCCAGGAAGTGGGAGGGGCAGTTGAAATGGTTCGCGACTGGAAGGCGTTATCGTTTGTCATGAACAGAGCACAAGTGCTCTACAAAGCGGTCTCTGAGCCTCCACTTGGTCTCACCAATATAGAGGAGGCCACATTGGGAGCAGCGGATGCAATAGACCACATTGATAGATGTGCAGGTGAACATCTGTCTGATGTGAAAGGTTTGTCTGGTGCCTTGAATAGAGGTGAGGGGGGGAAGGTGTAGCACTTCCTGCAGTTTCAGGGAAAGCTGCTGGGGGTGGTGGGGTTAGTGGGGAGTGTGGAGTGGGCGAGGGAGTTGCGGAGAGGTCTACACAACCTGTCCATTTTCTCTCCCACCCATCTGCTCCTCCCACCTCACTGACCAATCCCCACCACTCCCTACCTGCACTCCCTTATCACCATCCCACCTACTGTACCCAGCCCTACCCCTCCTGTCTATTTATTTCTGAGCTTCCTTCCCCAACCCCCGACCCCCAATTTCTGAAGAAAGGTCCCAACCCGAAACATCAACCTTCTTGCTCCTCTGATGCTGCCTGGCCTGCTGTGTTCCTCCAGCTCCACACTATGTTATCTCTGACTCCAGCATCTGCAGTTCTTACGATCACACAATGGATAAGAAATGTCTGTAACTCTCTTCCACAAAAAGCAATGAATGCTGGATCAATTTTTAGTTTGAAACATGAATTGATAAATTTTTGTGTTAAAGGATCAAAGCTGGGATAAATGGAGTTATGTCATCAGATCAGGCATGAGTGGTGTAATGGGCATGAGGAGCTAAATGGCCTCATGTTCAAGCTTCATGGTATGAAATGTTCACTCATATTGTTGACACACGATCTTCTTTCCAGAATCCATACAGAGATTCTCAACAGTCCAATCTTTTTCCAAATGGATGCCCAGTACATTAAAAGTGAACCCTCCTAGCAACATACCATATAGCTGGTAGCTCAACCTGCTTTGAACTAATTAATTCCAGCTAAGATTGTCTACAAATTTATTTTAACATGCTCAGTGATGATGAAAAGTCTACTTTAGTATTGGTAATCCAGGCACCACCTTTAATCATGAGCTCTAATTCGGAATGCTGATTTGCCACATGCTGGGACTCAACTCCAATCTGTGGTGTGAAATTCTCAACAGTTGTGTACTACCTTCAATGATCCTTGCATCCTTCCTAAGCGACCATATCTTTTCATTTGCACCTATAGAATGCACTTTTTGATCAATCTGATTACAGCGTCAACCATGCCAAATATCTGTCCAAATTTTTCTTTGAATGATTTTATGTAGACTTATAAATATATTTGCTTTAATTTCTCTTTGCGTATGACTAGTTGATCGGCTTGATTCTGTATTTTTGTTCAGCATTTAATTTGCTTCATTGATAAAAGTGCTGGTTTGCGGAGGAGGTAATGTCACGTTGCATTGAGTTCCACATGTTCTGTAAAATTTCAAACAATCTATGGATGTAGACAGTGAATTCTACTTTCAGTAGGGAGTCGGTGTATTCTGTACACCTCTTGACAACCTCATTATTATGCTTGATCATTAATATAGTTGTACTTATTGCCATTGGGTAATAAACCATTGTTAACTAAACTTTGCCTCATCTGTAAAAACTGTCTGATGGTTTACTCCTTCCCACTGATCATTAGGCAGACCTAAGACAAATGAAAACCAAAGTGGGACTGGTTGCTGAAGGGGACTGGAGAACCCTTCCTCTGAACCACATACTGACAGAAATCATCGGTACAACTAGTTCCCACTGTTCACAATCTGTACAATATCACAGATTATGACTGACAAACCTTGATGCCTTTTTAAATTTTTTTGTAGTTGTTCCAATCTTCCCATGTGCAGTGTTTTCATAGAACTGAAGATCTGAAACAAATGCAGAAATTGTGGGTGAAACTCAGCAGATCTGGTAGCATCTGAGGAAAGAAAGCAGAGTTGACATTTCGAGCCCACTGAACCTGATGAAATGTCACTGGACTGGAAGGGTTAACTCTGTTTTCTTCCCACGGATGCTGCCAGACCTGCTGAGTTTTGCCAGCAATTTCTAATTTTGTTGCAGTGTTTTAGTAGCCTACTACATAATCTGACCTCCCCATTTGATGCATTTTGTTACATTTGATTGGAAGTTCTGAGAGGTTGTTCATATTCGACTGTCCTGCTTGGGTGTAATTTGCAATCAGTAAACTGGGCTGAGCTTCCACTGAAAATGTTGTTTCATACAAATGCGGAAACCTAAGTCCAGAGTGACATTTTTCCCAAAAAATGCCGAGAAATATTCACTGGAATGATTTTCTTCTGAATACACATTGGCTTCTGTTTACTTGGTTATTATTGTACAGGCATTTGTCAAGTTTATATCTGAGAAAAATTTCGTTATTTTTCAATGTATTAGTGTCAGAATGAATTTTGTGGCTTTTGAGTCTGTTCTGTCACTGCCTCGAAAATGTGTGCAATATTAGCCTTTTTTCAGTCTGTTCTCTCCTGCTTGATGGGCTCAAAATAACCATCAATGCCTCACAAACCTCAACTTTTCTCTTATTTTAGGCAGGGATAAATACCTTCCATCTCTAGGGATCCATTTGATTTGATCTCATTTATTCTGTAAGGACTTCTGCTTCACTTAGGTGAAAATTGTCAATTGTATTTATCACTATATGTATCGGTATTTCACTTGTGCCTTCCTTGGTGAATTCTTAGGGAAAGTAATTATTTAACGTTTTAATTACATGACATTTTAATCTCTTCTCCGAGCCATCTTTCAGTGTTACAGTACTGAAAGTATTTTCGTCTTATATTTTGTGTGGAAAATTATGCTTTCCACTCCCACAAATGTTCTGTTGCCCTCTCAACCAACCTTTCAATATATCTCTGCCTGCTCTCAGCACCTCCAGGTAGGAGCTGTCGAACTCATTTTTCCTCCTTAATGCACTTCTAATTAATTTGTTAATTCATGTGAGATTGTATTTGTATAATCTACTCTTGTAATCAGGTTGTGTGTTTTTTTTTAATCTAGTTAAATTGGATTTTTTTAACCAAAGTTCATTGAGATTCACTTCCTTGAAAGCCCAATCAGAGCAGCATTAAATGGGTTAGAGCAATGTTTTTTAAAGGTCACTCTGACAACACGGGGCCCTTTGCTGATTTTCCTTCATGCAGAGGCTTTAATTTGTATCGCTGTGCATCTATGAAACTAGTAATTGAACTATAGCAGTTCTTCCAAGGATATTAAAGAATGCCAGGTTACTCAGCTTATTTCAATGTGAGTAGCTCCTGGGAATAGCACACATTGCAGCTAACTGTTGCATGGCCTGTGAATTACCATCTCCGATTTTTAACGAGTGTGAAATGACAGTTCTGTTGGTGTTGAAAGCACTAGCCTCAGTACTAGAATACTCACTTGTACTATGCAGGCATAAATACATGGTCTTCATGTTCTGTCAAAGGTCTTGCATATGTTTAGACCTATTAATCACAATGTTTATCTCGCACAATCTGTCCTTTCACTGACAAGTCTCCAAAATTGTGTTGCACGTTGAACTTGCATCTGTTCTATGCAAGTCCCTTAATTAACAGCAAAGAAAACAAGATGAAAAGATCTTTCTAATATGAGTGATTAAGTTAGATGAGGTAAGAATCATCATGTAGCAATTCAATGGTGTTTTTGACGCTGAAAATTCTTTTCCATGCTTTGCAGTTTTAACTATAACTGGGAGCAAGATCTCTGTGCAACACTCTTTCCCCCCTTTATATTCAGCATCATGCCTCCATAATCATGCTGGTTTCTGCTTGTATTGCACAAGAGAATATCAATGCATGGGACTGCTATTTCTTGCATGCTTTAATTAAAAGATGGGTTTAATTAACAGCAGATTGGTAGACTGGTATTTTCATTTGCTTTACTTGCACTGTAAACTGAGGAACATTCAAAAGATTGGTAGATCACACTTGAGGGAAGAAAATCTGGATGCTCATGCAGGCAACGTAAAGAGCTTCTATAACACACCAAGCTGTGTCCATGGAGCAGTATATCAAACTCAAAACCCTTACAGGGGCACCGATGGGAAGATACCACACCCAGCGTAAGTTCTGAATCCCTGGTTGGAGGATTTTTGAAACTCTTCAGCGTCAAGTGCACCATGCATGATTCTGCAATCAACCAACAGGCGGCAAAAAAAAAACCTGCGAGCCCAACTTGACTACCATCAATCATATGAAGAGCATCAAAGTGCCTGGGGTCTATGGAATTCCATTTGAAACTTTGAAGAGTGAAGGCCTTGTCCTACACAGCAAGCTGTATACATTTCTTTCATGGCCTGTTGGGACAGGGCAGATTCCACAGGATCTTTGTGATGCCTTTATCATCACCTTGCACAAAAACAAGTCAGAAGACTGCTCCGAATACCATGGGATCACTCTCCCTTCCCAGTCACAGCAAGATCTTTGCTAGAGTACTTCTGAACAAACTTGTGCCTGACATCACAGAAAAGAAAAATCTCCCTGAGAGCTGCTGCAGTTTCGGAGCAAACAGGCACTGCAGATATGGTATTTGTATGTGGACAAACGCAAGATCAGTGTCACAAGTAAAACAGAGGTCAGTACATCACTTTTACACAACACTCAAGGCATTCAATACTGTTGGACTTTGGAAACTCTTTGTAAAACATGGATGCCCTTGGTAAAGTAGTATTTTGAAAATCAGTGTGAATAAGCCAAGCAGAACACCTTGTGTTCCTTCTGAATCTCTAATGTGGTGAAGCAGGGATATGCTCTGGCCACAAAGTTATTCACCATCTTCTTCAGCATGACCCAGCAGCAGGCACTGAGACCTTGAGAACTGAGGTTTATGTATGCTGCCAGACTGATGATATCTTTTCAAGCTCAGGCAACTTCAAGCTCCCACAAAGGCACAATGTTGCCCATCACTTTACCAGTTTGGGGACCATTATCCGAGTTGATGCCACCTCAGCAAGGAAGTGGACCAGTAGTATTCCAAAAGCAAAACAGTGCAGTCAGCAGACTCTAAAGTGAGTATAGAGCAACTGCGACCTCAGATAACAGACCAAACTCATTCTTTTAAATTTCATGGAATGTAGGTCCGGTCAACAATAGATTGTTAATAGCTGAAGCCTAAGCACTCATCCTTGTGTTATCCCATTAGTTACGGCCTGTCTATCCAAAAATGTCCCATTTATTCCTGATCTTTGTTTTCTGTCCATTCACCAATCCTAATTCATTCTGATATGCTGTCACCAATCTCACAAGCCCTGTTTTACAGAATAGCCTCTTGAGTGAGACCTTGCTGAAAGTTGTTTTAAAATCCAAACTGCTATATCTCGTGGTTCTCTCCTATCCATCATGCTTGATACATCCTCGCAAATACTTATTAGATTTGTCAGACATGATTTCCCTCACTTAAATTTGCATTAACTCCGCTCAATCATATGACGATTTTCTAAGTGCACTGTTATCTAAACCTTTCAGCGATCATGATCTGTGACTCTTCTTGCTAACCACAATTGTTCCACTTCTCCTATAGGTTTCTCTGTCTAATGCAAAGTCTGTTCCAAATTATGAATGAGTATACATTTCTTTCAAACACAGAAAAAGTGACTCAATATGGCTCATAAAAGGAGTTCGTTTGGGATGGGCAAAAATACCCACATCCCATGAATGAATAAAATATAAGCATCATTACAGCATCTTTTTTAAAATTATATTGACAAGATTCTCTGTTTGGGAAATCATGAACCTTTCTGATTTGATTTGATTTTTTATTGTCACATGTACAGAGGCACAGTGAAAAGTGTTGTTATGTGTGCAGCACAGACAGATCATACCACCCAAAGAGCATGAGGGTAATCGAACAGAGCAAAAAATACAATGTTACAGTTGCAGAGAAGGTGCACCAAGAATGAGATCAAAACTAAATTTAAAATATCTGTTAGTACGTGTGTTTAAGCTCTTGCATCTTCTGCCCAATGGAAGAGGTTGGAAGAGATTTTAAGAGATTCTATGGTAACCATTTAAACTATGTTGGATGATTGGGCATGCAGAACCTGAAACCAGCCCAAGTGCAGCCCTAGGTGCAAAAGAATCAGTTGCATGTAAAAAGTGTACTGTCAGATAGCAGGTTGCCCTTTGTATGATAATATTGAAACCTTAGTACTGAAACGAGTTTCCAAAATCAAGCAGAATGCTTTCTCATCAAAGAACATCATTAGATCTATTGGAATTTGTGAAATGAGATTTTATTAATTTTAAATGGTTGTGCATTAAGTCTGATAAGTATACATCTAATTCTGTTCACTGACTAAGGAATTATAGCACCAGGTTCCTTTTCTAATCAGTGCTGAATTAAATCACAGAAAAGCTGGTACTTTGAACATAATCAAAATAAAGTGCGTCAGATAGCCAACCATAATTTGCAGCAGGTTAGACCAATTCTGATGATTCTTTGTCAGGCTGTCCAAATAGGTTACAGTATATCTGTGGTGAATTGTACATTAACCCCAGAATGTCCACTTGTTTTTGAGTTGCTGTAAAGCTAAGGATCTATAAACCGATGGAGTGTGAGTATTAAATTATGTTTTATTCCCTTGTGTGCTGTATTTACCTGATTATAAACAACATTTCAAATCCATGTGGATGCTGAGAATTTCCTAATTGGCGTTTAGCGGTACTTATTCAATCTTAATTTACAAATAAAGAATGAGGATTCTGTTTGCAGAATTGTGTGTAACATGTGCAATATATTTAGAGTTTCCACGATCATGGATTTCCATTTTATTTTAAATGAACAATAGATTGGTAAATCTGCTTCTGGTGTTATCTACATTAATAGAAAATGATTTTTCAAAATCTGAAGTCAAGGAATAAAGGACAGAAGTTAAGCCAGTCATATTGCCATGTGTTAAAGAAAACCAGTTGTGCCATTAACTTGGCAGTGTAACATTGGGCCATATAGAATCTCTCTGTAGGCAAAAATGTATTTCTCCATTTTGCCATTCACTCCTCCATAAACAATAGTTTCTCCATTTTACATTAATCCACAACCTTGAGTATTCAGCAGTTCGTAGTTGAATTTTATTCTTCTTAATGCTACTTTTCAAAATAGGGTACTGTCAATCAGATTGCTGGCATATGTCTGGCAGTCCAGGACTGGAGTGCATAGTCTTAGATTAAAGGGGGTGCCAATTTAAGACTGAGATGAAGAGGAATTTCTGCTCTGAGGGTTGAGTCTTTGGGACCCCTTGCCGTAGAGGTTTGTGGGGCTAGATTCCTTGTGTACATCTAAGGCTGAGATGGATAGATTCTTGATCCTCAGGGGAATCAAGGGTTCTGGGGAAGAAGCAGGAAAGTGGAGGTGAGAAATGCTGGTCAGATCAGCTATGATTCCATTGAATGGCAGGTTTGAGGAGCCAAACAGTCTCCTCCTGTTCTTATTTCCTACAGTTTTATAAATGAATATCTTCCCTGAATGATTGATTACAGGAACAAAGAAAGAAAACTGGAAACTACTTCTGGGCAGTTTGGGAGGCAGTGGTGTAGGTTGGGTAGGGAGTTGGGAATAGGCACTGTGAGAGGAGAAGGATCCTGCGATGAATCGTGCATGTTTAATTTAAAAGTGCATTTCTGAACTGACTTACCAGGATAAATGCTGGTGGTGCATTTCTCCTGACCCCATAGTCTATATCTCAGGAGTCGTATGCTGGAATTCACCCAGCTCTGTGTAGACAATTTCATTTTTCTTTAGAAACTACAAGACAATTAAGGATCCTGGTTGACAGACACTGATTGGTAGCGGCAGTTATTGTTAATATTGCAAGTGGTTAAGTGTCTGATTGGGGCTAATTGATTCATTAATTAAATAGGTTTTTTTTTAAAGGGAGAACAGGTGGGACTAGTGTGTGTGGATAGAGCTGTTAGACTGACTGAGTGAGTTTTAAATAAACCTGGTCCATAAAGAAATGAGTCTGAGTTTGTCTCGCTGGCTTGGATCCAAAATCACAGTTATTTGCCAATTAACTAAAAGTGAATAGGTGTTACTTGCTCTAGCAGGAAGCTGGTTTATCACTTGAAACTTGAGTGTAAGTCAAAAGCTCTGTCTGAAAGTTGATAGGTTTTTCTGGAGCAGAGAGTGTGATGAGGTACAAGTGCTAACATGGGGATTTGGGTACGGGCGAGAATGCAGTGCAGAGTAGGGAAAGGAAGTGTTGCTTTTTATATTTTCAGCTGTTAAAAGTTGGTGAGTGCTCATGGCTTTACTGAATGAGATGGTAGATAATTGCTTGGTTAGTTTAAGATATTACCCCTCTAAAAATGGGCATTAATTAAAGCAAGTAATGGGGAGATCTAGGAATGCATTAAATTGATAGCTTGACTATTTAAACAACCTGAAATAGCTACAAACAACAGGTCAGAGCTAGTTTTCAACTGGATAATTAATATTTATTTCAATCACAGGATTTAGCTGTAGTTGGCAAGGCCATTATTTATTATCCATCCCTAATTGCCCTTCAATAACTGATGAGCTGCTTAATCAGATTGCTGTGGTCCATGTGGTTTAGCTACATCTGCAGTCCGGTTGGGCAGGGAGTTTGAGGATTTTGGCCTAATGGTATTGTAGGAACAGCAACATGGTTTCAAGTTGCGCTAGTGTGTGGCTTTTGGAGGAGAATGTAAAGGTGATGGCATTCCCATGTATTGGCTGCTCTTGGTGGTAGGGATCACCATTTGGAATATGCTGCGTCAAGATCCTTGCTGAATTAATGCAGTGGCTCGTGTGAATAGTCCACAGTGGTGGGGATAGTGAATGGTGAAGGTGTTACAAAGGATGCCAGTCAGGAAAGCTATATGGTCCTAGATGGTGTCTTGGAGTGTTGTTTGAACTGCGCTCATCCAGGCAAGTAGGGAGTATTCCATCACAAGCCTTGATGGACAGGCTTTGAGAAATCACGAGTGGTAACTTGGCACAGGATTCCCAGACTCTGACCTGCTTTGATCATTGTAGTACTTTTATAGCTGGTCAGTTTCTTCTCTTTTTTTATTTTTGGTCAACGATAACCCTGTTAGTAATGGTGGCAGTTGTTACACTGAACATAAAGGGATGTTGGTTGGATTCTGTCTTGTTAAAAATGCTAATTGCCTGTCATTTGCGTGGTGTGAATGAGCAGTCGATAGTTGCGTCACTTACAAATGATAGCTTAGCATAATTCTCCCATTTAATGGGCCATGAAGTATTCCAACAAGGAAGGCCATGAAGAAGTCTTCTTGGACCTTTGGCTGGAACTAATGACATCCAAGGTTCAAATTCAGGAGAGACCTCACTCAACATTAAATGCAATTCTCCCAAGTTCCCCACCAGAGCCCGTGTCGTTTCAAAGCCTGGGACAATTCTGCTGCTTTTTCCAGCAGGCAGTCACACTCCTTTGGCAAGATTCCTTCTGTGGTCAAGGAGCGTTTGACTAGCAGTGAAGCAGGATCAATTACATAGGCATGACTAAGAAGGGATTCTGTACAGTGAGTGAAAGCAGCCAATGACCAAATTAAAAAGCAGAACCACAAAGTTTATAATCCCTGAATTACTGGGTTAACTTGAGGCTGAAGAAAAATAGCATCAAGCAATCAAAATTAGAAAATTGATGGAGGAAAATTACTGCAGATGCTGGAATCTGTACTGAAAACAAAAAATGCTGGAGATCGCAGTGGGTCAGGCAACATCCATGGAAAGAAAACAAACAAAGTTTTGAGTCGAGATGTCTCTTTATCGGAGCTGTAAGTCATCTAGATTTGAAAAGATAGCTTGTTTTCCCTCCATAGATGCTGCCTGACCTGCTATGATCTCTAGAATTTTTTTTGTTTTGAGAATTGAATATGTGTCTCCCAAATTATCATGGGAGAAAAGAGCTTTGATTATGGGACACTGGAGCTGGTATTGGAGGTAGAAGGAGCTGAACTGATAGAATAGCCTGTACCTGAACTAAACTGGGAGTAGCCCAGTGAAGAAATGTACTGGACTGCAGAAAGGATTTTAAACCAAAAAGTGACAAAGAGGGAAAGACATTTAGAAGATTTGGAAACTTAAAAAGAAAAGACAAAGTAAGACTGCCGGGTAACACTGGTAGTAACAACCAGTGTGTGACAGGAACTGACAAAATTTACAAATAATTAGGCTGAAATAAAGGCAAAATACTGCAGATGTTGGAAATCTGAAACAAACACACAAAGTGCGGAGAAACTGAACAGGTTGAGCAGGATATGTGGAGAGAGGTAGACAGACAGAGTTAAAGTTTCAGGTCTGGTATGACACTTCTTTAGAACAAAATTCTGAAAGGGTCATACTGAAATTTGATTCTTCTGAACTGACTCAAACTAAACCAGTGCCCCCTAATCATTTAGAGATAATAAGAACTGCAGATGCTGGAGTCAGAGATAACACAGTGTGGAGCTGGAGAAGCACAGCAGGTCAGGCAGCATCAGAGGAGCAGGAAAGTCGATGTTTCAGGTTGGGATCCTTCTTCAGAAATGGCCCCATTTCTGAAGAAGGGTCCTGAACCGAAACATCAACTTTCCTGCTCC
>JAHRHZ010000266.1:15604685-15645836 GCA_024137785.1 Ginglymostoma cirratum
TAGAGATAATAAGAACTGCAGATGCTGGAGTCAGAGATAATACAGTGTGGAGCTGGAGAAGCACAGCAGGTCAGGCAGCATCAGAGGAGCAGGAAAGTCGATGTTTCAGGTTGGGATCCTTCTTCAGAAATGGCCCCATTTCTGAAGAAGGGTCCTGAACCGAAACATCAACTTTCCTGCTCCTCTGATGCTGCCTGACCTGCTGTGCTCCTCTAGCTCCACACCTGTGTTATCCCCCTAATCATTTGTTTTTGTCTATGCCATAAAATCAGCAGCACAATCCCTTCATCAATTAACATCGTAGGTACCTGTGTGAGGCACATACTGACTCTCATATTTTCTTGAAAATGATTTTTGGACGCTTTTCCAAGTGAATTGCCGACCTTTTTTCAAAAGAAAAGTCATCCTCACAGAATTGAGAACAAAACCAGTCTGCCTCTGTTTTTAAAAATCAAAAATTCCCAAATGATAATGTATTGTACACCTTTATCGTGGCATCCCATTGTCTAAGATGGAAAAATGCCGAGTACTACATGGAGTCTTCCCTACAGCTTCATTGTTTAACTTACTGCTTTAAAATATGCCACTGCCTTGCTTTGTTTGTGAGCGTGCTTGAACGTTGGGTGTTGCAACTTGTTAGAGACCAGAGAAGGATCAAGGGCCAATTTAAAAGATTGACTAGTTCAGAATTGGAGATTTTGTTAGAGCAAGGAGGAGCCACTTCCTGTGGCAGATGGTTTGGTGACCAACAGACTCAGATTGAATGTCATTGGCAAAGAATCAGGTGATTGAGAAGGAATTGTTTTATCTAGTGACGTGTGATCAGGGATGCACTCTCTGACAGGCTAGTGGAATCAAACTGATGTCTCTGCTACTGCTGTACTTTTTAAAAATTCACTCTTGGGATATGGGCGTCGCTGGCATTTATTGTCCATCCCTTGTTTCTCTTGAGAATGTGATAGTGATGGTGAGCTGCCACCTTGGGCTGCTGCAGCCCATATGCTGTTAGGGGGAATTCCAGCAACAGTGAAGGAAGAAAAATGCATTTCTAAGTCAAGATGGTGTGTGGCTTGGAAGGGACCTTGCAGGTGGTGGTGATCCCATGTATCTGTTGCCCTCGTCCTCCTTGATGGAAGTGGCTGAGAGTTTGGAAGGTGCTGTCTAAGGATCTTTGGTGAATTCCTGCAATGCATCCTTTAGATGGTACACAATGCTGCTAATATGGTGGAGTGATTGAATGCTTGTGGATGGGGTGCCAATCAAGCAGGCTGCTTTGTCCTGGATGAGTCGAGGTTCTTGAGTGTTTTTGGAGCTGCACTCATCCACTGGAGTACTTCATCACAGTCCTGACTTGTGCTTCGTAGATGGCGGACAGGCTCTGGGGAGTCAAGAGATGAATCACTAGCTGCAATATTCCTTGCCTCTATCTGGTTCTTGTAGCTACCGTATTAATATGCAAATATCAGCTGTTCCTTTCCTATTGAAAATCTTGCATTACTGATGCCCCTGCAGCTGGCCCCATGGCATCAACATGCACTGTAAAGCTGGCTTTCCAAGAGGTTTTTAAAAGAAATAAATATTTGAAGGAGGAAAATTTGCAGCACTCAAAAAGGTGCATGGGAATGGAACTAATTTGAAAGCTCTTTCAATGAGCCACACTCAATGGGTGTACTCTATATAAAATGGTTATACGAACAGGAAGGGTTTAGAGGGATATGGGCCAAATGCTGGCAAATGGGATTAGATTTATTTAGGACATCTGGTCAGCATGGACAAGTTGGACCGAAGGGTCTGTTTCCATGCTGTACAGCTCAGTGACTCTATGAATCGTCTCCTTTCGTGCTGTTTCATTCTTCGATTTTTGGAACTAGCTTTGTGAGATTGTTGAGAATTCAGAGCATTGATAAATGGTATTTTTGATCTCTCAGCTGTTGTGTTCAGGTTTTTATTACTGTATGCTGGTAAAATATCTTGTTACTTGATTGAATGCAGTTACCATGCCTTACTACAGCCAGATTAGCCATTTAGAATGTAGTGATCAGCAGTGGGAAAGGCCACATGCGAAATGCTCCTGGCAGTTTGGAAAAACAATACATTATTTTTGCAGACAAAATAAAGTTAGGAATGTATTTGGCACACTTTTTCCCCATGGTAAAAGAAATTCTGGGTTTAAGATCCTTACAAGTCGTCTGTGCTTATTTTGACAGGACAAACTGAGCCAAGGCTATCAACAGTGAACACGTCTTAAACACAAAATGATAAATATTGACAGAAGGTTATATTATACAAGTAGCTACACACATGCCGTTTGTAATACAGAGTCCCATTCAGATCTCTATCAACAGAACCCAACTGGAGCTGTCCCTGGAGCACATCAGTGCTTTTTGCATGATCCAATGTTTACTAATTCAGGTCTCAAAATTGTCTGATGTAATGAATAATGTGCCTTTCAATTTTTTTTATTGCCTGCATACTGGCCTCAGTTTAAGTTAAGATGGTGAGGAATTTGTTAGAAGTCTTTTTCACTTGATAGGTGCTGTGGGTGAATTTATGGAAGAACTGAAGCCTTCGAGTTTTGATTCAGTGACACAGTCGCCTAGTCTGGAGATTCCATTGCTCTGTTAGTATTTTAAATCCATTGAACTGGTCAATAGAAGATTCTGGTCAACTGCACAATGAAACTGACGATGTGTAATATTATTGTTGGCTATAAGCATGTGCCTAGTGTAAACCCTAGCTCAAACGATATGGAGTTTGAAGTTCTGCCTTATTCTTTTTAGGCATGCAGGGAGGTAGTGTGGAGGGGAGCAAGGTATATTTTCAGCAGCTCCATAGCTTCTCCCACTGTCTTTAAATGATCAGACTGTATGACTTCCAAACAAAAACAGTTAACATTTTGGGTCCAGTGACCCTTCCTCAGAACTTCCTCAGACCCTTCCCGAAACGTTAACTCTGTTTTTCCTTCACAGATGCTGCCAGACCTGCTGAGCTTTTCTAGCAACTATGTTTTTGTTCCTGATTTACAGCATCTGCAGTTCTTTTGGTTTGTATTTAGCGTATGACTTCCAATCTGAGTTGAGCAGCTATTTCTCCACATTTAACATTGGGCAATCCAAAGCCTTTGGCTGAGTTTTCATTCTGAGTTTGGAAGCCTGACATGTGCATTTTTAATGCCCTGGTCCCCCGTTATTTGAGTACCTGATACGGTATGTAAAAAGTAGCTGAATTAATCATCAGGTTCATTGCCCAGTGATGGACTTCCAATGTTGGAAACCCTTCAACACTGAAAGATGAGCGGCCTCAGCATTGAAGGTGAAACAAATCATTTGTTGGCCCTGAGATGTGTTGCCCATCACAAATTGCCCTCTACTACCAAGACCACCTGTTTCAATATCCATAACATCACATGTAACATTGACTCAGCTCATTCGCTGCTAAAATCCTCATTTATGTCTCTGTCATCTGCAGTCTTAAGTATCCAATGTGATCATGCCAGTCTCCTGTCATTCGATTCTCTGTTAATGCAAGGTCATCACAAAGGTACTTTTTCTTCCTGTAATTAGCTTGAGTCCAAATTCCGCTAAGCTTTTGCATTCATATAACTCTGCTCTTTGAATATCTCTGATTTTAATGGCTTCACCAATGGATGCTATGCCTTAAGCTTGCCAGGGCCACAAGCTCCAGAATTCCTTACCTAAACCTTTGTTTCTTTCCTTCTTTCTTTAGGATGATCATTAAAACTCACTTCTATGACCAAGTTTATGAGCCTGTATAATAGCACATCCCTGAAGTGACTGTCAATTGTTGCTCCATAATGCTCCTGTAAAGCACATTGGCTGCTTCATTGAAGGCTTTAAGTTGTTAATGGACCCAAGGCTCACTAGGTTATAAATCCTGAGCTATCGAATGGTGAGGATGCTGTGAGATCACTGATGGTGAAAGGTAGTGAAAAAACAGGCCACTGATGTTACTATATCAACTCTCAGCTAAGAATGCCTCTGACGTTTCACCCTGGGGCTTAAGAATGGGATAGGCTTGGATTGCAAGAGAGTGATCTGGCCAAGGTCTGTGAATTGGTGTTGGTAACATGTTACATTAGCTCAGACCAGTACCTCTTCCAAACCAGACAAACATCAAGATCCTAGTTCTTCACTAAAAGAATAAAGTTGCCAGATTCAGCAATTGTAAAACATCTTTTTTACTATGCAAGAATCAGCAAACCAAACACTAAGTATCATTGGTCCAATACTCTTAAAATCCAGAATTAACATGAATTATGAGGAAAATAGTAGATGAGTGTTGTGTTAAATAATACTTTAACTGGCAGTTACAGATGTTACAGATTACCTCACTGGTCCATTCAAATTTTAGCGATAACAATGAATCATAAAATTCTTCAACCTCTATTTTCCTCACGACAAATTTCATCTCCTCACCTAGAAATAAACTGATTCCCAATAGACAGCTACTATACTCCATGCAAACTCCACAAATCCAGTCCTTGCCCAGAGACACAATATTCCAGATATCATAGAATCCCTACAGTGTGGAAACAGGCCCTTCAGCCCAACAAGTCCACACTGGCCCTCAGGCCATCCCACACAGACTCATCCCCCCCCTCTATAACCCACCTAACCTACACATCCCTGAATGCTATGGGCAATTTAGCATGGCCAATCCAACTAGCCTGTACATCTTTGGACTGTGGGAGGAAACCACAGCACCCAAAAGAAACCCATGCAGACATGGGGAGAATGTGCAAACTCCACGCAGACAGTCACCCGAGGGTGGAATCAAACCCGTGTCCCTGGTGCTGTGAAGCAACAGTGCTAACCACTGAGCCACTGTGCTGCCCTATGTCACACATCACTGATTCCAGATCTAACCTCTTTTGTCTTCTTAGCCAGTTGTGCTGACCTTCTCCTGAATCTACATCCCACTGCCATGGCCGGGCCATACTCTGATGTCTACTCAGAGACATGCTTCTGGCTCTCCAGCCGTACTGTTGCCAAAATCTGCCAGTCACCTGAATCTCCTCACAAGGGCTAGCTTGGTCACAGGATCATGTCTTCACATTGAACATTAGGCCAAGTGATCACATTTTTACACCATATGCCATGCTGGTCCACTGCTGAGGCATGTCCCTTCACATCGTTCAATGTAGCTCAATCTCACCTTCAGTTCAGACTCCATTCCAAGCTCCGTCCATCTCAAAGCACTCAAGTTCGATGTAAAAGGAAATATTAATACAGTTGCAGATGAGGAGCTACTCAATGCAAGTTCAACATATACCGCTGTCGTTAGGACCAAGGAAGGGAAAATGACTAGGGCAGTCTTCCAGCCTTATCTTCAGCTTGCACCTCATCTGCTTAAAGATTCTCGCCACTAGAATGAGAGTTTGCAAATTGCAGCATTTTCTAGTTCAATGAGTTTGCCTTCTCTTGTGCCCAGTATGAAAGTTTAGACTGTGCATGGCCTGTATTGGTGAGGCAGTATAACATAGCTGCACATGCTGTGAGGAAGGAGCAGGAAGGGTGTGAAAGATGGCAAAGTCATTTAATGAAAGAAAGTGTATGCAGTGTGAACTATCAAAGAATTTAACAGAAATGTGAGAAATAATCCATCCGAACAATATATAAGTAGAACGTTGTTTGACACAGCAGCAGCTGTGTTGAGTGTGTGCGTATAATCAGAAGGTGGTGTAACAAGATGTCCTATTGCAATTGAAGAACAGTTGCAAGGCTCTGTTCACAGTGAGATAGACTCCTTGACAGTCTTGGTAAGGTCATTAAATGTTTTCTGACACAGTGCATCTAGGTCTTTTGCACTCATTTCCAGCTGAGGACATTGGATCAACCTTCCTTACTGCACTACCAAAACATTTTTTAAAAGTATATTTCATTCATGGGAACCGAGCATCACTGCCTATGCTACGATTTATTGTCCATCCCTAATTGTCCTTCAGAAGGTGGTGGTGAGCTATCCTTTTGAAATATCGCTGTACTTGGGGTATGGGGAACCCACAGTGCTATCAGGCAGAGAATTCCATTATTTTAGCACATTTAGAATAAAGGAACAGTGATGTCCCACAGCACTGGAGAGTAGCCAGTGTTGTCTCATTGTTTAAGAGGGGTAGCAGGCATAATACAGGAAATTACGGAGCTGTGAGCCTCGTGTCAGTGATGGGGAAATTTTTGGAAAAGAGTTTCAGGGACAAGATCTATACGCCTTTAGAAGCAAATGAACATAATAGCGATAGACCATGGTTTTTCTGGGGAAGGTTGTGCATCACTAACTTGATCAGATTCTTTGAGGAGGTTACAAAGGTGATTGATGAGGGATAAGCAGTTGATGTTGTCTATGTAGACTTCAGTAAAGCCTTTTGACAAGGTCCCTCATGGCAGACTGGTACCAAAGGTGAAGTTGCATGGTATCAGGGTGAGCTGGCAAGATGAATACAGAACTGGCATAGCCATAGGAGACAGAAGTTAGCGGTGGAAGGATGCTTTTCAGAATGGAAGACTGTGAGTAGTGGTGTTCCACAGGGATCAGGCTGGGACCTCTGCTGTTCTTGGTCTATATATATGATTTGGAGGCAAACTTAGCTGGTCTAATTTGTAAGTTTATGGATGATACAAAGATTGGTGGAGTTGCAGATAGTGAGGAGGATTGTCAGAGGATACAGCAGGATATCGATCAGTTAGAGGTGTGAGTAGAAAAATGGCAGATGGAATTTAATCTGGACAAATGTGAGGTGATGCATTTTGGCAGATCAAATTCAGGTGTGAATTATACTGTAAATGGCAGAACCCCTAGGAGCATTGATATGCAGAGGGATCCAGGTGTACATGTTCACAGATCACTGAAGGTGTCAGTGCAAGTAGATAAGGTTGTAAAAATGGCCAGTGGCATGTTTACCTTCATTGGAAGGGACATTCAGTACGAGGATAGACAAGTTATGCTGCAGTTTTATAGACTTTTAGTCAGGGCACGCTTGGAACGTTGCATACAGTTCTGGTCACCACACTCCCAGAAGGATGTGGATGTTTTGGAGAGGGTACAGAAAAAGTTTACCAGGATGTTGACTGGTATGGGAGATTTCAGCTATGAAGAAAGTTTGGATAGAATGTGTTTGTTTTCACTGGAATGCAGGAGGTTGAAGGGCGACCTAATAGAAGTTTATAAGGTGTGAATGGCATGGGTAGAGTGGAAAGAGGTCAATAACTAGGAGACACAAGTTCAAGGTGTGAGGGGGTTAGTTTAAAAGAGATGTAAACTCATGTTTTTCACACAAAGGGTGATGAGCGCCTGGAACATGCTGCAAGAGGAGGTGGTGGAAGCAGACACAATAGCAGTATTCAAGAAACACCTGAACAAATACATGGATAGGAATACGGATCCTGTAAGTGAAGACAGTTTTAGTATGGAAGGGAAAAATGTGTCAGTGCAGGCTTGGAGGACTGAAGGGTCTCTTCCTGTATTGTAATTGTCCTTTGTTCTATGTTCTATATCCAAAACCTGAAATTGGTTCAGGGAAGGGATGTAATCCCAATCCTTTGTCAGATAATTGAGTAATGTAGAAATATCACCATAGAGCCATTTACACATTTCGCTGCATTTTTCATGCTTTGTATCAAGCCGAGTTGTTCAGATAGTTAAGCAGTAAAATGTGTTGTTTCTGCAGAACCTTGTTTTTGAAAATGCTGTTGACAATAGGCTGGAAATGCGTACTATGGGGTTTGCCTTGAACTGTGTGGATTTCAAATTGAAGTTCAAATACATCCAGATGATTAATTTAACACTTTTTAATTAGGATATATACTATAAATAGGGACATTGCTCCTTCATAAACATAATGCAGCAAATAAGGTCAAATGTGACCAACCTCATAACTCAACTGATGAATTAGTGGAGCTGTGGAATCTCTGTCTCGGGAATGCATTTGAACGTTGTTGAATAAATTTGTTTTAATGTTAGATTGGCATCCTGAAGCTTTTCTTGAATTAGTTTGTCAGCAGTGAGTTTACTTTTATTGGCTTTATCTGTAGTTATTCTTTCCCTAGGAGGATGCCATAAAACAGAAGATGTAGATAGGAAAACTTTCATTTAGGCTTTCTGACAAAATGACTTAAGTTAATTGACCTTTTCCTTAACATTTTTCACTTTGCTGAATTTCTCCCCTGTCCTCCTCTCACCCCATTGATGTCATAGACACTCTGTCCTTTTGACAGAACCATTTTAAAGAGTGAAATATAAAACATGCAACTCCAGCATTTCAGAGCCCATTTCTTGCCTGCTGGAAGTTGTCTTAATAGTCAAACTGGGCCATTAGAAGCGAAATCAGGAAATTACTTTTCACCAATGTTGGGAGGAAATCTTCATGCCCTCAGAATCCACGAGATGCTGGCTCAGTTGAAATGTTCAACACTGAGTGATGAATTGCTGCATAAGGGTATCAAAGGCTATGGAACCTGAGCTATATAGTTGGACTTGTGGTGGAGATCACACCAAGTATAATTGAAAAGCTTGAGGGCCTGTGTCTTTTCCCAAGACTCAAGTAAGTTTGATCAACTGTAAAAGGTCAGAGGAGCATGAAAATTGGGTGTACAAACTCTTTTACCTTTCCATGTCAAGCTACCAGTGACTGACAAACCTTTTCAGATAGCTTCCCCAAAGAACAATCTTGGGCAAATGCACTGTTGATAGTTTCAAGAGGATTCAAAGGCATGAGTGGAAAATAGTCAAGCTTTGATAAATCACTGGTCACATTACCCTAGCCAAATCCTAGATAGTGTTGTGCACCACACTTTAGAAAGGATGTCAAGGCCATAGAATGCAAAGGAGATATACTTTGGAGGAGGAGTATCAGTTATATGTAGATACCAAAGAAACTGTGGTCATCCCTCTTAAGGTAAGGGAGGTAAAGCAAGATTCACTAAAGTAGAGATAACAAGGTGTGGAGCTGGATGAACACAGCAGGCCAAGCAGCATCATAGGAGCAGGAAAGCTCGACGTTTCGGGCCTAGACCCTTCATCAGAAATGGGGGAGGGGAAGAGGATTCTGAAATAAATAGGGAGAGAGGGGGAGGCGGATAGAAGATGGATGGAGGAAAGGATAGGTGGAGAGGAGGCAGACAAGTCGAAGAGGCGGGGATGGAGCCAGTAAAGGTGAGTGGAGGTGGGGGGGTAGGGAGGAGGTAGGTCAGTCCAGGGAGGACGGACAGGTCAAGGGGGTGGAATGAGGTTAGTAGGTAGGAGGTGGTGTGGGGCTTGAGGTGGGAGGAGGGGATAGGTGAGAGGAAGGACAGGTTAGGGAGGCGGAGATGAGATGAGCTGGGCTGGTTTTGGGATGTGGTTGGGGGAGGGGAGATTTTGAAGCTTGTGAAATCCACATTGATACCATTGGGCTGCAGGGTTCCCAGGCTGAATATGATTTGCTGTTCCTGCAGCCTTCGGGTGGCATCACTGTGGCATTGCAGGAGGCCCAGGATGGACATGTTGTCTGAAGAATGGGAGGGGGAGTTGAAATGGTTCGCGACTGGGAGGTGCAGTTGTTTGTTGCGAACTGAGCACAGGTGTTCTGCAAAATGGTCCCCAAGCCTCGGCTTGGTTTCCCCGATGTAGAGGAAGCCACAACGGTTACAGCGGATGCAGTATACCACATTGGCAGATGTGCAGGTGAACATCTGCCTGATGTGGAAAGTCTTCTTGGGGCCTGGGATTGGGGTGAGGGAGGAGGTGTAGGGGCAGGGGTAGCACTTCCTGCGGTTAAAAGGAAAAGTGCCGGGTGTGGTGGGGCTGGAGGGGAGTGTGGAGCGGACAAGGGAGTCGCGGAGGGAGTGGTACCTCCAGAAAGCAGATAAGGGTGGGGAGGGAAAAATGTCTTTGGTGGTGGGGTCGGATTGCAGAAGGCGGAAGTGTCGGAGGATGATGCGTTGGATCCGGAGGTTGGTGGGGTGGTACGTGAGGACGAGGGGGATTCTTTTTTGGTTATTATTGCGGGGACGGGGTGTGAGGGATGAGTTGCAGGAAATGCGGGAGACACGGTCGAGGGCTTTCTCGACCACTGTGGGGGGGAGGTTGCGGTCCTTGAAGAATGAGGACATCTGAGATGTACGGGAGTGGAATGTCTCATCCTGGGAGCAGATGCGGCGGAGGCGAAGGAATTGGGAATAGGGGATGGCATTTTTGCAGGAAGGTGGGTGGGAGGAGGTGTATTCCAGGTCGCTGTGGGAGTCAGTGGGCTTGAAATGGACATCGGTTTCTAGGTGGTTACCTGAGATGGAGACAGAGAGGTCCAGGAAGGAGACAGAAGTGTTGGAGATGGTCCAGGGGAACTTCAGGTTGGGGTGGAAGGTGTTGGTGAAGTGGATGAACTGTTCGAGCTCCTCGTGGGAGCACGAGGCGGCGCCAATACAGTCATCAACGTAACGGAGGAAGAGGTTCGGTTTAGGGCCAGTGTAGGTACGGAAGAGGGATTGTTCCAAGTAACCTACAAAGAGGCAAGCATAGCTTGGGCCCATGCGGGTACCCATGGCCACCCCCTTTGTCTGTAGGAAGTGGGAGGAATTGAAAGAGAAGTTGTTGAGGGTGAGGACAAGTTCGGCTAAGTGGATGAGGGTGTCGGTGGAGGGGGATTGGTCAGTTCTGCGGGACAGGAAGAAGTGGCGGGCCTTTAGGCCATCTGCATGGGGAATACAGGTATATAGGGACTGGACGTCCATAGTAAAAATGAGGTGTTAGGGACCGGGGAATTGGAAGTTCTGGAGGAGGTGGAGGGCGATTTTAGGGTGTCCTAAATTATGAATTGTTTGAATAGCTGATAAGGAAATATTATTTCCACTGGTAGAAAACTTAGTAACCAGAGGAAGCAGAAATTTAAGATAATTGGCAAAAGAACCAAGCTGGAAGGGAATGTGCAAATGAGGAGCATCATTTTTCATGTTATGATCTGGAATGCACTGCCTCGAAGCTAATGAATCATTATCGTGATGGCATCCGTTCTTTTTTTAACAAGATCTATTTTGGATTTAGCAAGCCAGAAATCTGGGAGTATTATAACATTCAGTGAGGCCTTAAAAAAATGGCTTAAGATCAGAAGAGTTTGGGTTGTAAAAGTAGTGAAAGAGCAAAAAATGTAACCATCTGAAGCTTCTGCCATCTCCAACAGAAACACCACCAGGATTTAAAAAGATTGAGAAAACAGCACAAATCAGAAAATTGAACAGGTAGTGGGAAAGTTCCTCCACTTGAAAACTGCATTAAGAAAAGATAAAAGTTAAAGCAGAGCAACAGGCCACTCAGAACCGTTCAAGGGTTGCCAAAAAAGTCAGTTTTTTTTTTAGCAGTTTAATGGAGGCAGTCGGTGGGGAATTTTGTTACCTTCAGGCTGCTAATCAGTCAGGAACTTAGGCTGCAGTAGAAGGCTTCAAGCCATCAAAATCTCAGGAGAAATCCAGGCAACAAAGGGGTGCAGTTACATATTAGTTTGGGCTAAGGAATAGCCCTTGGGGCTTAAAGGCTCAGAAGAAGCAATGTGCCTTTAATAGTTCACTGCAGCCGATAACAATGGTGAGGGAAGCTATAAGGAGTACTTGCTTTGTGCTGCTGAACAAGTCTGGAGCTCTGACAAGGAGCAGCTTTCGACAAAGGGCTCTTGTGGCACAGCAGTAGTGTCCCTACCTCTGAGCCTGGAGGCTGAGTTTCAAGTCCCATCCGCTCCTGAGATGCGTAATGATATCACTGATCAGGTTGATTTTAAGAAATGTCTAGAGAGACTTCTAAGAGGCTTGTAAAACTAGGTGATCAACTGTGAAGAGTTGGAATCCTTTGTAAATTATTAATAACATTTGGTGACCCCAGAGACACAAACTTCTAGGGGATCAGTTGGTGGAGGGGAGGTGATGAGAATGGATGGAATCTGTCTCGACCATATGTCCTATTCTATATGCTCTATGGAGTTTTACCGATTTGTGCCTGTTACCGATAATTACCTCAAGTTAATTTTGATTGAATATAAATTGTATAGAATCTTAATGGTGATAAATATGGATTATCAAATCTAATTTTCTTTTATGATTATTATACCTGAGACTTTTCTTGAGGGATTAACATTTTTCTTAAAAAAACGGAAAAAGGCATGGATCGAAAATGGCTACAGTGGTCACCTGACCATGTTTTGAGACAAACTTAATAAGGCCATGTGGTGTAAGAGGCTCTGTATGCGCTGAACTTAATATTTTTTAAATCAAACATTAAAATTGGGCAGCTGAGCTACCATCAAGAAAATCACATCGATTTAGTTCATATGTTTGTAATCATTTCATGTTTTGGAAGATATTAGCCACTTTGGAAAGACAATGGAGCTAGTTTCTGGAATATATACCCAACTCTATTTTAGCAACTGCTTTTGAGTGGCAGAGCTGAGAGAAAGAAAGATGAATTTGTGACAGCAAGAGGTAAATCTCTGTCTCCCTGCCTGCTTTTCCTCATCATCTCAGAATACAACACTCAATAAAATAGAATATTTTGGGAAAACAACTATTCAGGAAAACTCAATGTTATCAACAGGTTGTGCTCATGTTCAGGATACAAGTCATTCATTAACCTGTGGTCTGAGGTCAAGTATTGAACATCTTAAGGACTTTAAAGACTCTTTAGCCCTGTAATTTTTATTTTCCCTGTCTATGCCAGACACACTGCCTTTTAAACATATTACCTGTGTTTGTGTCTGCATTTGGCATCTCTTTATGTTATATCTTTTGACAATAAATAATAAAATTCCTCTTTCACCTCTGAAAACCTTTAATTGGTTCCTTCATTTATATCTCGATAATTATGTCTTTAATTAACATACAATGTAGCTGGGTGCTGAAAGGATATTAAAATATTTATGGTGACCATCCAAAGAGGTTTGAAAAGAGGGGTCCTGATTTCCCCTTTTCATCTGGACACAGTAGTTTGTTACTTTTCTTGTTATTAGTTCAAAATTGTGGAATATTATAGCTTTGTTTGCTTAAGGACGCTTTGTCTATTTAAATGGAGATGAAATTCACCCATGATTGTTGCCATCTCTTTATCACAAGCACCCACGATTTGTTCTTGTATACTTTGTCCTCCATTATGGTTGCTGTTAGGACACCAATAATCGAAAGCGGTCCAGTGTAAAAGGCAGTATGAGATTTTTCTACTTTCAGCTTTCATGATGCAGTGACGATATAGTGAGCATGCCTCTCAAAGGCATACTTACAGACTGACTGTAAGAAATAATGTAGCAAAACAGTTTCCTGATTTTATTTTTCCACGTAGGATGTTGTTGTTTCAAAGCTGTTCTAAGCTCAAGGTACAGGAATTCTTTTGTCTTGTCATGCCATTATTGAAATGTGTTTGGGGAATAAAGTGACATTGGATAATTGATCACACAATTATTTTAGAATTGTTCCTGATTTATCTTATGCTTTTTTATTTTAGTTGTACTTTGTGCTGAAGTATCATGTACATTTATCTTGTTCTTAAGCACACATTTTCATGCCATCAAACAACGATTAGCTGTTGTTCATTATCATGACTGTTAGTCACTCTTGGTCATTTTGCTCGCGATTCTTTTCAATGACCAATTCTGATGAGCTATCCTCAGTTTTGAATGCATCTATTATTTATTTATGTTTGGTATGTTAGACTTGTACATCTGTCTCATATTTTGTGTATTCTTCTAGTCACTGTTAGTGCAATTTTGTCTGTATAAATGTGAGGTACATTCTGTTCTGCGTTCTATTGTAAAAAATATCCTCCTGTTATTTTCGTCTCCCATGTGCTCTTTTTTAAGGCTGCTAGATATTTATTTCTTGTCCTTACTTATTTTTGGAGTTGAATGTGTTCTGTGATAGTCTCTTTGTTTTGTGCTTGGCAAAAAAAACTTAGTTGTAACTTAATATGGCTGCTGTGAAGGGACTCAGTTAAGGTCGGATCCTGAAGTAATAATCTCTGGAATCAGTAGCTCATGAGGATGGGGCAAAGAAGATGTCCGAAGCTAACATTAATAAAATATTTTTAACTGCGAAAAATCACACTGAATTTTATGCCAATTTATTCCACTCTGTCTCTGACAAGGTATGAAATGAATAAATCATCTAAGGCTTTCAATCATCTGGACATTTTATTGTCCAAGGAATCTGAGCTTCTGTGCAAATCCTTGGGGCTTCACCGCTATGCGATATAGATATACGTTGTGATGTCAGTTTTGTGAAGAAATGTTTTAATTCTGGTGCTTTTACATCCACATACAAATTTATAGCAGCAGTCCAGCTATTGCCCAACAGTAAACCAAATTGTTCAAGGTTCTTCCAGTATAAGCTAGCGATAGACACTGCATAATTACTGAGCTTTCCTGATATATTCACATTGAGAACATTGAAGTAATTGCACTGCTAGGACATTTTGATCCAATGTGTTTGCTTACAGAAAAACGATCAAAGAGTTATAAGGAAAAATGACAGGTTAAAAACCTTTTAACTTTGCTTTACCTCCAGGAATATCCTCCTTATTCATTATGTTAATATAAGAAATCACACATCCTGCTGCCTTCACCATGTTGCCTCCATGATCTTGAATTTAAATAGTAGTTTGGCAGTACAGGATTTGAGTATTGCTGAAGAAAACCTTTTATCAATGTTTTTCGTTTAGCACTCATCAGGGCAATTTTCAAGAAAACCATAGTAGTAGAGCTGTACAGCATGGAAACAGATCCTTTTGTCCAACTAGTCTATGCTGACCGGATAACCTACATTAATCTAGTTCCATTTGCCAGCATTTGGCCCATTATTTCTTCAACCCTTCCTCTTCATATACCCATCCAGATGCCTTTTAAATGTTGTAATTGTACCAGCCTCCACCACTTCCTCTGGCAGCTCATTCCATACAGGCACCACCCGCTGCGTGAAACTGTTGGCCTCAGGTCCCTTTTAAATCTTTCTCCTCTCACCTTAAACATATGCCCCCTAGTTTTGGACCCCCCTATCCTGAGGAAAATACCTTGGCTATTCACCCCTCATGATTTTATAAACCTCAATAAGGTCACTCCTCAGCCTCCAATGCTCCAGGTAAAATAGCCCCTGTCTATTCAGCCTCTCTCTATAGCTCAAACCCTCCAACGCTGGCAACATCTTTGTAAATCCTTTATGAATCCTTTCAGGTTTCACAACTACCGTCCTATAGCAGAGAGACCAGAATTGAATGCAGGATTTCAAAAGTGGCCTAACCAATGTCCTGTACAGCCACAACATGACCTCCCAATTCCTATATGCAATGCACTGACCAATAACAGCAAGCTTACCAAATGCCTTCTTCAGCATTCTGTCTACCTGCAACTCCACTTTCGAGGAACTATGAGTCTGCACTCCATGGTCTCTTTATTCGGCAACGTTCCCCAGGACCTTACCATTAAGTGTATAAGTCCTGCCCTGATTTGCCTTTCCAAAATGCAGCACCTCATGCTGATCTAAATTAAACTCCATTTGCCACTCCTTGGCCCATTGGCCCACCTGCTCAAGATCCCATTGTACTCTTAGGTAATCTTCTTGGCTGTCCACCACACCCATCAATTTTGGTATCATCTGCAAGCTTACTAACCATACCTGCTATATTCACATCCAAATCATTTATATAAATGACAAAAAGCAGTGAATCCAAACCCCAGCCCTGTGGCACTCCATTGGTCACAGGCCTGCAGTCCAAAAAGGAACCCTTCACCACCTCTGTCTTCTACCTTCGAGCCAGTTATGTTGCCAAATGGCTGATTCTCCCTGTATTACATGTGATCCAACCTTGTTTAGTAGTCTACCATGCACCTTAAGGGGAACCCCATATTTATACAGTATGAGCACAATCAATGATAATTGACAGTCAACTGCAAGACAATTTAATCATTGTCATGAACTGGTGCATTCTCCATGGTAATACTTCCACCAATCAGAGGATACTTTCCAAACATTCAGGATTGTCCTCTCAGAAAGCATAAATGTTAACTTTCCAGTTAAATTGACATTCATAAATTGTTCTGAGGATTGCAAGGCAAAAAGCTTCAACAAAATGTGATTTTTTTTTAAACAATACTCAAGTGTCTTGATTTTGTTGGTTCTGTGTCCCTCTATCTTTTCTTTGATCTACCGTTAGAAGAATAAATATTTCAATATTACATGATGCATGTACTGACCCTGTGTATATATCAAATCGACCAGAGAAACAATTACAGCTGTTTTGAAAAGCCAGACAAAGCATTGCTTTATCTCTAGATGGTAGGGGTGTTTGCTGCGTATACCTATACTCAATTTAAAGATTCCTATTACATGCATGTATCCCAACGGATCCGAGAAAAGTCTTCGACCTTGGATTCATCCTTGTTACTTTGAGTAGCTCAGACCAAAGTGTCATTAGTTTCAAGCAAGTATTAATTCACCATTCATTTATACTGAAACTCTTTGAGTTAGATATGCCATTAGGCAAATTTGGTATGCCACAGGCTTTCACTGCATCTCAAATCAAATCAAATCAATATCTAGTGCACCATTTCCCATTAAAGCCAGTGAGAGGTCTGACAGGTGCTTGTTGTCTGTTGGAATTCCAAACAGTGACAAGTAGCAGCAACACTGATAATCTGACTCTTGTGCTTAACGTAATTCAGGAAAAATGACATAACTGGTATTACAACTGAATGTTATCAATATGTAACAAGTCAGCACTGTAAGCTATAGGACAGACTGCTCATTTTAGAAAAAAGATAAACGATATTAACAATGTCAGTGGTTTATTAACTTGAAGTAAAAACTCTGATACCATTCTCGACACACCTTGATGAACGTCCACAGTTATGCAACAACTGAAAATTAAAAATGGCAAGGACAATGAGATCATTGCACATCCTTCCACATAGCAACTCAATTTTCTTTTTATTTTAAAATCAACTTTAAGTGCTCAAAATAAGGTCTGTATTCACATTCTCTTTGTTGATCTTTGTTAATCTCATTTTATGTAAATCCCATTTAAACCCAATTTTGAGGCATGCCCGTACATTGCCTGAAGGTTGTTCAAACCAATATCAGGCTTCATGCCAAAGCCATTTCAGGCCCAAAAACAAACTGAAAGGATTTGTCTTTTTCTCTCCATTGTCTCAAAATGTAAACCAGTTGTGTATATCACATTCAGTTTTCTGTATAAAATATGTATAATTTCTACTTTGGATGCAAATTGAGCTCAAAATTGCATGACTTTTCAGAAATTATTCTTTATCCTCTCAAATTTCCACTCAAACTCATTATCATATAAAATATCTGCATATGTAAAATGGATGGTTTTGACAGAGGAGAACTGGAAAAAATACTGGCTATGCAAACTGATGAACATTTATTAACTATTTCTGTTGTTTGGTTCATGGTTCATTTGAGACATGGTTCAACAGGATGTCATTGGAATTTTCCCTAAAGTTTCAGCTTTGTGCGATGTGACATCATCTGAAATCACCGACCGTGCATGCCAATAACTGTCTATGCTACACTCTGAACCAATGCAATTCGTACAGATTCTTTTTTAAAACAGCTTACAAATATTCCTTGTTACACATTAGTGTAGTAATCTGGCTCATTTGTTTAATTCAACTAGAGATTGCTGAGGGGTAGTCTGCTCTCTCTTAACTGCTCTCTCTCTCAAGCTCCTCAAAACAAAAAGGGCATCATTTGTGAATGCCAGTACATCATTGTGTAACATGGGAATATAAACAGTAACTTTTCAAAGAATCCCTACAATGCAGAAGCAGCCATTTGGCTCATTGAGTCCATACCAACCCTCTGAAGGACATGCACCCAGACCCACATCGTTACCCTATCCTGCATTTCCCATGGCTAACCCAGCTACCGTTCACATCCCTGAACACAATGGGCAATTTAGCATGGCCAATCCACCCAACCTGCACATCTATAACCTTTGGACCACAGGAGGAAGTAAATACAAACCATCATGTTTTAAAACAAGTCCAATGTTTGTAAGCCATAAGGCTGGAGATAAGAAGACATTTATTTTCACTAGTATTATTACAATTGGAAGGCAGAATCGTGCATGAGGTGGATGGTGAAAATTTGCATGAATCTTACAGAAAAATGCCATAACAATACTGGCTATTTTCCTCAAATGTAAATAGAAGCAATATACTTTTTTTTATCCTTTTATGGGATCTGGACATCACCAGCTAGACTACTATTTGTTGCCCATCCTAGATTTCTTTGTGAAGTTGGCTCATAACCCTCATGAAACGCTGCAGTCCTTTCAAAACATTGTCATGCAGTAAAAATTTATTTGTGATTGTTTGAAAATTTGGGATTGTTGTCTTGCGCTCATCAGGCCAAACCAAACATTTTGGAAAAAATTCTTTTTGTTTTCAACAATGTTCAATTTCTGTACTACTGAATGACAGCTGGACAGGAATGTATTTGTAATCTCTTAAACTGGAGCTGAACCATAGACTTTTGAAATGTTTCAGATCTTGGTCTCAGCTAGGCTATAGGATAAGTGGTACAATTAACTTCCATATCACTCAGTTAATTTAGCCTAGAAATCCATTTGTCTGTTAAAACAGCTGAACTAAAGGGAAACATTGCTTACTTGACAGCTCTAGCTGTCTGATTTCTTCTGTCAATTATTCAATATTTATATCGGTAAAGAAGTGGCAAGTTGGACTGTAAAGGATCTGAACGGTTGATACTTTTTGTTGGCTTGCAGGGAAAGAGGAAGTTAATGAATGCTTAAAGTTTTGTTTTGCATTCTGTTGTTATTATAGAGTTCATTGCAGTGTGCATTGGATAGTGGGTGAATGGGTATGAAGGTGTTGCAGCTTGTCATGAGGGGCCATTCAGGGTTGGCAGCAGGCATAAGGTGACGTGGATGAAACATGTGGAAGGTATGAAGTGTGAGGAGTGAAAGCTAAATGGCCTTTTGTTTTATTATAACTGAAACAAAATCTCCAAGGAATGAGACAGGCCAGTTAACCAACTGGGCTCAGTACCTTGCCCCTCTTGTGGATACCTCCAGTCTCTTTCCAAGTCATCTGGCCCAAATGCATCCATGATTATGTACAATGTGCCTCAAAAGCCACTTACGTCTGAGGAGGACAAGCAAGGCCCACATTTTCTTGACTGCAGCCTTATGCTCATAAAATTTTAGGAGCAGAAGTCGGCCATTCAGCCCATCATGTCTATTCTGCCATTCAGTGAGATCATGGGTGGATCTGATAATCCTGAACTCCATGAAAATCAGGACCAGTAGATCAAATGGCAAAGAGTTTACTCAAAGAGGTTGATTTTATAGAGCATCTTGAAGGAAGAATAAAGAATGATAAGCAAATGGTTGCGGACAGGGAATTCAAGAGCTTGGCTCTGAGACAACTGAATGCCTGGTCACCAATGATGGAGAGATTTGAATTGAGAATGAACACCATCCATTTACGTGCATTAAACTTCACCTTTCATTAATCTGCTCGAGGGCAAATCATGGTCAAGTTATTCCATCATTTCTGAGCTGTGTGTTCAGGTTTCACTGCCAATCCAAACTTACTTGATATTGTCTGAAAATTCCGTGACTTTATATTGAATTTATCAATCTCGGCCATTTATGTACATTATTATTACTAACATTTGGCCGCGAGGCTGCCTGCACAGCACTTTTCCACCTCCCTTCCCCACCACATGTAATTCTGACATTTTGTTCCCCGTGCATACAATATTGACGCAAATGAGGATAAATGCCAACAGACTCAGAATATTCAGCTAGATTTACTTGTCTTTCTCTCTTAGGAATTTCGCAATGATGGGACTGTTGTATTTTCTGTATATTTCTCTTTGTGCCTGTAATTTATTTTCTTGAAAGGCAAAGAAACCTGGTTTCAAGCCATTTAGAGATATCTTGGCAGGGAATACTCATTGACCAAGTGGGTTACAAAGCCATCCTTTTTATCTCTGGGATCTGGATTTGAATTGGTTCAAAAGTGATAAAATCAAATGACGCCAGCCTGACAGCTGTAAAAGCTCCTCCTGAAATGAGTTCAGGCAGTGTTCAGAGATAACAAGGTGTAGAGCGAGATGAACACAGGGGAGGCGATGGCCTAGTGGTATTATCACTGGACCGGTCATCCCGAGACCCGGGTAATGCTCTCGGGACCAGGTTCGAATCCCATCATGGCAGATGGAGGAATTTGAATTCAAAAACAAAAAGAAAGAAATCTGGAATTAAGCATCTAATTATCACCATGAATCCATTGCTGATTGTTGGAAAAACCAATCTAGTTCACTAATGTCCCTTAGGGAAGGAAACTGCCATCCTTACCTGATCTGACCTACATATGACTCCAGACCCACAGCAATGTGGTTGACTCTGGGCAATTAAGAATAGGCAATTAAACACTGCCTGGTCAGCGATGTTCATATCCTGCAAATGAATTTGGGGCGGCACAGTGGTTAGCACTGCTGCCTCATAGCACCAGGGACCCAGGTTCGATTGCACCCTCGGGTAACTGTCTGTGTGGAGTTTGCACATTCTCCCCGTGTCTGCATGGGTTTCCTCCCACAGTCCAAAGATGTGCAGGTTAGGTGCATTGGCCATGCTAAATTGCCTGTAGTGTCCAGGGATGTGTAGATTAAGTGGGTTATAGGGGGATGAGTCTGGGTGGAATGCTCTGAGGTTCAGTGTGGACTTGTTGGGCCGAAGGTCCTGTTTCCACACTGTAGGGATTCTATGATTCTATGATTCTATAATTCTAGGCCGAGCAGGAAGACTGACGTTTTGGGCCTAGACCCTTCTTCAGAAATGGGGAGGGGAAGGGGGTTCTGAAATTGAGAGGGGGAGGCGGATAGAAGATGTATAGAGGAGAAGATAAGTGGAGAGGAGACAGACAGGTCAAAGAGGCAGGGATGGAGCTAGTAAAGGTGAGTGCAGGTGGAGGGTTAGGGAGGGGATAGGTCAGTACAGGGAGGACAGACAGGTCAAGGTGGCGGGACAAGGTTAGTAGGTAGGAGATGGGGGTGGGGCATGAGGTGAATGGAGGGGATAGGTGGGAGGAAGGACAGGTTAGGGAGGTGGGGACGAGCTGGGCTGGTTTTGGGATGCAGTAGGGGGAGGGGAGATTTTGAAGCTTGAGAAGTCCACATTGATACCGTTGGGCTGTAGGGTTCCCAAGCAGAATATGAGTTGCTGTTCCTGCAACCTTCGGGTAGCATCGTTGTGGCACTACAGGGGGTCCAGGATGGACATGTCGTCTGAGGAATGGGAGGGGGAGTTGAAATGGTTCACGACTGAGAGGTGCAGTTGTTTAATGTGAACCGAGTGTAGATATTCCGCAAAGCGGTCCCCAAGCCTCCGCTTGGTTTCCCCGATGTAGAGGAGGCCACAACGGGAACAGCGGATGCAGTATACCCCATTAGCAGATGTGCAGGTGAATATCTGCTTGATGTGGAAAGTCTTCTTGGGGCGTGGGATGGGGAAGAGGGGGGAGGTGTAGGGGCAGGTGTAGCACTTCCTGCAGTTGCAGGGAAAAGTGCCGGGTGTGGTGGGGCTGGAGGGGAGTGTGGAGTGGACAAGGGAGTCACGGAGAGAGTGGTCCCTCTGGAAACCAGATAAGGGTGGGGAGGGAAAAATGTCTTTGGTGGTGGGGTCGGATTGCAGAAGGCGGAAGTGTCGGAGGATGATGTGTTGGATCTGGAGGTTGGTGGGATGGTACGTGAGGACGAGGGAGATTCTGTTTTGGTTATTGCGGGGACGGGGTGTGAGGGATGAATTGCGGGAAATGCGGGAGACACAGTCGAGGGCGTTCTCGACCACTGATGGGAGAAAGTTGTGGTCCTTGAAAAGCGAGGGCATCTGAGATGTACAGAAGTGGAATGCCTCATCCTGGGAGCAGATGCGGCAGAGGCGAAGGAATTGGGAATAGGGGATGGCATTTTTGCAGGAAGGTGGGTGGGAGGAGGTGTATTCTAGGTAGTTGTGGGAGTCGGTGGGCTTGAAATGGATATCGGTTTCTAGGTGGTTGCCAGAGATGGAGACAGAGAGGTCCAAGAAGGAGATAGAGATATTAGAGATGGTCCAGGTGAATTTAAGGTTGTGGTGGAAGGTGTTGGTGTAGTGGATGAACTGTTCAAGCTCCTCGTGGGAGCACGAGGCGGCGCCGATACAGTCATCAACGTAATGGAGGAAGAGGTGGGGTTTAGGGCCAGTGTAGGTACGGAAGAGGGATTGTTCCAAGTAACCTACAAAGAGGCAGGCATAGCTTGGGCCCATGCGGGTACCCATGGCCACCCTATTTGTCTGTAGGAAGTGGGAGGAATTGAAAGAGAAGTTGTTGAGGGTGAGGACGAGTTCGGCTAAGCGGATGAGGGTGTCAGTGGAGGGGGAACTGGTCGGGCCAGCAGGACAGGAAGAAATGGAAGGCCTTTAGGCCATCTGCATGGGGAATGCAGGTGTATAGGGACTGGACATCCATGGTAAAGATGAGGTGTTGGGGACCGGGGAATTGGAAGTTCTGGAGGAGGTGGAGGGCATGGGTGGTGTCACGGACGTAGGTAAGGAGTTCCTGGACTAAGGGGGAGAAAATGGAGTCGAGATAGGTGGAGATATGTTCGGTGGGGCAGGAGCAGGCGGAGACAATCTTGTTATCTCAGATTCTCCAGCATCTGCAGTTCCTACTATCTCAGGTAGTGTTCAGTTCAGTTCCTTCATTGAAATGCAGTCAATGTGCATCATTTTGGCAACAAATTGTTCTAAGATTTATTCCATCGTGGTAGTGTTTCTGGATGAGTAGTCCAGAGGCTAAAACTAACACTCCAGTGACAAGAGTTCAAAAGTCACCTTAGCAACCAGGGGAATATAAAACTTAATTAATTAATAAATTCAGATGAATAAAAGCCAGATATTACATACCCTTGAAGTTTGAAGTAAAACCAGAAAGCACTGGAGAAATTTACCAGGTCTGGCAGCAACTGTGTTTAGAGAGAATTAACATGAATGCCAATTTAAGGAGGAAGCCAACATGTGGAGTGAACTTCCTGAGGAAGTGGTGGATTTGGGTACAATTGTGATGTTTAAAAGACATTTGGATAAGTACATGAATAGGAAAGGTTTGGAGGGATATGAGCCAGGAGCAGGCAGTTGGGACTAGTTTAGTTTGGGATTATGTTCGACCTGGACTGTTTGAACCGAAGGGTCTGTTTCCATTCTGTATGAGTCTGAGAGGAGATTCCTAGTTGGTTGGCTTGTGGACACAGTGGGCAAGGTGTTGCCATGGAGAATGCACCAATTAATGATGATCGACTGTTAACTGCCAGGCTTTGTTTAAATTTTAAACCAGGCAGGTTGACTCTGATTGGTCAGGGCATTGTCCTGAGAATCCAGCAAGTAGATGTCACCTATTTGAGGGCTTTTATGATGCCAGGTATGTAGATCGTATATCCCAAAGTCTGATGCCACATCTCAAGCAGTATATGTCTTCAGCTGTTCACGACAAGCAATATACTGACTATATCCAACCAGCCTGTGCTCGCAAAACGTACCCCCAACATTTCCACTGGAGTGTGGAGAGCCTCGCTTCAATGTAAGTTGCAGCCAATTAATAATGTTAAAGATACTACTAGATTGTAGTAACAAGACATCTGATTTCGCAGTAAATATGTTGTCCTTTCCTGGTGTGACTTACATGTAATTCCAGATCCACATTAATGTGGTTGGCTCTTAACTGCCCATTAAAATGCCACCCCACTTTCACAACTATTAGGGAAAAAAGGCACCTGGACTGCAGCAGCTCAAGAAAGCAGGCAATACCATTGTTGCTGATGGCCAATAAATGCTGGCATTACCAGCAACACTCATTTCCCAAGAACCAATTAGAAAATATCCATCTCCAACAGGCAGCTAAGACGGCTGCTACGGGAAATAGAAATGTTACATGTTACGGCTCATTGAGTTTTTCAGGGGAACTTCAAATTGCATTAACCTTTTCAGTCAGTGACCCAAGTGAGTGTGATGGTGGGCTTGAATGGAGACCTTGCCAATGCTGTTATCATTCAGTATAACAAGAATAAAATTCCCTGATGTGTTGCTCCAGTGATCTGATGAACAAATCTGTGCAGTAACATTTTATGGACAGCCTCGTCAGTGTTATATTGCCTTTATCTTGGTCCTTTATCCAGAAAAAGAGAAAGGATCCTGATCATTTTCGGTTCATTTGTAACTGGGCAAGGACCTTTTGCTGTTGCTTCTATAAACTGCAGGCTTTGGAAATCCAAACTTGCTCAAAACTTGCCTCTAATTATTGATGTACATTGCTTTTCTCCGACTGTTTGTAATCTTTTTGCTGTCCTGCACTATGGCCTGTCTCCCAGGTTTGTTATAAAAACCAAGCCCCAGCCTCTCCTACATTCTGTGCAGTGTATTTATTTAACAGCATATGTGTGCAATATGTGTACCAGAGGATATTTATTTTGCAACTGTTCTTCCATTAAGAAGTGACTGATTTTGGTTACTTCAGTAGTGTGCTGGGAAACACAAGTATGATTTTTAATTGAGGATTAATTAAGGTAAAAGCAGCGCTGTTTTGGAAGACTTTCTGCGTGAGGTGCAGTCACATTGTAAATACGTGCTGAAAAAATGTTGACCCCTTCGTTTCCTCCCAACCCCCATTGATTGGAACACAAACCAATCACTGTAGCCTGCATTGTTCCAGCCCATGATTGGCATGGGCAATGGTGAATCCATTGGGAAAATGCAGTCAGATCAGAAAAATGAAATTTTCCACAGAAAAACAAGTCCAATACTCCACCTAAGGTTTTAACATCGATATCAGAATTTGCATGCATTAACATTTCAATTTTTCTCCTCTGTTTGCATGTTGCCTTTCTACTAGGCAGTGGAGAGAAACTGCATGCTGACAATTCTTGAATGAAGGTCTGAGCGGGTATCTAGTGGCTTTATCAAGTCACTTGACTTCCAGCTCTCCCTTTGCCTGGCATTCCCCAATGTCACAGGATATTCTCCATGGGCAACAAACAACACCTCATTCTCGGAGGTTGGCATCAGACTTTGTACCAGTCTGCCCACATAATCCTGGCCACTATAATCATAGAAACCCCACAGTGTGGAAACAAGCCATTTGGCCGTTCAAGTCCACACTGAACTTCTGAAGAGTATCCCAACCAAACCCACCCCCCTATCGCCTGTAACCGCGCATTTCCCATGGCTCATCCACCTAACTTACACATCCGTGGACACGACGGGACAATTTGCCGCAGCCAATCTACCTAACCTGCACATCTTTGAGCTGGGGGAAGAAACCAAAGCACCTTAGGGAACCCACATAAACATGGGGAGAATGTGCAAACTCCACGCAGATAGTCGCCCAAGTATGGAATGGAACTCAGGTCTCTGATGCTGTGAGGCAGCAGTGCTAACCGCTGAGCCACAATGCCACATCTCTGACTGACTTATGCTCCAGTTCACCACTTCGATACTGCATACTGGAGCTCACCAGCATCAAACCTGAGATTATTAGCTACTGCCAGGTGCCTTTGTGTGCAGGCATGTGTAGCCATCTCATTCATGAGACCAGGGCTTTCTTATCACTCACTTAAGTTGCACTGCATCCCTACCTTGCCTTTTTGCATTCTGCAGCCTCATTCAGAGCTTACAGGCTCAAGTACTTAACAGTCTTGCCTTTTTGTGCAGACACAAAGGCATCAGCATGTCATATTTACCAGCAGTGATAAGTCAAGGGGGTGAACATGCTGTATGGCATTGTGCTATGCCAATGTCATATTTGCAGAATGTGCCAGGAGCCTGCAGGGAAAGTGCAAGGAATTTGCTTTATATTTGAGACAGGGCCATGAATTTAAAGGGAGTAGTCCTCAGTCAAATTCAGGAGATCTGCCTTCAGTCAGGGGATAGCAACATAGTTAGACAAAGACATCATCTGATATCAGTCCAAAGACTTGGTCACATAAAACTGATCCTTAGGATGTTAGGGGACAAGGGTTCCATATCATTGCAGTCTAGGGAGTAGGCCCCATTCCGTCCTGCAGGCCAGTCCGGGGATTTATGGTAAGTCAGCTGGGGAGCTGCACAGAGATCAGTCAGGGGTCAGGTCAATCATCAGTTGGGACTGTGATTGCAAATTTGGGTCCTAGTCTGTCCTGAGGGGGACTGTCATGGTCCACTGCAATGTTGAGCATTGGAGTCTGCAGGATGGGATGCAGAGGGGGAAAGTCTTGTGGGGGAGGGCACAGGGTGACGGCCCCTCAAGATAGGAGAGAGCGTAGACAATAGAGCATGGTCGTGCACAGGGTACTGAAATGGGAGAGGTGTGATTGAAAATCATCACCAGGGTGGCCTTGATGTAGTGAGCAGTGTATAACTGTGCTTTGGTGCTACAAAGCCGTAGGAATAGGGTAGAGGTGAAGAGTTCAATAAAAAGTTTGCATGGGAACATGGGGAAGTCAAACTCAACGGGGTTGACAGAAAACTATATGATGGTTTTGGATTGGGTGGGTTCACCTGATAGGCTGAGCTTGCAACACACTCAGTGAATCTCTTATTATGCCACCTGCTGTCCTCATCCAAATCCAAATGGAAACCTGCAATTAAAATCATTTGGTTCATTCACAACCACTAGGTCTGACCTGCATATGAATCGAGATCCAGAAGTGTGATTGGTACATAACTGTCCTCTAAGAAACTTTAAAGTGACGTGCAAACAAAGCAAAGGTGATGTGGAAAAAAAAATTCATACAGCAAGTAGTTTGGGTATGGAATGCACTGCCTAGAAATGTGACAGTCAGGTTCAGATGAGACATTCAAAAGATGAATTGAATAGAAATGGTATGCAGGGATATGGGGAATAGGCAGGAAGTTGGCACCAAGTAATAGAAACAGTGCATGCATGATAGGCTGAATGGCCACCTTTTGCATGAGAATAGTCCTGTGATTCACAGTGCTGGTATGGGAGAAGAGCACAGCACTTGACAATAATTCTAATTGTTTGCTGGAACATGGAGGTGTTGGCATTACCATATGGGCAGTGACAGTCCTCTCCCACTGAGGCAAGGATTCTGCCCTTAAAGCAGATGAGAAGACAAAGATCGGATATAACACCGCTTGATATTTGCCACATTATCAGCTGTCTACTCCCGGAATAAGAGAAAGCGAAGGGTTGAGTGAGATGAACGTGCCTGTACACCTGTTTGTGCTGGTGTAAGTGATGGAAAGGTGGTAAGGTGTTTGAAGTGAATAAGTAGGAGGCACAGAAGCCATGTGGGGTTAATAGTCTGGTGTGGTGGGGTAGGTGAGAGCAAGTGAGGGAAGATTCAATTGTAAGAGTGGTGGACCATGAGCTTTGATTGAAGGTGGATGTAGAAGCAGTTAGTGAGTGAGAGGTAGCTCTGTGATGTTGGTGACACTTATCTTTCTGGATTGTAGAAGATAATTACACTTCTTCCTGCATTGCTGGCCATTTCTCCAGACCATGGACATTGCACTGACTTTGGTGGCATCTTCAGAGGAGGTTAGCACCATCTAATGCTGTGGTCTCCTCTGTTTGTTCTGAGGGAGAATGGGAGCAAACCTCGTTTCCATCACTCTGTCCAGCAGGACCTCCAGGTCTTTAAATTAGGCAAATTAGGATGCCAACTTCCCTTTCTTAGCCATACCCTTTTGAATTGTGCAGCGACAGTGTGAAAGGCAGTTCCTGGTTTGGAGCAATCAGCCTGGTGCACAGCTAGGCTTCAAATTCGCTGCAGGCAATGAGAATCTCAGAAGCTGCCAGCAGTACCAAGTACTTCTGTCACTGGTGAGCACACAATCACACAAGTACAGTGCTGCAGCAACATAGTGCGTGCATAATGAGGTGAGCCACAGAGAACTGTGAGAGGTATGTATCGGGGAGGCAATAGCCAAGTGGTATTATCACTTCACTGTTAACCCAGAGATCCACATAACCTTCTGGGGACCCGGGTTCGAATCCCACCACAGGTGGAATTTGAATTCAATAAATATCTGGAATTAAGAATCTATTGACCACTGTGAATCAATTGCTGTTTGTCCAGGAAAAACTCATTTAGTTCACGATTGTCCTTTAGAGAAGGAAACTGTCATCCTTACCAGGTCTGGCCTACATGTGACTCCAGCCCCACAGCAATGTGGTTGACTCTTAGCTGCCCTCTGGGCAATCAGGGATGGGCAATAAATGCTGCCTAGCGACGACATCTTCATCCTGTGAATGAATATAGAAAAAGAAATCTGCGGAAGCTCATGGAGGAACATGCCTGCACCCCCCCCCAACAAAATTGATATATAATGGATTTCTGTTTTGGTAAAATGCAGCCCTATACGTCAAAATTCACCATTTCCTTACCTCATCTCCAAAGTGAAACCATTGTGGAATTTTGAGCATGTGGAATCAGAGCTGACCAGAGCCACAGAATTGGCATGGTGCAGAAAGAAGCCATTCGCCCATCATATGTGGACTTTTTCTGCGCATTTTGATCACATGTCAGCCTCCTGGCTTTTTCTTCATAAGCCTGCACTTTGTTTCCATTTAAATAAGCATCTAATGCCCTCTTGCACACCTCAACCACATTTGCAGACAATGTTATCCAGACCCCAACAACTCATTTGGTGAAAAAGCTTTTCTTTTCTTCTGCAAAACACTTTAAATCTGTAGCTTCTGGTTCTCAACCCACTCAGTGGGAACAGTTTCTCCCTATCTATCCTGTCCAAACCCTCAGGTACAGAAAAATTATTTTCCAGGTCTCCTTTTAGCTTTCTCTTCTCTAAGGAAAACGGCCCGAACTTCTCTAATCTATCCTCATTACTTCTTCCTGTTGTTCCATAAGTCATATTATCTTCTATCAGCAGACATTTACTTGTTCATGGCATTTGATGGCTTCATCTGTATTTCCCAATTAGTGGAAAACCTGAGAATCTGTGCTTGCTCGTGCGGATGCAGGTCAAATCCTGGTTCATTAAATTTATTATGTGTTTTCTTAACTTTGCATTCTGTGAAACTTTACATGCCTCAGTATTAAGGTGAAGTCCTGAAGGCAGTGCGACGGCCTGCAAAATTAAGATTCATGCTGTTGGGTAAATCATGCTTTTAGTAATGACAAGTGCAAAAGAGAATGAGAATAATTTAGGAATGCAGAATTTTGCTTCTGATTGACCATGATTGACGGTTATTGCTCTGCTGTTGTCCATATTTGATATGACACACATTCACTTGGCAATGTTTTTATTTCCTTCTGTCAGTCATAGTCTGCCAAATGTATATGAATGGCCTGTGATTGACAGAAATTGAGGAATCTTACTGAGAAAGATGATAAAGTGACAGTATTATTAACCAAATGTGATTTAATATGATATGTAAACAAATGACAATATTGCTGTCACATCTGCATTTAACATCCTCGACGTTATGAAATTCCAATATTAGCTAAATGTTTCTAACTTAATGTTCTTTACAGAATAAGTTAAAACAGTTAGTGGAACAATATAAAATCTAACTGTTTTGTAAAAACTATCCCCAGTTGTCACTCACAGCTACTTGTTTTGTTTAAGAAAAAGGAACAGATAAATATCTTCTAACATTTAAGGAGGTAGGGGACAGCATAAAATTAGAAGGAAATGGTGAAAAGAACACAAAGGACAGTATAAATCTCACAGAATGGGGCAAATGCAAAGGGCCACAGAGCAGCTTATAAGAGCAGCCAAGAGGTTTCTGAAGGAAAGCTTGCAAGGGAGATAAAAGAAAATAAGAAGAGACTTTATAGTTAGATAAAGGGAAAGTAGCTGGTTGAGTACTGTTGGTCCAATAAAGGTTGAGAATAGGGAGCTTGTCACTGACTATGAGGAAATGACAGGCATGCTGAATGATTTATTTTGCACCAGTATTCACAGAAAAAAATGAGGATAGCTTGCCAAAAGTCCCAAAGAAATTAACAGAGGATCAGAGGCTGGGTCTAAATAAAATTGGCTTAAGTAAACCATCAATAATGGAGAAATAACTGAAGAATGACAATTCCCCAGATCCTGATGGTTTCCATCCATGGGTGTTAAAAGAGGTAGGAGAGCACATTGCTGATGCCCTAACCATAATCTTTTGGTGTTCCCTGTATTCAGGAGTTGTACCTCGGGATTGGGAATTTTCTCATGTCACTTCGTTCTTTAAATAGGGTGTCAGAGGGAAAACCAGGGAATTATAGGCCAGTCAGCCTGATGTCTGTCTTGGGGAAATTGATGGGGTCTATAATCAAGGATAGGGTAATTGATCACCTCACAAGATATCAGTTAATCAGGGAGAGTCAGCATGGATTCATGAAAGGTGGTTTATGCCTGACAAACCTCTATTGAGTTGTTTAAAGTGGTGACAACGGTGGTGAACAGAGGTAAGTCAATGAATGTTGTTTATATGGATTTGCAGAAGGTTTTTGAGGAAGTCCCACAGACAAAACTGTTAGCTAAGGTGGAAGCCCTGTAGGGCACTGGTTTGCAATCAGTAATTTGCTGATTTTTAGGTGGTTCAAATCACCCCCAGATCCCTGTGTCTGACACTGGATTTATGTGAAATGAAGAAGACAGTAGACAGGCGTCTTGGGCAAAAGAGTCTCTGCATTTATTAAATACAACAGGTAAGTATAACACACAGAATAAAGGCAAATGTAATAAACAGTGAATTTGATACAAGCAACTGTACAAAGGACAGTAATCAAATGTACTATTAAATCAAATACACGTTAAACATTATTAGAACTAAACAGCAGTTTTAATCACAGAAAACTTGAATCAGACTTCCTACTAATGGAGTTCCTATACTGTCACCACATGCCTTCCCCTCCCTGCTAGCTAAGGTCTCGAAAGTTTAAGCTCACCTTTGAGGAATAACACGATTCTGAAGATTCCCGCGATTCCCGCTTGCCGTACCCGGTGCTTCGATGAAGACTTCGGATGGTATAGGCCTTCAGTCTGGATTGAGTGTGCTGATGCAGACGGATACAAAGTGGATTTGTCGGGTGAGAACATGGCCTTCTTATTTTGAGGCGGTTTTGCAGGCCGTGTTTCACCTTAGGATCTGTCTGAGGCCTTGTGGTTTTGGTCGGGTCAATGATTTTTGGACATTGTCAGTTCTTCGGTTTGCTGGTCGCTGTTATTTCCCCTGATGCAGCACAGGCCTGTGTCGGTAGGTTTCGGAATTGCTGTTGGGATCCCCCTTCCAGAGATAGCTCTTGGAAATAGCTGATGGAATTAGCTGTTTGAATTCTTCTTCTGAAGATTGCTGTTTGGAATGCCTCCTGGGGAATAGGTGCCAGGAGTTCACTTTCAGGGAGATAGCTGTGGGAGTCCCTCTTCTGGAGATAGCTGTGGGGACAGCTCTTTCAGGTGAGATTAAGACCAGTAATTATACAGATTGTGGGTCTTTTATCTTTGCCCCAAATCTGTGCTTGCCACTGTGTTAATGGTGTTCCCGTTTGAAATCAGATGGCTTCCTGACTGTTAAGAAGTTGTGTGAATGTATTCTGATTGAAGTTGAACGCCTGATATCTCTGTGAATGAATGTTGATTAATGTTGAATGTCTGTTATCTGTACAGGTTCTGTAATGTCAGTGTTGGGTAGCCCGAGTTGTAAATGTTAGTTTCAGTCTAGATTGTTAGATTTGGTTCATTGTTCTCTGAGAGTGCAGGTGTAAGTGGGCTTTTTGGGCTGAACAATGGTTCCAGGCAGCTATTTCATGCCTGTGTATTTTTCCCATATCTCAGCTGACCCCTTTCCTTTTGAAAGTATTTGAACAGTACAGGGTTTTGGTCCACTATTGTAGAATAGCCCGTGGAATTAAAGGCAAATCGCTGACACGGATAGGAAGTAGATTTGAAATAATGTAAACACTCAAACTTAAAGGATGTGACTAGTGGCATACTGCATGTTGGGGCCTCATTTATTCACAATATTCATTAATGCCTTTGATAATGATTTAATAAAAATCAAATTTACAAATTTGCTGATGACACAAAATTAGGCAGCATTATGGACAGTGTTGACAGCAGCATGAAATTACAACAGGATATTGATAGATGAGGTGAATGGACAAAGTGTGGCAGGTAAATTTTAATAAAAGCAAGTGTGAGGTTATCCATTTTGGAACTGAAAAGATACATCAGGCTATTTTTTAGAAGTCACAAAGTTAAATGCAGTGGGTGTCCAACGAGATTTGGCGGTTTAGGTACATAACTGTTTAATATGCCATGAGCAGGTGTAGAAAACAGTCAGTAAGTCTAATGGAATGGTAGTCTTCATATCTAAAAACCCAGAGTATAAGTTTGCAGACATTATGCTGTGGTTATATAAAACCTTAGTTAGACCTAACTTAGAGTACTATGAGCAGATCTGGGCACCATACCTTATGAAGGATATTTTGGCCCTTGGAGGGAGGTCAACACAGGTTTACAGGGGTGATACCTGCACTTCAGCGGTTAAATTGTGAGGAGAGATTAGACAAATTCGGCCTTTATTCTGTAAAATTTAGAAGGTTAAGGGTTGATCTAATCAAGGGTTTCAGGGTATTAACAGGGAAAGACCGGGTAGATGAAGATAAACTGTTTCCACTGGTTAAGGATTCTGGACCCAAGAGCATAGTCTAAGAATTAGGGCCAGACCATTTCGGAGAGATGTCAGAAAGCATTTCTACACACAAAGAGTTGTAGAGGTTGGAACTCTCTTCCTCAAATGGTGGATGATACAAGTTCAATTGGTAAACTTAAATCTGAGAGACAAATTTTTATTCAGCAAGGATATCAGGGATATGGGCCCAAGGCAGGCATATGGAATTAGACAACAGATCAGCCATAATTTTATTGAATAGCAGAGCAGGGTCAAGGGACTGCATATATGTGGAGCTCTGATAGTCTTATATGAGTTTGTTAGGTCACCACACATCTTAGTTTTATTGGAGAATTTACCAGAAATCTATGGTATTCACATCACACTGACACGTTATCTTAAGAATACAGAAAACAGGTCTGAAAAAGACTCCAGTGTATCTGGAAGATCCTAAAAATAAACTTGATTTCTGATTATTTCAACAGACACATTCTGTGTTACACCTCTTCTTTATTATGAAGTGCAATCTGAGCTACATCCACAACTTTCACCTTCAAAGTGTAAATCCATGGCCCCTAGTTTGAGAGTTTAGTGCAATGTTGAACAGATAATCAGGGTTCAATTTTATAGTTTCCCTAAGAAACTTAAATATTTGAATTTATTGTGAAGCAGTTACAGAAGCCGCATTAACCAGAGTAATCCAATTTACTGGATGCACGCCTCCACCACCAAATGAAGAAATTACCAAAAGGATTCCACTTTCTGTTGCTTTTACTGCAACAAAAATTTGAACCAATGCAAATTAAGCATGAATTGACAAGCAAATGATACTTCAGATAAGAATTCAATTTCACTTTTATCGGTCAATACAACAAAGATGCATCTTACACAAGTGCCCACATCACATTCACCAGGCATGTGGCACTGTATTGCTGTTCAGTTCCACAAAGTGCTGTTCTATATCATTGAAGAGGTCCTATCTGACATTAGTTTTCACTTAAATAAGGGCAAAATACTGTGGATGCTGGAAATCTGTAACCAACTCATAAAGTGCTGGAGAAACTCATCAGGTCTGGAAGCATCTGTGAAAAGGGAAACTGAGTTAACAGTTTGAGTCCAATATATTGTCCACATTTGATATGACACGCATTCACATGGCAATGTTTTTATTTCATCCTGTCAATTCTAGTCTGCCAAATGTGCATGAATAGCCTTGATTGACAGAAGTAGAGGAATCTTACCGAAAAAGATGATAAGTGGTTTATTATGATATGTAAACATATAATATGAACGAACATGGACAAAATTATGAGCAGGCTGGACAGGGCAGTTAGAGTGAAGTTGTGTCCACTTGTAAAAGAAATGAGTGAGAGGCACAGATTTCATGCCAACAAAGCGAGGGTAGTGTAAGAAAAAGCTTTTATAAAAGGCAAGTTGGCTAAGTATGGGATACACTGCCTAGAAATGTGGTGGAAGCAGCTTCAAGTAAAGCATTAAATAGAGTATTGGGTGATTACTTGATTAGTCATGGTGTGCAGGGATATGGGGAAAAGGCAGGCGATTGGCATTAGATAATAGAACTGCTGCAGACACAATGGGCTGAATGGCCACCATAACTGTAATAATTTAGTGATGGTTTTTCTTAAGGAATCAACAAGTTCTATAACATTTGACTGATTCTACATTCCATCTTTGAATTCCACATTCCCCAATAATGTTTCGTTCCCCTGTCTAACTTGAATCTGTTCACATCCGCTTTAAAAATATTCAATGATCCCACCTCCACTACCTCCTGAGCTGAAGTTTTCCCAAGTCGCACAGCCTCCTGATGGTTAAAATATTCTCATCATCCCTCTCCTGAAAGGAAGCCCCTAATTTTTAAACAGCTCCTCCTTGTTTTGGACTTACTCACGAGAGGACGTATATTTTTCCATATCCATTTATCAAGACCATTCGGGATATTATAACCTTCAGTCAAGTAATATCATTCTCTTCTAAACTCCAGTGGAAACAAGTCAAGAGATTATCTCATGAATGCTCTATATGTCTGAAGTATAGATAGCGTCCATTCTTTTATGTCCAATTCCTCACTCATAGCCTCCTTCATTTGGTTTCTACCATGGAGAACTAACTACTTCAAATAGAACACACGTTCTTGTATTTTTTGCTCTTGGCTGTTACGGGGCAGATTCCAAAGTGCCATCAGTAACGCATACAGGTGGTGGCATTTAAAAGTTGTCATGACTTTTAAAAGTTCAAAAGCGAAGAAACATCTTGGGAATCATTATGAAGTCAGTATTTAAACTAGAAAGCCAGTTTAAAGCAGCATAGATTTTAGAAAGACGAGAGGGAGGATAGCTGAAGTGAGGTGGAAGAAATAATTGGTGCACAGTGGGTTGTTTTTTACAGAAAGAGTTTGCAAAGTTACAAATTATGTATGCTCCATTGAAAAATGAAGTAGGAACCTATGACTACCTTTAAGTGGCATGAACAGATGAAGGGATTCACAACCAATTAAATTTGGAGAGGAGGACCTAACAAATGCTATGTGAATAATGATGAAAATTCTGAAGCAGAATATGAGAAAATGTGGAAAAGGTTAAGAATAGGATAAGAAATACTAATAAGGAGCACGAGAGGGAGATTCAACAAAATAAATCACATGGAACTGTGAATTAAGTTACAAGTACATCAGTAGAAAGAGAATTGAAAGCAGCACGATAGGACCTCATGAGAGGAGAAGATATTCAATTTGTAGATAAAGATCCAAAAATGGCAAATATTTAATAAGTAATTCCCTCAGATCTTTACTAAAGAGAAGGGTGTCAGCGAGGAATGCAAAAGTGACGATAGCAGGATTAGCAATAATATGATAGATTGAAGGTAAAATTTTCAAGTTATTTAAACAGAAGACGAGGGAACATCAGAGCCTAAGAGGGCCCTGAAGAAGGTAATGGAAGAAGTTATAGAGGTCCTTTAAATGATTCTTTAGGGGTATGTCGAGAGTGGACATGAGCTAGAGGACTGGTAAATGGCCAATGTAGTACCCATTTAAAAATGGACATGCCAAACTACCTGAGGTAATAACAGATCCATTCATTTACTGGCTGTATTAAGGAAATAGTTACAGTCTTGAACTTAGATTAAAATTGCAGATACCTAGATAAGGCAAACAGTCAGAAATTGCCAGTCGGAGTTTCAAGATTATTGGTCATGCTTGACAAACACAACAGAACTTTTTCGAGGAAGCAATAGACATGATTGAAGGTTTAAAAGCAGTGAATACAGCCTAGATCACTCCAGGGATGGCTTTGACACATGCCCATATGGGGAAACACTGCAGAACATCCTGGAAAAAAGAATTGGCTGGAGATTATTAATCTGATTAAAATTTGGTTAAACTGAATGTTTGTGAGGAGACTGACCGACATGAAACAAAAGGACTTGAAAGTATTGGATTTCTTTGGTGAAATAGTTCAGGTCATGGTGGAATATGACAGACTGTTTAAAATTATGGATGCATTATCATCTGCTCACGGAGTCCAGGAGTTCCAAGGAAGGGTCACTCGACCAGAAATATTAACTCTGATTTCTCTCCACAGATGCTGCCAGAACTGCTGAGCTTTTCCAGCATATTCTGCTTTGTTTCCAATATTTAATGAGCTGTTTCATTAATCTCTGCTGCCTTTTCAGGGTTTGGGTTACTCAAAGTGCTGTCATGAGGGAGTTTCATGAATTTGACACATTGACACCGAAAGAATATAGTTCCGAGTCAGGATGGTTAGTTACTTGGTGAAGTTCCCATCTACTTGCTGCTCTTATCTTTCTAGGTAATAGAAGCCATGGGTCTGGAAGATGTCGAAGTAACCTTGATGAGTTGCAGTACAGCTTGAAAATGGGACACAATATGTTTCAGTCGTGAAGCAAGAGAATAGTGAAGGTAGCGAATGGGGTGCCAGTCAAATAGGCTGCTTTGTCCTGGTGATGGGACAGATTGGACAGAAGGCGGTAGATTTAATTTGTTGAGGAGTACAAAATAAGGAGCTGCAGATGTTAAGATCTAGAGCTGAGGAGGGAGCTATGCTTTTGGGCAAAGAATCATGAAGCTATTGAATATGTGACCAAGGTTAGTGAAAGAGGCAGAAACATTGACACTTAGATTGAATAGGCAAAAGAAGGAAGACGCTTTGAAGGGTTGGTGGAGTGGGTGAATATAACTGAATAGGCTGAATTATCTGTTTCTGTCTTGTAATCTTCATCTACTTCCCCGTATTTCTAGTATTGTACTGGTGCAGTGGATGGTACAGATGGTCACGGTAACATGGATGGGTAAACTGAGATTGCACCTTGCTCCTGGTTAGTAAATGAGGACTGAAGGGTTCTGTGCCAACCATGATTATAGGTTACATTTCCTGCCAATGGGATTTCTCCCTCCCATTGCAGGGAAATGCTCCCTGAGGTGGCAGTGCAGGACATTACCTGAGGTGGCCCAGAGCTTGCTTCTCCTCGAACCTTAAATCAACCTTTATTCACTGAAGGGAGAATGTCCATGAGTTGTATGATTCTTATTGAAAATAAAATTCATCATTTTGTGCATAGCAGTGCTTTACAAAGGATGAATACCTCTGAGTCCAAAGTAAAGCTGCATCATATATAATAGTGTAATAGTTGCGAGAAGCATCAACAAATAGTTTTGGACAAAAATCCTTTTAATTTTTCATATACCTCATAAAATTCACTGCACAAGTTTCAGCCAAAATGATCCTTATTCTTCCCAGTTTACTAAGTACTCGCTGCTTTTCCCAAAGGCCAATTCCATCCTACTCCCAACTCTCCCGCTTGCTGCTTTCTCTCCTGAATGTTTGCTGCGAGGAAGGCCTCAGGACAAATATGGTGAGAGGAAGGAAGTGGATGAAAGTAGTCATGAGAAGAGGGAGCATCGGAGAGAGCAAAACAGACTGCCCCAAAATGGCACTGACCAAATCCCACACGCTGTTTTAGTTGTCATGTGAAACAACAGTAAATCCAAAGTCCTGATGTGCTTCATCATACCCGAGACCACACATGGATTTCAACCTATCAGAAATATTACTCACATGCTACACCCACATTTCACCTCAGAATTTGAGCTCCAAAAGTCAATATTTAGCTAAGTGTGTGCGATTTTGTGCTGTGCTGCAACCCTGTAAAATATACTTGTGCCCAGGACTGTATTTTCATTCCTTTCCTCAATTTGACAAAGAAAGGGCAGAGTATCAGAACTTTGTGCAGACATATCATGCATGCCCTTGTGTGAAAAGGGTCGATATTATCTGAAAATCATGCCACATCGGACATTTCCATTTTGATCCCACAGTCTGTATTGACTTAAAATTCACTTTCTAGGAGTGACTGATTCAATTGGCTGGTGCATCGTGATCTCTGTCAAAAAACTACTCTTTTTCTCTTCTCACTGTTTGATGTGTGCACTGAGTGTTGTAACAAAGACTTGACAATAGTGAAAGTTAAGTGCCATGAAGCTAATAGTGTCTTGAGGCCTAATAGTACAATATATTACTTTCTAATCCTCTTGGTTGTGACATATGCCTGAGAATAACTCAATATGTAGTGCCAGACCCATTTATGGTTGCCTTCTGTTTAATATTCTGGCATGTTGTCCCACAAAAGAATTGATAAGATGAGAATGTTTCCTTTCAGCAGTTACTTTTTAACCAGGAAAACATTAACAAAATTCAAATAATTTGCTTTAATTTATAATCATAAAGGTTGACTAAAAATTGCTGCATTTGAAGAATTGATGCAAAGGTGCCAGGCTGGAGGCCAGGTTGTGTATCAATTTTCCATAAGAATTCACCAACCAAAGGAAAGACCTGAGCTCTGGTACAGCTGCAGGTGCACCAATGCCACAGTTTGGGGAACGTGCCTATATATAACTCCAGGTTCTCAGTGAGCCTTGATCACTTGAAAAAGCATCAAAGCCCTGAAGGTACTATAAAATCACCCACAACTCCAGAAGAAGATTGTCAAAAAAAAAAACAAACGTTTACTCTCTATGTTCCAGTTTCAGCTTTGGTTTATGCTGCCAAGGCAGGAATCCTAGTGAACCTAAAAGCTGTTACCGATATCATTAGCCCCGAAGGGAGTCTCTCAGATAGTCATAGAGTTCTACAGCACGGAGACAGGCCCTTCAGCCCAAACTGGTCCATGTCGACTAAAATGGCCATCCACATTAACCCCATTTCCCTGCACTTGGCCCATATCCTTCTAAACCTTTTCCTATCCATGTATTCGTCCAAGTGCCTTTTAAATGTTGTTGATGTACCTGCCTCAACCACTTCCGCTGGCAGCACATTCCATATGTGAACCACCCTTTGTGTAAAAAAATGTTGCCCCTCAGGTTCCCATGTATTCTTTCCCATCTTACCTTAAACTGATGCTGTCTGGTCCTCGATTCTCTAACCCTGGGAAAAAGACCGAGTGCATTCACCCTATCCATGCCTCTCATGCTCTTATACACTTATATGAGATCTTCCCTCAGTCTCCTACAGTCTAAAGAAAACAGTCCTAGATTGTCCAACTTCTCCCTTTTACTCAGTCATAGTACCTAAATCAGATGCTGCAGAGACACAAAAGAAATCTCAATGTTTTGGACAGCTCATGGCTGCATTTGGGGTAGAGAGTTCATTTCGATTGCTTGCATTGTTTGTTTTAGCAGTTTTGGAAATTAGGAAGAAGCTTTGAGAATACATGAGAAAATCTGTATATTCTGTATCGGTTTGAATTGTACATCAATGTAAAGGTAGCTAGTGTTATACAGCATAAAAACAGGCCCTTTGGCCCACCATGTCTATGCTGACCAACGAACATCAAACTAAATTAATCCCATCTAAATTGATCCCATTTACAGGCACTTGGTCATAGCCTACTGTGCCCCGGCATTTTAAGTGCTTGTCCAGATGCTTCTTAAATATTGCAAGAGAACTACCTCCACCATTCTCTCGACAGTGCATTCCATGTTTTTACTGTCCTCTGGATGAGAAAGAAGTCCTCAGAACCCCTCTAAACTACTTATCATCCACATACACTTCTGGTCTCTGATCTTAAACATGTCTACCGTAGGGAAAAGTTTCTCATGATCTACCCTGTCTATACCTCGAATAATTTTGTATACCTCAATTAGATTTTCCCTTCAGCCTCCTAAGCAATAAGGAAAACAAACCCAGTCTATCCAGACTCTCCACATGATTGAGACTTTTCATCCCAGGCACCTTGATGAATCTCCTCTGCACCCTCTCTCCAGTGCATTCACATCCTCCTGATAGTATGATGATTAGAATGTCACACAGTATTCCATCTGTGGCCTAACTGATGTTTTATAAAGTTGTAACAAGGCTTCATTGCTCTGATATTCTGTGCCCCAGATAATGAAGGCAAGCATCCTGTATGCCTTCTTCACCAATTTTTCTTCATGCGCTGGTACATTCAGGGATCTGTGGACTTGTAAACCAAAGTCACTTTGTTCCTCAGTACTCCCAAGGGACCTAGCATTCACTGTGTATAGCTTTCTCTAATTAGCTCTCCCAAAATATATCACCTCATGATCAAGAAGATTAAATTCCATCCACCATTGTTCCGCCCAATTTACGAGCTGAACAATATCAGACTAGCCTGAGACCATCGTTCTCACTATCAATAACATCACTGATTTTCATGTCACCCGTAAACTTACTTATACCTCCTACATTTGCCTCCATGCTGTTAACATACAGCATGGATCCCAGCATTCATCCCTGTGGTACATCACTACTCACAGGCTACCAATCACAAAAAAATCCTCCACCATCACTCTTTGCTTCCTACTTGCAAACCAATTTTCGATCCAATTTGCCAACTTGCCTTGGATCACATGGGCTCTTGTCCTTTGGACCAGCTTTCCAAAGTAGGACTTGTCAAGGGCCTTCCTGAAATCCATGTACTCGACTTCAGTTGCACTGCCATCATCAATACGTTTAGTCACATTTTCAAAAAACAGACTCGATCAAGTCAGTCGGACAGGATCTTCCCCTAACAAACCGAAGCTCACTAACTCTGATCACTCCCTGCCTTTCCAAGTGCTGGATTACTCCTGTCCCTCATAAATTCTTCCAGTGAATTCCGCACCACTAATTTCAAACAAAGTGCTCTGTAATTACCAGGCCTATCTCTGCTGTCTTTCTTGAACAAAGGAACCACATTGGTTATCCTCCGGTCATCTGGCACTTCACCTCTGGCCAGCAAAGTATTAAGTATGTTTCAGAAATAGTAGGAACTGCAGATGCTGGAGAATCTGAGATAACAAGGTGTAGAGCTGGATGAACACAGCAGGCCAAGCAGCATCAGAGGAGCAGGAAGTCTGACGTTTCGGGCCTAGTCCCTTCTTCAGAAGAAGGTTCTTTCTTCTTTCTTCCTTCTTTCTGAAGAAGGGTCTAGGCCCGAAACGTCAGCCTTCC
>JAHRHZ010000266.1:15646236-15683337 GCA_024137785.1 Ginglymostoma cirratum
TCTGATGCTGCTTGGCCTGCTGTGTTCATCCAGCTCTACACCTTGTTATCTCGAAGTATTAAGTATCTCCGCCAAGGCCTCAGCGGTCTCCTCGCATGGGGATTTATGCACCATTGTGCCTTTAAAACATATATTCCTCCTCCTTTTTCAATTTAACATTTTCTAAAACTTTGACATCTAATTTAAAATCCTCAGTTACAATGTCTTTGTCCTCTGTGAATATGGATGAGAAACATTCATTTAACACCACACCCATGTCCCCTGGCTCCAAATACAATTTGCCCTTTGGCCTCGAATAGCCCTCTCTCTTTCCATGGTGATCCTTTTGCTGTCTATACTTTTGAAGGGCCTCCTTTGTTTTTAACACACTGTACCTGACACAGAACCCCCACAGTGTAGAGGCAGGCCATTCGGCCCATTGAATCCACATTGACCCTACAAAGAGCATCCTACACAGATGCAACGCCCCCCAGCCTATCCCTGCCACCCTGAATATCCCATGGCCAATCCCCGTTACGTGCACATCCCTGGACACCTACTGGGCAATTTAGCATGGCCAGTCCACCTAACCTGCAGGTTTCTGGACTGTGAGAGGAAACCCATGCAGACAACGGGTGTGCAAACTCCACACAGACAGTTACCTGAGAGTGGAATCAAACCCGGGTCACTGGCGCTGCAAGGCAGCTGTAATAACCTCTAACGTTTTGGAGTAGATTTGTAGCCCGGGTTGTAGGTGTTGAGGTTGGTTGGCTCGCCGAGCTGGTTTGTTGTTTTGCAGACGTTTCGTTACCGTGCTGAGTAACATCCTCAATGCAGCCTCTGATGTAGCGTCGGTGTGTTTTCCCACCTGGTTTTTAAACTCTGGGGTCCGTTGCGATGGATGGCCTCACTTCCGGTTTTCCTTCGTAGTGGAATGTATATGGGGTCGAGTTCAATGTGTTTATTAATAGCTTGCTTCATGGAGTGCCATGCTTCCAGGAATTCTTGTGCTTGTCTCTGCCGAGCCTGTCCCAGGATCTTGGTGTCATCCCAGTCAAAGTCGTGGTTCTCCTCGTCCATGTGGATTGAGATGAGTGAGTATTGGTCGTGTCTTTTTGTAGCCAGTTGGTCTTCATGTGCTCTTGTTGTTAGTTTCCTTCCTGTTTGTCTGATGTAGTGTTTCTCGCAGTCTCTGCAGGGAATTTTGTAGGTGCCATTGGTCCTGTCCATGGCAGGAAGTGGGTCTTTAGTCCGGGTGAGCAGTTGTCGTAGGGTTGTCGTGGGCTTGTGTGTAGCTCTGATGCCCAGCAGTTGTAGGAGTCTTGTGGTGAGTTCCGACATGTTCCTGATGTAGGGTAGTGTGATGAGTGTGTCGGGGCGTGTAGAATCTTTCTGATGCTGTTCATGTAGGCATCTTCTGACCCAGTTCTTTGGATATCCATTATCCTTGAACACTTGGAAGAGGTATTCTTCTTCCTCTTGGCGTAATTCCGTGTTGCTGCAGTGCGTTGTTGCCCGTTTAAATAGTGTTTGCACACAGCTTCGTTTGTGTGTGCTGGGATGGTTACTGTTGAAGTTCAGTACCTGGTCTGTGTGTGTGGCTTTTCCGTGTACTTTCGTTTGCAGTTCCCCATTTGTCTTGCTCTCTATCATGACGTCCAGGAATGGGAGTTGTTTGTTCTTCTCCTCCTCTCTGGTGGATCTTAATCCGGTGAGGGTGTTGTTTATAAGTTTGTGTGTCTCTTCTAATTTGGTCCGTTTTACGATGACAAAGGTGTCGTCTACGTAGCATATCCACAGTTTAGGTTGGATTTGCAGAAGGGGCGGTCCTTTCCAGTCTTTGCATCACTGTCTCTACTATGAGTCCGGACATAGGTGTTCCTATGGGTGTCCCGTTGATTTGCTCGTATGTTTGGCCGTTGAAGGTGAAGTGGGTGGTCAGGCATCGGTCCAATAGTTTGAGCATGTTGTCCTTGGAGATGGTTTCACTGGGGTTGTGTTCTTGTTCAAGTAGTGTTGTCAGTGTTTCCCTTGCTAGTGGTATGTCTATTGACGCGAATAGGGCAGTGACATCAAACAATATCATGGTCTCTTCATCCTCTTTCTTTATGTCTTCGATGAAGTGGAGGAATTCTTGGGCTGAGTGGATTGAGTGGGGTGACTTGTTGAATTGGTGCCTGAGTCTTCTTTGTAGTTCTTTGGCTAATCTGTGTAATGGAGTGCCTGGTAGGGAGACTATGGGTCTGAGGGTCTGCCACACACACAGACCAGGTATTGAACTTCAATAGTAACCATCCCAGCGTACACAAACGAGCCAACCAACCTCAGCTGTGATAACCACTGAGCTACTGTGCTGCTCATACGCTTCCTTCCTTTTCTTTGTCGAATTCTCAGTATTTCTTGTCATTTAGGGTTCCCTGCATTTGCTGCCCTTGCCCTTCACTCTTAGAGCAATACTGTGCCTGATTACTCACTATACTAACTAACTAACACCGTACTGCCTAACACACTTTATTAAGTAGCAGAATGTATGGTATATACTACTAAAACAGTGAAAATTAACTGTCGAGCAGCAAAGCAAAGCTTTCACGTGGCATTGCTGAATTTTTCCGTAGCATGACTTGAGAAGAGGTTACCAAGACCAGTTATGCTCAGAAGACAAATGTGGATGGCATTGCTGAGCAACCAATTGTGGAAACATTTTGAGACACATGCCATTCTTCTTCAACGATAGAATGAAAAAGGTGACAAGTGAGCAGATAGAGAACTACCAAAACTGTGGTTGGGCAGAAAGTGCAAGTTAGAAATACAAATGCAATGTCTTGAATACCAGCTGACGTTTCTGAGAAAAAAAAATGCAACCAGGTGATGACATTGTTGATTGCATATAGCAAAGGAACAGGAACAAGCTCAGATCAACACAGAACACAGCTAACATGCACAAAGATAATTTTAAAAAAATCATTCATGATTTGAGGGCATCGCTGGCCAGGTCAGCATTCATTGCCCATTGCTGACTACCCAGAGGACAGTTAAGAGTCAGCTACATTGTTGTCTGTCTGGAGTCACATGTAGGCCAGACCAGATAAAGATGGCAGTTTCTTTCTCTAAAGGACATTTGTGAACCAGGTGGGTTTTTCCTGGCAATCAACAATGGATTCATGGATATTATTAAACTCCTAATTCTGGAGTTTTACTGAATTCAAATTCCACCATCTGCCGTAGTGGAATTGAAACCCAAGTCTCCTGATCGTGGGTCTCTGTATGAACAGTGCAGTGATAATACGAATAAGCTGTCACCCCATCACTGAGGACGAACGCTTTGACGATACAGAACGTGCAGTGACGTTGAGTGACAGCAACCAGCAGCAAGTCAACCAAGATATCAAACAAGTGCGACCTTAAACCTTGTTCACCTTCCAAGGTAAGCATAGGATCACCTGATCAGGAGGAGATGTCAGACTTCCAAAGACATTGAATTTTGAAATGTTGGTTTTGCAAATTCTGTTTTGCCTGTTTGTATAATTATTGCTTTTGACATGCACCTGGGTAGTTGTTGGGTTAAGTTTGTCGCTTTGGTGAATAGAGACAACACAGTGTGCAGCTGGAGGAGCACAGCAGGCCAGGCAGCATCATAGGAGCAGGGAAGTTGACAAAATCATTTCTGAACAAGGGTCCTGACCCAAAACATCAACTTCCCTGCTCCTCTGATGCTGCCTGGCCTGCTGTGATCCTCCAGCTCCACACTGTGTTATCGCTGACTCCAGCATCGGCAGGTCTTACTACCCGCTTTGGTGAACAGGTGACTCCTGTGCTGTGGCCACAGTCAGCAGACGCAGCACCACAATCCTTCTCCTCCTGTCTACCCACAAACCTCGATTTTAACATCTGGTACCATGTATCCCTCTGCTGTCCTGGAGTTCAGTGCATGTGTATTGCAATGATATTTTAGTGTAACATCCCTTTAAGATACAGCCTGTTTTCAAGAAGAACTGATCAACTGTAACATGGTTTGCAAGCAAAGCTACTGGAGCCTCCTGCTGTGTGGTGAGCTGGAGGGTGATACTTGAGGCAGACAGTAGCACTGGAGGTGCACCAGCAAGTGTCACAGCCGTGTGTGCATGAGTTTGGCATGTTGTCCACCTCGGTCTGAATAGTCCTACATCATGATTGTTAGCCCTAAGAAGGTCTAATTGATCTCTAGAAATAAAAGCTTACAGTAGATGAAGTCTTAATGATTAGCGAGCTGTGTCAAATTAGAATTTGAGCTCCTATTGCTGTTACAATTTCCAAACCAATCTTGGGTTTTCCCAAACTATGTCACCGTCACTTTGGGGGTATAGCAAAGCGCAGATATTCTGCGCAGGAAGTCATTAACCACAACTCAGACCTTTCATGAGAAATATGTCAGCATCTTCACCTCATTCTGATTTTTCAGATTAAACCACACCGTCATTCTACTTTAAAATATTTAAGAGTAGGAATTTGCAGAAGGTAATTTTAAAAACGGTACGTAATTGAAATAAATAAATTACTATAACTTCAAAGGGTATTCAAAAGGTCAGTGAGACTTGTTCATTGCTTTTAACTCAATCCTGTACATTATAGTCTTGTGCCATCTATCATTTTAACCACAAAAAGGTGCCCCAGTACAGCATATTGGTGGTATTCAGAGTAATTTGAAGACATGGTTTACCAAGTGGTGAACTGCCTGATCTCAGGGCAGAATATTTTGAGGAGGTATTGGCTATGGAAAGAGGGAAGGTTTAGAGGGCAAATTTTACATGCTATTCCCATGCATCTCCCTGATCACTTGGAGAACTGTGGACAGTTCTGGTCTCCTTTTATTCTACAATGAGATCAGAGGAATTGGAGCTGGCATACAAGTGAATGCAATGACCGCGGTGCCAGAAGGATTAGTGCTGGGGCCTCATCAATTCACAACTTTTGTCATTGACTTGGATGAAGGTGCTGACAATATGGATTGTTAATGTGCTGACGATCCAAAAAGAGAGGAAGTTGTGAGGCGATAATGGGTACTGCAGATGCTGGAGAATCCGAGATAACAAGGTGTGGAGCTGGATGAACACAGCAGGCCAAGCAGCATCATAGGAGCAGGAAAGCTTGATGTTTTGGGCCTAGACCCTTCATCAGAAATGGAGCATTTCTGATGAAGGGTCTAGGCCTGAAACTTCAAGCATTCCTGCTCCTATGATGCTGCTTGGCCTGCTGTGTTCATCCAGCTCCACACCTTGTTATCTCTGAAGTTGTGAGGACATTACGAGTCTGCAAAGGAGTAAAGGCAAAGTGAGCGGGCAAAGTGAGCGGGCAAAGCTTTGGCAGAAAATGTGAACTTGTCATCTGTGGTAGGATGAATAGAAAAGCAGCAAGTTATTTCAACAATGAAAGATTGCAGAACTCTAAATAGGGATCTGGGTGGCCTGGGGTATGAGAATCACAAAATGTAGATACAGCAAAGAAGTAAGAACACAGTTGGAATTTTGTTGATTATTCAAAGGGGAATGGAATGTAAAAGGAAGGAGTTTCACTGTTATTGTACAGGCTATTGATGAGACTGGCTAAATGGTGCTATGCACTGTTTTGGTCACTTAAGAGAGGGGCTAGACAGGAATGTAGAGGATGCAATTAGATCATCTATTGCCTTATCAAATGGTGGAGCTGTTTGGAGGGGAAATATGATCTACTCCTAATTCATATATACCCATGTAGTTATTTTTAATAAATCTGTTGACACATTCTGTGATGAACATCTGGGGCAGGGAATACTTGATCCCACTTCTTGGCTCAGAATTATGATCACTACTGCGGTGCCAAAGACCCAAGTATGCTTGCATGGACAAGAATGATACAATGAGATATGACATAAGGAAAGATTGAAAAGGTTTTTTTTTTAAAGAATAGAGTGAACTCTTTAAGGTTATGAACAAGCTCAATATGATAGACATAAAAAAGACATTTTTTACACTTGCAGGAGATATGAAAATAGGGTTAGCCTTAAGTATAAGAGTCACTAGTCAATTGAATCAGAAGTTACCCAGACTTCATTAGCCAGAGAACAGTTACAATTTGGAACTCTCCATCATAGGGAGCAGTTCAGCTGAATAGCATAGCCCCAGTTAGAGGGAAGCTAGATAACTGCACAAGGGAAAAATTAAAAGAAGGATGTGTTGTTGGGGTTAGATGAAAGAGAGTGGACTATGACTTGTTTTGATTCTTACCTGGAATGTTGTCGACATTTGCAAAGCGTGTATTTGTTGCTCATCCCTAATTGCTTGAGCTGGTTGGATCTTCAGGCCATTTCAGGGCTCTTTCAAGAGTCAATCACATTACTGTAGGTCTGGAGACACAAGTAGGCCAGACTATGAAAGGATAGCCCATCTCTTTCTCTAAAAGATATTAATAAACCGGATGGGTTTCATGATAGCTTACAGTGGTTACATGGTTACCATTAGACTGATTTTTGTTTTAGTTGCAGATTCCCATTTGATTCAAATTTGGCCAGCTGCCATGATGGGATTCAAACTCATGGCCACAGAGGATTCACCTGGCGCAGTGGATTATTACTGTCCAATACTCAGGTGGAGCATAAGTTCCAATATTGTTCCAGGCAGTCCGCAAGCGAGGTTTCCCAATTTCTTTGAGTTTCAGGTGAGGTACCTCAACCATTAACCTCCCATAAAAGGAGGGGTGAACTGCCTCCCCTCAGCTATTCACTTGGCCCCATGTTTGGTTGTGACACGGTTAATTTTAGTAAGGATCTCTTCCCTCTGGATACCTTTTCCACAGATCCAAATGAACTTATGTTTTAAAAGCAGCCAATTTAACCAGATTTTCTTGAATTCACAAAAATAGTATGTTTATTAATTACAAACATGGGAAGAAATAGAGACCCAAATTAAATATAAGGCATGAGTACAAAATGACAGAAGTTAAAAAAAACGACAGATAAGTCTGTGAATTGTTTGTGAAGAACGGATAGTTGAACATTACATAAATGCATTGAATGTTACTAGTAGCTCAGTTGAACAGTTGATTGCAAGGTTCTTGGCTTTGTAGGTTGATTGCAACACTTTAGTCCTAATTCTTTTTTAACAGTGGGTGACAGGTAGCACTCAGAGAGAGAGAGAGAGAGTACTTTCCCATTTCCTTGTCATGCAGTGGTTTTTAAATGCCTATTCTCAGAGCTGTGATCCTCAAAGCAGACTAGCCCATACATTTGGTTCTCAGGTCACACATGGGTTAGTCTTGTTGCCAGTTTCTGAATCTTCTTTTGAACAGTCCTGGAAGGTCAATATATTCAAACGCTGCAAGAGGTGGCTTTCTGCTTTGCACAGGGACATATTCACCTCCCCTCATTATCTCTTTCTCTTATGTTTCACCTTGTTTGAAGGTTCCCTAGATGCTCTATAGGTGTAACATTTCATGGATTCCACACAGGACAGACAGGCAGCAACCGAATTTATACCCATAGTCATTTCTTCTGTCTGCAGCACACATCATTTAAAAACACATTTTGAATTTAAAAGTTAGCAATGTCCATGTTACCTCAGGGTTCCGATCTATCGTGATGATGAGGATCTGTTGGGTTAGGTGGACTGTCCCTTTGCAGTGAACACTACGTAATTATAGCACAATTGTGTAATTGACTGGCCTGGCAGTCTGAAATTGGTCAGTGTCAAAAACAGCGGATTAGCTGTACTTTGAAACTAAAATCATCCAGCTGTAGAAGAGCAGTATATTTAAAAGTTATTTTGAAAGAATCTTTTGTAGTTGAGGTACTGGTGGCATGGAGTGTTCCAGTGGGAGACAGAATCATGAGGCCACAGGCCAAATGGTTCTATTTCGCGATGGAACTCAGAACTCTGCCTCAGGGAGCATGTTGCTTCAAAAAAACATGCACAGCAGATGTTACATTCTTGCAATGTAGACTTGGCCAGGCCGCATATAAAGCAATCATGCTTAGTTGTCTGTATAGCAATTAATTAGAAGAAAAGTTGTTGAATAGTTATAAAGAGATCCTGAGCCCTGGCTGAGAAACAGCGGGAAGCTCATTATTTAATAATGTGACTGCACTCCATGCGTTAAGAGAGGGAACTGAAGCAGAGTGACATCGACTAACTCCTTTGGGAAATAACAGTTGCTGATCACAGGATGTCTGCAGCAAATGCAAGAAACATTTCACTTCCTAATAGACTGTGCAAGCATTTTACCCCAGAACACTTCCTTGTCTTTCAATAAGAATTAAATCGCAAGTAGTGGTGTCAACATCAGGGCCTTTCTTTTTCAAGTTATGGTTCAGGAGGCCAGAATATCTCAGCGAGGCCTTCAGGTAAAATAACCTTCAGTAACCTTTTACAAAATAATTCACTTCTCAAAGCAAAAGTTTAATCCAACTTCCCTTCTAAAATAGGTACTGATTGCAATTATCTCTACTTGGAAGCTGATGTTCAGCTCCAAGAAATCGTAAAAATAAACAAAATGCTCATGAAATGGCATCAGTTGTTCCCATTTTGAGTATCGACATGGGATTCAGGGAAAGTTACCATTGATATGAGGTGATCTCAAACACATATTACCTCTGCTCCCAGTGGGAATCAATTTATGTCAGACCAGTAGGAGTTAGAACCAGTGTCGTAAGGAATTGAACATGGGATAGATGTGCACTTGTGGTGAATAAGTTCAGAACTGTATGTTTTTGCCTAATGTAAAATAATAGTCACATCCTGAATGGTAGTCGCTTATTAGGAAATGTTCTGTGTGAGAGTTCAGGGAATGAGAAGAAAATTTAATTCTTTATTGAGTATGGTTTTTGTTAACTTTACAGAGGAGCGTAAAAATACACAGAGCTGGCAAACATCATTGTGATTTGTCAAAACCAGGGGGAAAAATAACGTCAAAGTCTAGATCTCAATAACTCTGCAAGCTGTCGTTTTATTTTTGGCCATGTACTTAACCAATTACTTCATTACTGTGAATACAGTCAGAAATCACTGCCAAATCTGCCAGGCCCTTCTGTACGCTTGCCATTCTCTGTATGAAGTAATAATACGTCAGAATGTACCTGAATAAAGTTATATAATCAAACCTTGAATTTAACTCATTTGTGAGGTTCTGGCGTGTCAAAATACTTTATGCCAGTAACATTGTAAAATCGTGATCAAAGGTTATATGATTTTTAATTCAAATTAAGGTAAATATATGCAATTATATATGCAAGGGAGGCAAAAGCCTATTATCACTAGATTATTAATCCAGAGTCCCAGGTAATGTCCTGAGGTCCCAGGTTCAAGTCCCATCCTGGCAAATGGTCAAATTGAATTAATTACAAATTCTGGAATTGAGTCTAATGATGAAATAGTTGTCAGTTGTTCAACAACCAGTCTGGTTCACTCACGGCCTTTAGGGAAGGTAACAACCTTTCCGACCTCATCTGGCCTACATGTGACTCAAAACCCTCAGTTATGTGATCGCCTTTTACTGCCCTCTGGGCAATTGGGGTTGGATATTAAATGTTGAAATGGCCAGCATGGTCCATATCCCATGAATGTTTCAAAAAAAAAGACACGAGTATGTCTGATTAAAGAATGGAGCTCAAGGAAAAGTATTTGGGTTCAATTATTGAGCTGTGTACTGCAAATATTCAGTTCATATGAAGGTATTATCAACAGAATATTACTGAAATATATGCATACAAAAGGAATCTGGAGTATGAGAAGGCCATTCAGCCCTCAAGACTGCTCTGCCATCCCGTAAGTTCATGGCTAATCTGATTGCATTTGAGGTTACACATTCCCACATACCCTTGATAATCTGTCAACCATTGCTTACCGCAAGAATTTATTTATCTCAGCTCTAAAAATATTCAAAGTCTCTGCTTCCACCCACCTTTTAAGGAAGAGAATCTCAAAGACTCAGAGCCTTTGACAGAAAAGGAAATCTGGCCTCATTTTTAGATTCCACTGTAAATCAAAACATCATCTCCACAGCCACACTGCCAAGACCTCTCAGGATCTTAAACGTTTCAAATGAGTACTGAGGCATTTCACAAGTAGATATATTTCCTGAGCCCATGCATCCAACAGGCAAAAAAATAGAAATAGTTGGAGAAACGTAGCAAGTTCAGCAACAACTGTTCAAAGAAAACAGTCAATGCTTCAGGTCCAGTGAATCACCAACGATCCTTCAAGGGTCATTGGACCTGTTGAGTTTCTCCAGCTATTTCTGGTTTCTGTTTTGGATTTCCAGTATCAGCAGTTCTTTCTTTTTGTTTCACATCCAACAGGCAGCAGTGCTTGATAAGGAGCAGAGCTATGTTGCTGTAAAGCCTGATTCCCAACTATTCTCCCTGAAACACAGTGCCCCATCAAGACTGCAGCATAGATAAATACATCCTTCAATGATTAAACTAGTTTGTTACATTCCTGGTATTGGGAATTACATTTTTGTTTGGAATAATGCACTATGATGATCCTGACAGGGCCAATTAGCTCTATTGGCGAGATGGCTAGTCAGTGGTTCAGGTTAATATCTGCATCTTGGATTTGATTCCAGTTCTGCCAAAGGTAGGATGAATTGAGAGCTGCTTCCTTGCCCTGCCACTGAGAGTGAAGTCGATGGCAAACTACCACAGACCGGACCCGTCAAGAACGTGGATCAGAATTCAACAGATTGCGTCAACAGATAATGGGCCAACCTACCTCAATGCAGAGCGCATGGAACAACATCGCTGGTGTTGGGAATGTCTAATCTGGAACTCTAAAGAACTTATATAGTGTTGTTACAATCTTGATCATCTTGCCTTCAAGAGGAAATTTAAGTATCATCCAAGAACAAAATGAATCAGAGGCCCAGGGTTCTCATTTTCAGGGACTGTTAAGGTCCTGAAACAAAAACAGAAATTGCTGGAGATACTCAATAGGTCTGGCAGCATCTGTGGAGAGAAAACAGAGATCATGTTTCAGGTCCAATGACCCTTCTTCATTCAGACTGAACTAGTTTATGATCCCACTGAGAGTTCAAAGCTCACTGAGGTTGACTTGTGAACTAAGGGAAATAAACATGTAGGGGGCCCTTCCAATCAAAGATAAGACTGAGAGATGGCCTGATAATGTTCTTTAATGTTTTGAACAGATTCATAAGGTAAAAATAGAGATGATATTTCAATTTGTGGGAGTCTAAACCTACAAATCACATATGTAAGATAGCCATTCATAAGTAATTAATAAGAATTTTCTTTATTCAGTCTTTCAGGATTGAGGGTCGCCTTATGACGCAAATCAGTTGAGTTAAATAGCACAGATGCATTTCAGGTGAAGCCTGTTAAGTATATGAGGGAGAAAAGAATTCAAGGGAACACAAATAAAGTTAGATGAATAAGTTAAGTTGGAGGTAGATAGTGTGGAACATGGACACCAGTTTAGAGAAAAAAAACACAGCAAATCAGAGAAAGCTTACAGCAAAGTAAGGGGCCACTTGGCCCATCATGTCTGTACCAGCTGATAAACAAGCCATCCAGTCTAACCCAACCTTCCACCATTTGCTCCAAAGCCCTGCAGTTTGCTGCACTTGAGGTGCAGTTCCGAACACCCTTTGAAATGATTCAAGGATTCCTACCTCTAATCCCCTTTCAGGCAATGGGTTATAGACTCCTAACACCTCCTGAATGTAAAAATTGTATTCATTATCCTGTCTAATATTTCGATTGATCACTTTAAATATTTGCCCCCCTCCCCCACCACCAACACTGACCTCTCTGTTAGGGTAAATTGGTTTTTCTCATCTTCGTTATCCAGAATGTAGGAGGATTCATCAGTACATGCAAAGATGATATGACAATTGATGGGGTGCTAAATAACGATTAGAATGCCTTCAGATTACAGCAGGCCATAATGGGCTGGTCCGATGAACAAATGGAATGAAATCCAGATAAGTGTGAGGTGACACACTTTGACTGGACAATCAGTGCAAGGTAAAACACGATGAATGGTAGGACCCTGGAAACTCTGAAGGTCAGAGGAACCTTGGTATGCATTTACACCGGTCCCTTAAGGTAACGGGACAGGTAGACGAAATTGCTAAAGAGGCATATGCGGTACTTGTCTTTATTAGCAAGGCAATGAGTTTAAGGGCAAGGAGGTCGTGCTGGAAATATATAAAACATTAGTTAGGCCACAGAATATTATGTGCAGTTCTGGAATCCACATAATAAAAGGGATGTGATTGCACTGGAGAGGGTGCAGAGAAGATTTATCAGGATGTTGCCTGGGGGAGATTTTCAGTTCTGAAGAGAGATTGGGAGAGGTGGGCTGAGGAGTGGCAGAAGGAGTTTAATTTAGATAAATGAGGTGCTGCAGTTTGGAAAGGCAAATCAGGGCAGGACTTGTACACCTTAATGGTGCAGTGCTGGGGAGTGGTGCTGAACAAAGAGGGCCTTGGAGTGCAGGTTCATAGTTCCTTGAAAGTGGAGTCGCAGATAGATAGGATAGTGAAGAAGGCGTTTGGTCAGCTTCCCTCCTTTGGTCAGTGCATTGAGTATAGGAGTCAGGAGGTCATGTTGTGGCTGTACAGAACATTGGTTTGTCCACTTTTTGGATACTGTGATCAATCCTGGCCTCCCTCCTGTAGGAAGGATGTTGTGAAACTTGAAAGGGTTCAGAAAAGATTTTTACATCATGTTGCCAGGGTTGGAGGGTTTGAGCTATAGGGAGAGGCTGAATAGGCTGGGGATACTTTCCCTGGAGCATAGGAGTGTAAGAGGTGACCTTATGGAGATTTATAAAATGATGAGGGGCATGGATAGGATGAATAGCCAAAGTCTTTTCCCCAGGGTGGGGGAGTCCAAAACAAGAGGGCGTAGGTTTAAGGTAATTGGGACAAGATTGAAAAGGGATCTAAAGGACAACCTTTTCATGCAGAGGGTGGTGCGTGCATGGAATGAGCTGCCAGAGGAAATGGTGGAGTCTGGTATAATTGCAGCATTTGAACGGCATCTGGATGGCTACGTAAATAGGAAGGGTTTAGAGGGATATGGGCCAAATACTGGCAAATAGGCCTAGATTAATTTCAGATATCTGGTCAGCAAGGAAAAGTTGGACCAAAAGGACTGTCCAGCTCTATTACACTATGACTGTATGAGGTTGGATAGACTGGGGTTATTTTCTTTGAACAGAGAAGACTGAGGAGGGACATGATATAGACGTATAAAATTATTAGTGACATGAATGGGTAGACAGGAAGGAACCTTTCCCTTTAGTCAAGGATAAATGACCAAGGGGCAGAGACTTAAGGTAAAGGACAGGAGGTTTGGAGAACATGTGAGAAAAAATAATTTCATGCAAAGGGTGATGGGAATCTCAAACTCACTGCCTCTGAGGGTGGTAGAGACAGAAATGCGCATAACATTTAAGAAGTATTTAGATGGAGGTTGAGAGGTGACCTTATGGAGGTTTATAAAATGATGAGGGCCATGGATAATGTGAATTGCCAAAGTCTTTTTCCCAGGGTAGGGGAGTGCAAAAGTAGAGGGCATAAATTTAAGGTCGGAGGGGAAAGATTTAAAAGGGATCTAAGGGGCAACTTTATCACGCAGAGGCTTGTGCATGTATGGAATGAGCTGCCAGAGGAAATGCTGGAGGCTACTACAATAACAACATTTAAAAGGCATCTGGATAGGTACATGAATAGGAAGGGTTTGGAGGAATATAGACCAAGTGCTGGCAGATGGGTCTGGATTAATTTAAAATATCTGGTCAGCATGGATGAGTTGGACCAAAGGGTCTGTTTCCACGCTGTACATCTCTATGACTCTGTGTGTGCTTGTAATGCCAAAACAAACAAGGCTCTTGGCCATGTGTTGTAAGATGGGATTAGAGCCGTTTGGTGGTGTTTTTTGACTGGCACAGGCTTGTTGGGCTGAAGATCCCTTATCTGTGCTGTGGACTTCTGTGACTTTTTGGCCCATCATAATTTTGTACATCTCAATCAAATCTCTCCTCAGCCTCCCCTTCCAAGGAGAACAGCCCCAGTCTTCCCAATCTTCTCATAGCTGTATTTCCCCATCATGGGAACTGTCTTGTAACTCTCTTTACCCTTTTTAGTGCAATTATATCCCTTCTGTAACTACGTGACCAGAACTGCATACAGTACTCAAGTTGTGGCCTAAGTAATGATTTGATGGTTCCAGCATAATCTCCTTGTTTTTGTATTCAGTATCTCAACTAATAAAGGAAAATATCCCATATACTTTCTGAACCACCTTATTGACCTATCCTATCATGTTTAGAAATCAGTGAATATTCATTCCAAAATTCCTCACTTCATCCATACCTCTCATTGCTTTTCCATGAATTGCATATTTCTCTGCCTTGTTTAACCTCACCAGTGCATTGCTTCATACTTTTCTGGTTTGAATTCCACTTTTCTGTCCAATTCATCGACGTCTTCCTGCTGGCAACAGCTATCCTCCTCACTACCCTCCTCACAAGGCCAGTTTTTATATCATATGCAAATAAACAGGGGACCTATTACAGGGATAGTAGGAACTGCCGATGCTGGAGAATCTGAGACAAGAAGGTATGTGTTCATCCAGCTCTACACCTTGTTGACCAATTACAGAGCACAGCAGATGGCCTTCCAGTCATAAAAACACTCGCCAACAATTGGCCTTTGTTTCCTGCCACTGAGCCAAGTTTGCAACCAGCTTGCTACATTTCCGTACACCTCATGGCCTTTCAACAAAACTACCTTGCTAAAATCCATGTACGTTAAATTGACCAAACTACCCTCATCAATCTTCTTCGAATTTTTTGAGGAAGTAACAATTAATATAGTCTTCCCTTAACAAATCCATGCTTTTATAAGTGACAGTTTATCCCATCTCTCAGAATTGATTTCAGTCATATACCCACAATTGAGGTTAAACAGACTGGTCTGTTACTAGTTTAACCTATCTGTTTGCTTGTTTTCAAACAAAGGTGAACCATTAGCAGTCCCCTAATCCTCAGGCAACATAACTGTATCCAGTAAGGACTGGAAAATTTTTGTCAGGCCTTCCAGTATTTCCTCCCTGCCTCCTTTAAAACCCTAGGAGACATTTCATCTGGCTCTCTAATGGTTTATTGATTTGCAAGGATGTTAACATTTTATAGACCTCTCCCAACCCCACCCCGTCCCCCGGGTTATCATATCCAATAATTCATACTCCTCCTCCTTAACTACAATATCTGCATCAACACTTGATTTTCACATCAACATTCTCTTCCTCTCCACATAGATTACATTTTGGTCTTTCGTGCATCTTCCTCTTTCCTTTTGATTTCCTCTTATTCTTAACGTAATGTCATGTAAGCCTATGTAATTCAATAAGATTAAAATTTAATATTTCAAACAATTTATGACTATTAAAAAGTGACGAGTTGGTGTACAATTCCTGTCTGACTTATTCATACATGTGGGGACAGGAACATGTCACCTTTAGCTGGTCGGATCTGAACAAAACGTCAGTCCCACATGCCTCTGATGGTCATAACAATTAGGGATTCCTAAATGAGCAAATATCCCAAAATCAAACTTAAGAAATTTGAACCAAGTTTTAAAGATTTTGAGGAATAGATAACATGGGGCAAATATACAGGTTAATTAGCAATTTGGCTAAAATTTGTGAGAACACAAAATTAACAAACATCTCATGAGGTCCAAAAATTTTCTCACTCCTTGTAAATTTTGGGATACACAGAACCTTGAACAGTACAGCACAGGAATAGGCCTCTTCAGCCCATCATGTCTATGCAGACCACGTTGCCATCCTAAACTAATCCCATCTGCCTGCACATGATCCATATGCCTCTGTTCCCTGCCTGTTCACATGCCTGTCTAATTGTGTTAAACATTACAAACATATATGCTTCAAGCACCTCCCCTGGCAGTGTGTTCCAGACACCTCCCACTTTCTGTGTAAAAAAGAACTTGGCTCGCACATCTCCTTTAAATTTCCCCTCTCATCTTAAATCTAAGCCCCCTACCTGAGAAAAATACTCCAACTATCCATACCTCCCATAATTTTATACACTCCGATCAGTTGCCGCTCAGCTGCCAATGCTGTAGCAAAAACAATCAAGTTTACCCAAGCCCTCCTTATAGCTAATACACTCCAGTCCAAACAACATCCTGGTAAACCTCTGTTGCACCTTCTCCAAAGCCTTAACACCTTCCCTCTAATTTGGTAACCAGAATTGCACACAACACTCCAAATATGGCCGACCTAAAGTTTTAACAGCTACAACATGACTTGCCAACTCAGTTTCCTGACAGATGACGACAAGCATGTTGCATGCCTTCTTTACCACCTTATCCACTGTGTTGCCACTTTCAGGCAGCTATGGGCTTACACCCCAAGATCCCTCTGTATATCGATGCTGCCAAAGGTCCTGCCATTTACTGCATACTTTCCTCTTGTATTTGACCCCCCAAAAGGCATCACCTCAACCTTGTCTGGAATGAACTCATCTGCCATTTCTCTAACCCCCTTCCCAACTGATCTACATCTTCCTGTATCCTTTGACAAACTTTCTTGCTATCTACAACTCCACCAATTTTCACGTCATCTGCAAACTTACTAATCACACCACCGACGTTTTCATCCAAATAATTTATATATATGAATATGTGTGTGTGTATTACAAGAAACAGGTGGTCAAGAGGTCGAGTGGGTATTGCAATGGTGCAGCCAGAATCACCCGAGCAACTTGTATTCTGATGTGGTGACACATGATGAACCATAGACAAAGTTGACAAGGAATGGTGTCTAAGGTTGACAAAGAATGGTGTCCAAGGTCTGGCTGGAGCAAAAGACTGATAATTTGCTTTGTGCTGATTATAATTCCTTTAGTGCAGATAGATGGTGAATACTTTATATTGTATTATTCCAAAGAATCAAAGTCTAAAGCAGTTACCTAACTCCACATTTGAATTAATAACTGAGGCTAAACCTAATCAGAGAGAGCTGGACTTGAAGTGCTACAAATCATTGAGGGAAAAGAATGAACATCACGGTCTAATAACTCTACTAGTTGTGGGATAATTTAATATTACAGTTAAATTGGAGACAGTAATAACATATGCAACATTCTACTTGGTAAGAATGGAAAATAAATCACCACGAAGCTATTAAACAGCATGTGAGCTAGGACTGATCCAAATCATCAGCTCAGTGCTGACAGTAAAACAGATGGCGCACATTTCCATGTCAGATGAGCTAATTAAAGAATACTTAGATCTCTTCAGTGACATAGCCAGCTCAAAGACTTTCAAATTAAATAGTGCATTGATACAAGTGTACAACCAGTTGAACAACAACATTGGAAAACTCCATTTGACAAGTGCCTTGATCACTTGGAGAGATTGCCATTGAAAAAGTAGGAAAACTTGTAGCTCTGATCACAACAAAGACAGGAACTCAGAAACAATACACACCTGTAATGGTGTACATAGCCTGCACAGAAGTGAGAGGTGAAAGATTTAAAAGGGATCTAAAGGGCAGCTTTTTCACACAGAGGATAGTGTGTATATGGAATGAACTACCAGAAGAAGTGGTAGAGCAGGTACAGTTACAATATTTAAGAGACATTTGGACATGTGCATTAATAGGAAACCTTTAAAGGGATATAGGACAAACAAATGCAAATGAGGATTAGTTTAGTTTGGGAAACCTGGTCAGCACAGACGAGGCGGCCGGAAGGGTTTGTTTCTATGCTGTGTGTCTCTATAAGTGAATAAAGCTACAACACCTCTAACAGGCCCTCTTTTTATTATATGTTGAAGGATTCTTAACCCATGACTGTGCCTTAAGCAGCAACTGCTACCATAAGGTGAGTGTTTGAAAACAAAATAAACTTTGATGTGTAGCCAACAGTAAAAATGGCCCACCTCATGTTAACAGGTACTTGCAATCATCTCCATCCTCCTCACTGCTGTTCCACCTCCTCCCTCCCAGGGCTTAATCAAAGAGATGCTGACCCAAAGGTAACAAGGTAAAATTGATAAACTGTTTATGGAGGCACCACAGGCACAGGAAGGATGGGGTTCAAAGCCAATTTCTGGCCAGCTTTAGACCTCCTGCGGTTTTGTGCACACATTGACTGCATATCGCTGGTTATGAACCCGAACAATTTCTGATCAATATCGTTCTCCTCCCTGGTGCTATTCTGGATTTTCAAAAGGGTTTTCTAAAAGCTGTTTTTGGGTAAAATAAAAGGAATTTCGCATTCAATAATGATAAATGGTCGATTTGACGCACTTAACATACTAAATGGATATTTCAGGAAGTTTTAATTTGAGAGCAAGAGTAATAATTTCAGGTTTGTGTGTGTAATTACTGGAGAAGGATGTTGAAGAAACTTAACGTGACTCAGGTGAGTTCTTTGCTGTAACCTGGACAACCTGCTTGTGTTTGTTCTGTCAGCTGAACAGTCATTTTGCTGTTGATGGTGTTGCTAATCAAGTAGTTACTGATGCTCAGTTAAACTTAGCTTTTTGTTTTAACTTTAATATTGGTGAAGGAGAAACTGTAGTTTGACTGATGGGAATGAAAACATAAAGCTCTGCTACGGATAAAATACCTCCCTGGGTACTAAGTGAAAGAAGCAGGCAAATTTGTGAACAATCAGTGATCATTTTGTGAGCATCAATAAACACTGGAGCAGTTCTAACAGATTGGATATTGGAAAGTATAATTCCCATTCAAAAATGCCAACAGAGCAAGAAATAGCTTTTATAGATTTGTTGCCCTGACTTCAATAACTCAGAAAACCAACGGAAGCTATAATAAGAAATTAAATACCAGAGCACCTCCAAATAAACAAACGAACATAAACCATTTAATATCGCTGTAGAAAAGACAGAATGTGTCTGCCCACCCCAGAGAGACAGCCACTGTAATTCATAAGATGAATGAATTCCACTGGTATTCTGTATATTGACTTCAAATTGTGTTTACTGAGATTTGCATTGCATTCTTTTACAAATCAAGATGAATGGAGATGAGAAATAAGACAAGGATGCAGGAGAGAGAGATATTATCTATTATTCCTACCGGGTGAGTCCACAACAATGGGACACAGCCTCAAAATTACAGTGAGGTTAATCAGGAGTAACGTCCAGGAATGTCTGCATGAAAAGGGCAATTGAAATCTGCAACTCTCTCCCACAAAAAAAAACTTCTAAGGCTTCAATTAAAACTTCAAAACGGAGCTTGATATTTTCTTTTAAGAGGTAAAGGTATTAAGGGATTTTGAAAGAATCGCAAGAAAGTGGAGTTGTGATGTAAATCAGCCAACGTCTTCTTGAATGGAGGAATAGCTTGAGAATTTGATTTCTTTGCTGTTATTCCTGTTCCTATGTCAATTAGCAACTCACTGAAGGGATGGAATCAGAAATTGGTCACATGGGGAACTAACTAACTTGGGAGGCCAAGAATACCAAAAAGCCTGTGGTGTTTTTGATTTTGTCCTTAGTTTATGCTTAAATTGTGTGTCAGGAATATATAGTTGCAGTATTATATATTTTGTAAAGAAAGATCATCTCTTGAAAATAGACACATAGAATCTTACGAAATGGCTCCCAGAAGTCACATGACTACCCTTGTGCATATTGGGCAGGTAATGAGTCAAGACTGTATTTATTTCAAGAAGAAAGCACAAGACGTCTTTTGATACGGAATGAAAATAAATAGACCATAAACACAGTGGCTACAAGAACAAGTCAGAGGCTAGGAATACTGCAGCAAGAAACTGATTTGTTGACTCCTCAAAGCCTGTCCGCCATCTACAAGGCACAAGTCAGGAGTGTGATGGAGTACTCCCCACTTGCCTGGATGATTGCAGCCCCATGAACACTCAAGAAGCTGACGCAATCCAGGACAAAGCAGCCCACGTGATTGGCACTGCATCCACAAGCATCTACTCCCTCCACCACCGACGGTCAGTAGCAGTCGTGCGTACTATCTACATGCTGCACTGCAGAAATTCACCAAAGAATCTCACCAAATTCCTCAGACAGCCCCTTCCAAATCCGTGACCACTTCCATCTAGAAGGACAAGGCAGCAAATACATGGGAACACCATCGTATTCAAGTTCCCCTCCAGGCCACTCACCATCCTGCCTTGGAAATGTATCGCCATTTCTTCATTGTCACTGGGTCAAAACCCTGGAAATTTCTCTCTGATAGCTTTGTAGGTCAACCCACAGCAGGAGGACTGCAGCAGTTCAAGAAGGCAGCTCACCATCACCTTTTCAAGGGCAACTAGGGATGGGCAAGAAATGCTGGCTGGCCAGCAATGCCCACATCCCACAAAATGAATAAATTAAGAAAAAAATTACCAAGGGTAAAAAAATCCCATTGAGAATGATGTACCTGGAGGAGTCCATAGTACTTTGTACCTCAACTAAAACCTAACTGGATCAGAGCCGCCCAAACAAATTTTATTGTTTTCTTTAGAGCAGAAAAGGCTGAGGTGAGACCAAATTTGAGGTGTTTACAATTATGAGGGGCATAGTCTCAGTATAAAGAGGTGCCAATTTAAGACAAAGAGGCGGAGGAATTTCTTCTCTGAGGGCTGAGAGTCAATGGAACAGAGCTGTGGGGGCAAGGTCCTCGTGTAAAATAAAGGCTGAGATAGATAGATTCTTGATCAGTAGGAGAATCAAGGGTAATGGGGAAAAGGCAGAAAAGTGGACATGGGAAACGTCTGATCAGCCATGATCCTATTGAATGGCAGAGCAGGTTTGAGAGGCTGAACAACCTACTCCTGTTCCTAGATCTCATGTCTAATTGTGACCTCTGGAATCCGTGGCAAAATATGAGATTGTAAGATTCATAGGGAGAGCCATAGAGTCATACAGCATGGAAACAAGCCCTTTGATCCAACTCGTCCATGCTGACCAGGTTATCCAAACTAAAATGCCATTTGCTTGCATTTGGTCTATATCTATCTAAAGCTTTCCTAACCACATACCTGTCCGAATGTCTTTTAAAATGTTGTAACTGTACCTGCCGCTACCACTCCCTCTGACTGTTCATTCACATACGCACCACCCTCTGTGTGAAAAAACGTTGTCCCTCAGGTCCCTTTTAAATCTTTCCCTCTCACCTTCAACCTCTAATTTTGAACTTCCCGACCAATTGGAAAAGATTCACCTAATCTATGTCTCACATGATTTTATAAATGTCCCTAAGGCCCCCTTAGCCTCCTATGCTCCGTGGAAAAAAGTCTCAGCCTATCCAGCCTCTCCTTGGAACCCCCATACTTGCTGTGAATTTGAGGATTGTAGGCAGAAGGCTCATTTGCAGATGTGCTATTTCCCGATGTGACCAGCTAGTGAACCCTGCAGAAATATGGCTAATAGTGCTATTATCCATAGTTGCTGCAATATTGCACAACTGGACTGAACACAGCATGGGGAGGCAATGGCCTAGTGGTATTCTTGCCGGGCTGTGAATTCAGATACCCAGGTAATGTTCTGGGGACCCGGGTTTGAATCCCACTGCATCAGATGGTGGAATTTAAATTTAATTTTAAAAAAAATTAATGATGACCATGAATCTGTTGTCACTTGTCGAAAATACCCAACTGGTTCATTTACGTCCTTTAGGGAACGAAACTGCCATCCTTACCTCGTCTGGCCTGCATGTGACTCCAGACCCACAGCAATGTGGTTGACTCTTAACTGCCCTCTAGGTAATTGGCCAACAATGCCCTCATCTTAACAATGACTTAGCTAAAAAACACAGGACATGGCCCCTCAGCAACTCACTCCCAGCTTACAGATTTCTTACATCCAGTGTTGCGTTTCTGAAAGAACAATAAAAAACAAATGTGCTGTTAATCTGAAACAAAAACAAAGTGCTGGAGAAACTCAACAGGTCTGAAGTCAGAACTAAAGAAGGGTCACTAAACCTGAAATGTTAACTCTGCACTCTCTCTGCTGCCAGACCTACTCAGTTCCTTCACCAGTTTCTGCTTCTGTTTAAAGAGAAAAGAATATTGTCCCCAATATTAATGAAACAAAAAAGAATTTGAAGGAATGCGAGGCTTTCAAAACGTACATTTTCTGAGTATTAAATAATGATAACTGCAATAAAAACAAATAGCAGCGAATCACTGCGCACTAATGACATGTTCGTGGTTCACTTACATAATGATGACATGAAATTAAAATTTTAAAAATCCAGCTGTGCAAAGTATGCAGTTGTTGGGGAAAATGAACAGCAAGAAAAATAGCTGTTGGAATTCTGATCCTTCCAGTTGATAGCAGGCAGAGAAATATTTTTAATGCTCATCTTGTATGTGGGAAGGCAGTTCTACTTCCAGTTTTGGTCATGCAGAATTAGCCCAGCAAGATTCTTAGGAATGGATTGGAAAGCTGCAGAGCAAGTCACAGTGTGCGAGGCAAAGCACTGGCCACATTTACTCAAGAAATACAGCTGGGCCTGGCAAAGGAGGCCATAAACAAAAGGATTAGCCAGTTATGTCTACATCTTTCCTGGAGAGGTGGGAGGAGCATTTATTTTACTTATAATTTTATGCATGGAGATCTATTCATGCAGCAGTTTTCAAGGTAAACCTGACTAGTGTCAATGCAACTCCTACCTTAAGAGTAAATCATGAACAAAAGTACAAGACCATTTGGTCTAGGATTCCGAATTAACCAAAGGATAAAACTTGGAGGCAAGACATTGACCTCGAATAAATGCATGACTTTCTTTACTTCAGTCTATTCCAGTGCTTTACGTGAGCCTTTTGCCTGATATTTTATATTGACTTGGAGTTATATAAAGCTGTGCTATCTGTATTCTAACTTATATCAAGTCCTGTCCACCCATCAGCCCTGTTCTCATTGGTCTACCTTGACTCTAAGCCCAACAACATCCTGATTTAAAAACCATCACTCTTATATTCATTCCTCCCCTGTGTCACCCTACTCCATTTCTGGGACTGTTTCCAGCCCGAGAACTCTTTTCAACATTTCGACATTCCCTTAAGTCTTGTCCCTTGTGGGTCCTCACTTTTCCTTGCACCACCATTAGTGGCCATACTTTCAATTTCCAAAGCTGTGAATCTCCCTGTTTCTTTACCTTTCTGTCTGTCTGTACTCCTTCAAGGCACTTCTTTGTTGAAGCTTTTTGTCACCTCTCCTAATATAACCTTTGTATGATACGCTGTCAACTTTGATCAATCCTTCTTCTTGTGGAGATCATTGATAGATTTTACAATGTTAAGGAGCTACATAAAGGCAAGTTTTTATGAGATACTTGTGAAATGACAGCATGTTGTACAATATTAGGATGTTTTTGTGAAGCAGTATGAAAAAGCAATAATAATCCCCTTTGATATCCTTATGAATGGGAGAAAAACATAAATTCATCCTTGTTCAAGCCATACATAATACCTTGCTCACCAACCTTCAATCACCAGTGGAATTTCTTCCTCTTGAAGGAAGCTAAAAGGAGCTGTCATTCACCACAATGAAGAGGGAATATAGCAGTCCAATAATCCAGTAATCCGGGCTAAAGCTTTAGGGACCCCCTGGGTTCAAGTCTCACTTTGGAAGTTAGTAAAATTTGAATTTAATTAATAATTATGGAATCAAAATCATCTGGTTCCTTGATGTCCATTAGGTCTGACCTACATATGAGTCCAAATCCACAGAATTGTGGTTGACCCATAACTATCCTCTGAAAAAGCCAAACAGGTCATTCTGAGGCAATTTGGAATGGACAACAAATGCTGCTCTTGGCAGCAATGCCATATTCCATGGAAGAAAACAGAAATTGATGGCGGTACAGTAGAGTACATTTGGGGTGTTTGTGCAAACTGTGCCATTTCTTTTGTCAGCAACAATATTTGGGCATTGGTGAAGTGCAAAGTATTTACCCACATTAATGCTGAAAGTGTTGATTTACATGGAGAGAATATGCAATCTTCATGAGCAGACCTTGCTGCCAGTGCTTACATTGTTATCTCCAGAGGAATAACATTCCAGTCTTGGTGGAGCTCTTTTAGCAACATGAAGTTTCAAAAAAGCTGTCAAAATATGAAGGGTGTTTTCAGTCATCTTGTTTTGTGTAGTCCACATAACAATTGAAGATAATGACCCAAGAGTTTCTGCTTTGGATCCAAGCAGTGATCCATCTGCAAAATAGTGCTTAAAATTGTGATTATCAAGAGAAGTTATTCCCTCAAATTTCTGGTCAAACCTTTTTACATGCAGCTGAACATAATATCGGCAATGAACCACTCCAATCAGGGAAATAAAAACCAAAAGAACTGCTGATGCTATAAATCAGGAGCACAAACAGAAGTTTCTGGAAAAGCTCAGCAGGTCTGGCAGCATCTGTGAAGAAAAAATCAGAGTTAATGTTTGGGGAGTTCTAAGGAAGGTCACCAGACCCGAAACGTTAACTCTGATTTTTTTCTTCACAGATGCTGCCAGACCTGCTAAGCTTCCAGCAACTTCTGTTTTTGTTCCCAATCAGGGAACTGTTTGGAACTTACTTTTATCTTATCTTACAAAAAAATTAGTTTGGTCCAGTGTGGTCCAGTAAATTAAATACTACTGGAAAGGTTCATAGAAGCTCAATTTGCAATGGACATGTTTTGCGCTTGTAATCTTTTTTTTTGCTTTATTTAGGCTGAATTGCATTGAAAGCAAAAATAATAGGACCGAACAGAAATTCAGGCTGATACAATCATATATCAAGGTATCTATTGTACAATTACACTCTTCATTCCATATACCTACCACCCACTGTGTGAAAAAGAGTTGCCCCTCAGATCCCTTTTAAACCTTAAACCTTTATTTTTGAACTCCCGTACCAATGGGAAAAGACCTTTGCTACTAACCTTATCTTTGTCTCTCATGATTTTATAAACCTCTCTAAGATCCCCTCAGGCTCCTGCATTCCATGGAAAAATGACTCAGCCTATCCAAACTCTCCTTAGAGATCCAATATCACACCCATGTATCACTCACATTACTGCCATTATAGTTCCCGGCACAGTGACACTACAAGAAGATGGTCTAATCTGTGCAGAGGCAGTTGATGGACACAATCACAATTGGTGACCTGAAACTGGCAAACTGATCACTCACAGAAGAGGTATAAATCCAAAGACATTTGAAGCATTTGTCAACAAAAGTACTTTTAAGCTATGACATTCTTCCACAAGGAGACCAGAATTGTAATCAGAAGCAGTGCACAGGGATGTTATTTATATATACTTCTAGAAGGCATTTGCTAACAGTCCAAACAAGAGATTCTTATTAAATTTGAGTCTCATAGATCTGAAAGCAAACTAATATTTTGTTAGAAATTTGCTGAATGAAAGGTAAGAAAAGAGCAGGAACTCTGATTTGCAGGGTGAAATCAGTGGTGTCCCACAAGGATGTGTTTTGGGGTCACATATATTCACAGGATTCATTAACACCTTGAATAACAGTGTAGATGGATGTCTATCCAAATTTGCCGAAGACACAAAGAGAGTCAATATTTTGAGCAATATAAGTGCAAACGTTAAATGACAAAGAGGCATTGATGAATCAAATTGATGGACAAAACTGCAGTCGATGGATTTTATGATGGGAAAATTTAAGGTTTGTACTGAAAATGGTTAGATAGTGTATTCTGTAAACAGTGAAAACAGCAGAGGTCTAAAGTGACAGACATTTCAAGTGTCATGCACAGGTACAGAAGATAAAACGGTGAATAGAATACTGGCCTTTATATTTGTCACAATGATGTCATTTTAATGTGTATTTTGTAAGAAAGACTAATTTGTGTTTTTAAAGTGGACACAGAATCTTACAAGATAGCTCCTAGAAGTCACATGACAGTTATTGATTTACAGCACCTAATAGACAACAAAATAATGGGCTACATCAGCATCGATCACAAAAGGAGATATTCCAAATTTGATTAAACCTTGGACAAAATAATTTGTCTACCTAAATGCCTGAGAATTCAAATCCCTCAGAGAACAGGTGACTGGAAGGATACCGCAGGGAATTTTCCGTATTATTGCCTTTGCTTGTGGAAGAATAATTCATCAAATTTAACACAACGGTCATCTTAAATCTTCATTGGAATAAGGCATACTGGGGGCCACCACTTTGAACAGAATGTGAAGAAATTGAGATAAGTAATCAGTGAGAGGATTTTCAGCAGGGAAATGAAAGAAGGCAAACCAGTTAAAGGACTACTATAGGGTGGAGACAGTGTACAGGAAAGAGATAAACTGTGGCATGGTGTATAGACAACAATTTCTCGGTGTGGAGGACACATCCCCCTATGTAGCAATGGTGCTAAGGTGGACATGGTCAAAAGCTTCAAGTTCCATGGAGTAAATATCACGAGTAATCTGTCCTGGTCCATCCATGTCGACAGTACAGAAAGCACAGAAATGCTTCTACGTCCTCAGAAGGCGAAGGAAATTTGGCATATCCATAATGACTCTTACCAATGTTTATAGACGCACTGTAGAAAGCATCCTGTCCAGATTCATCACAGCATGGTATGGCAACTGCTCTGCCCAAGACTGCAAGAAATTAGAGAGTTGTGAACACAGCCCAGTCCATCTTTCCCTTTCATTGACTCCATCAACACTTCCTGCTGCTTGGGGAAGCAGCCAATATAATCAAAGACCTCTCCCAGCCTGGATATTTTTTCCACCCTCTTTCATCTGACAGAAGATACAAAAGTTTGAAAACATGTACCACCACGTTTAAGAACAGCTTCTTCTCCACTGTTATCAGACTTATGAACAGGTCTCTCATATTTGGGTTGATCTTTTCCTGCACCTTCTCTGTAGCTGTAACGCTATATTCTGCATTCTGTTCTAATACCCTGATGCACTTATGTAAAGTATGCTTTGACCGGACAGCTCACAAAACAATACATTTCATTGTATCTGGGCACATGTGACAATAAGAAAATGAATCAAAAACAACCTTGAATACAGAACCCCTCACTTCTGCTGAATTCTGACTTCACATTTTCACCTTGGAAAGAAATATTTTCCAAAAAGCTGAGCCTGCAACATTAACAAATGAATTTTATTGTCATCTTTACACGTACCTTTTATCTGTACCTACTTTTAATCTTTGTATTTGTATTTTAGCTAGTAACTGTAAAACTATTTACCTAGAAGCTTTCAACAATAGTTGTGTAATAGATTGACCCATGATCTTGCTTGCGTCTAAAACTTTGCCGCTGGTTATTTTTGAATTGGAATATTCAGAAAGATAAAAGGAGCTAAACAAGCTTCACGAATTCACAGTTCATGGACCACTTTGTGCATAAGTCTGGTGTGATTGTGACTCATCTAGCGATCTAGGACACAAAAGTGTAGAAACCATGCCTCACTATATAGCTAGGACTTTGTTTGGTGTGTCAAGTACTATAAACATTTCTGAACACCACATGTCAGGAAGGATGTTGTGACTTTGGAGGGATCATAGGGTAGATTTACTAGAATGATACCTGGATTCCGAGGGCATAAATTACACGTGGTTAAACAAATTAGGGTTGTATTCTTTAAAAAAAACCCGCGGATGCTGGAAATCAGAAACAAAAACAGAATTTGCTGGAGAAACTCAGCAGGTCTGGCAGCATCTGTGGGGAAAAAAAGCGAAGTTAATATTTTACATCCAGTGACCCTTCTTCAGAACATAACCGTACACAGCAATCCAGCATGAGACCAGCAATTCTTTTTAAAGGAAAATGACAGAGAATGCAACAGTTTAATCCAAGCCTTCAGTGTATTAAGGGGAAAGATAGAAAGGGAGAAATTCTTTCTGTTGATTGGAAAACACTGAGTTGTGGAGCAGGACCTTAAAATCAGAGCTAGACCCGTCAGGTGTGAAATTAAAAAAAATTTCCTCATGAAAGCTTTCGGCTGGGTAGAAGGTCACATGACCTTCTTTATTCCCTCATTTGACTTCATATTAAAAAAGATTATTCCCATATATAATCGTCTGACAAACTTCACATTTCTGGAAAAAAAATGTAAGTTTCAACCAGTATTTCTCACTGACTGAAATAGATAAAAGAAGAATTATATTGTCTTTTGATCAGTTCGACATGAAACACAAATCTGTCATCATTTTTAATAATCTCCAAACCATACTATTGAGAAATCTGCGCAGGTTTTCTACTTGCCTGCTGCAGAATGCATTACGTTATGACAAAGACTATCTCTGGTGACAGGAATAATCCTCTCCATGACCCTGTAATAAATCAGCCAGTTGCTCAGTGACCAACAATATCCTGAGAAACAGTAGAACTGCTTGTCTCAGTTGTTGGATTGCTGTGTATACACATGACAGAATACATGTTGAGTGTGTTTTGTTGCTATGATTTTCCACTTTACGTCATGACCTTCTCTGGTTGTTTTGGACCCTTCCCTGCTGCCAATACCTCCCCTAGTTAAAAAAGGTACCATTGGTGAATGACTGAAGAGCCAACATGGACTCTAAAACCATTAAAACAATGGACTACAGATGCTGGAGATAGGAAGCAAAGACAAAGCTTCTTGGCAAAACTCAGCAGGTCTGGCAGCATCTATGGGAGATAGCCCAATGGCCTAAACATGGAATTCACCAGTTTTGAAATCCCCCCACCCCCCGGCCTCATTCTGATGTCCAACCCTCCCTCTCATCCCCGCCTCCTTGACCCGACACAACTTGTCTGTCTTCTCTCCCGCATCATCCATCTCATTGACCAATCCCCACCGCTCTCTACCTGAACTCACCCATCACCATCCCACCCCTCCTCTCTCTATTTATTTCCCAGTTCCGTTCACCCTCCCCATTTCTGAAGACGAGCCCCGACGCGAAACGTCAACTTTCCTGATCTTCTGATGCTGCCTGGTCTGCTGTATTCCTCCAGTTCCACACTGTGTTATCTCTGACTCCAGCATCTGCAGTTCTTGCTATCTCTAAGCAAAGTTAATGTTTTGCATTCGGTGGCTTTCCAACATAGTTTGATCGTCGAGCGAGCCATAGAATGAAGGAGAACCTGATGTTCAGGACAGCTCTGAGACAGTGTATGATGATGCTGATGGACGGAGAGGGTGAGAACGTGCCTATAGTGGTGCATAATACTGAGCATGGATCTCGAGGTGCAGCGAGAACAGTTGCCTAAGAATCATTGTACTTCACATAGATACATGTGATCCTGGGTCAATTCAAAGCACAAAGGATGAAACTACTGTTGGAATCCACACTGAATCTGTTTGAGCCAGTTGCAGTCATGAAGGAATGAAATATGGCTGTCGAAGTGAGTTTTGGCTGATGAAGACTTGAAACATTAATGCTGCTTTCTCTCCACAGATGCTGCAAGACCTCCTGAGTTTTGCCAGCAATTTCTGTCTTTGTTCGAGTCTCTAGAATCTTGGATAACCATGTCAGTTCTCATTCATGAACATACATTGGTGTCAGGAATCTCAGTTGTATCATTTGCTATGTGCTTTCAGAGACAATGTCAATTTTGTTCCCTGAGCCAACTTATTTGATAGCACATAAACTCACAACCAGTCTCTGATGAGAGCAGTCTATAGTCCTTGGACACTGGTGCCTTTCACTCTCTGTGCAAACAACTGAAGGTGAGTGAGGGAGAAGTATTGGCCATAACACCAAGGGTAGCTCCCATGGTCTCTGAGTCACGTCAGTGACATAGATCTTTTTCTCTTTTGAGAGCGCACACAGAACTTCAGTTCAATATTTTGTCAAATGGACAGCACAGCCAACAGCATGGCATTCCATGGATATAGCAGTTGGAGTTAAAACTTAGAATTTTACATTCAACTCTATGGAGCAAGTCATAAACCTACAAACCATTCAAATAAATACCAGCTGAACCACAAATGAAACTAGTTCTGTTATGAACTACATTGATTGGCTGAAGGTTTCTATCAGTTGCCATTCGATGCTTGTCATTTTCTAAGTTATTCTGCCCTACATTCAGTGCAACTAGCATTTCAATCACTCAGAAAAATGGAAGGATTGCCATTTGATCAGATGTTTAATAACAAAGGTTTTCATGATTAATAAAATCACTTCCAAGAAAGATTTCGTCCGTGCAGTAGGTGCAGCTGAATCATAAACCTCTGATTTATCCCCAGATTTAAAATTTTGCTGCAGATTATCCACAGGAGAAATTTTCCCACTGAATTATGAATGTCTAAAAGATCAAGAAAATCACCTCCCATCCCTGAAAGGATACAGTTCAAATCTTTGGCCTACAGGAGTAATTTCTTCCCTTGTATCAAAAAACCATTGAATTCCAGATGATAGATCTTTGTTAATTTCTGGGTAGGAGCAAGATGTTTTCAGATTCACTTGAGCTAACTTTATTGTAGCTGGACAGGAAACACACAAGATAGGCCGAAATACAGTTTTATAGCTGGGGCAGGATGCAATAACAATACACCCCTCCCACCCCCAAACCCTGTCAGCTCCCCAATGAGTTCATTGGTTTCAAATTGCCCTTGCTGCCTTTCATTATGAGTTGCGAGTGAACTGAAAATTTTTGTTGTTTGAGTGTAACAAAAAGGATAATCATGCAATATTTCATGCTTGATGGAATTTTGAAAGTATTTATCATTGTACAGTGTGAGTGCCATAAAGCTCATTTACACCATAGAGATTTTGTACTTAAATCCTGGATCCACTGTCCCATTACTGAGGGCTGACAACAGTAATAAATATGGGAGATAAAAGGTACTGCAGATGCTGGAGAATCCGAGATAACAAGCATGGGGCTGGATGAACACAGCAGGTCAAGCAGCATCACAGGAGCAGGAAAACTTGACGTTTCGGGCCTAAACCCTTAAGACGAACACAACTGCTTATTAATCTGTTCCATCAACACCCTTTCTCCCCCAGCACTCCACCCCCAAACTATTAAATAAATGCTGCTCCCTCCACACTTCACGTCAACTCTGAGGAAGCATCATCTAGGCTCAAAACATTAGCTTGCTCTCTCTCCATGGATGCTGCCTGATCCACTGTGATTTCCAGCACTTTTTTTCAGTACAGATTTCAGCATCTGCAGTAATTTGCTCCGGCTTGCCCATTTACTCTTGTTGATGTTGTTTGCATTACCATTCATATCTTCAATCAGCTCACTCAACTCCTTGAGGTGCCTGACTTGTTATTGAATTAAGTTCACATATTTAGGCCAAAGCAGCATAATTTATCTCTAATTACCCCCTTTCTGTTATAATTAGGTTGCAGTGCATTGCAGAAGTTCAACTGATGCACAATATCAAATAGACTAATTGACTTGATGGCAAACAGTAATGGAATGGTTGAACTTGCAGCTTGTGCCAGGAAATATAGCTGTGTCAGTGCTGTAGCACGTGAACCTTTCCAGCATATGCAATACGAAACGAAAGCAACAGTGTTTTCAATCACAGAATTCTTCCATGTGTATTATGGTCAGCCCACACTGAGATGCACTTACTATCCACTTGAGAAAGATGAAAGATTTTGTCCTGTAGTTGTCAAATTAAATTTTATCACACCTTTTCCCAAGTGTGCCCTAGCTCTATTATTTTATTTTGCCGCTAAGGTGCAGCTGTCACGCTAAGTACTGGCATGACAATATTATAAATCTTTAAACCTGTATTCTGGAGGTTACATTTTAAAAGGCTGAAAATCAGTGTGGCTTCTGAAGGTCACTAAAGGTCTAAAGCAATGTACAGAACAGGGGAATGGGAATGACTATATTGCTTTGAAGAGAGTTGGCATTGACTTATTGGGCTGAGTGGCTTCCTTCCATGAAATAATGACTCTAATCCTAACCCATCTTCAAAGGGGATCCTAAAACAGTGGCTTGAGATTGTGATGGGCTCCACTAGGTGGATGGAAGGGCATGCCTTGGCATTAGAGATGGTGTGTTCAGGGACTTGGCTTGACATAAGTTCATTAGAAGGATCCTTTGAATTTACCGTCCTCGAGATTATCTCCTGCAGATTCTGGTTTACAACATTACTGAGATACTTTAAAAATTGACCCAGTTCCAGGAAAGTTGTGGAGGAATAGGCCATGCCTATCCCTGCAATGGAGCCAGTCAAGTAGGGAGTGCCAGGTGTGAGCTTGCAAGCTGAACCAGCCAGCACTCTGAAGAGGGCTTGGTAGGTAGCAGAAATGGTTCGGAAATCTTGTAATCAAGCATCGCCTGTTATTTTTAAAAGGCTTGGACTCATACCAGCTCAGGAGTTGGGACGATGACTACAATCTCACCAGTTCTCACGTCATCTTTGTTGACTGGTTCGATCGAGAAATGAGCAGGTATGAGAACTGAGTACAGAGTTTGCAAAGTGAAGCACAGACTTATAAGACGTGAGAACAACTGCTAAAATCAGAACTAATGAGGGAAGGGAGCATGACAGAGGTTCTGATAAGAACATCAATTTAGTAAAAAGCAAGAACATATGGGACAAAACTGAGATTTTGGACTGAAACTTACCAGAAATATCTGCAATTTTTGGCAGGCTTCATAAAGGTTTCTCTCCATAAACCTTAGCGAGTTTTCTCACTTTATCTTCTTGAACTCACCTCATTAATTATGTATCGCTCTCTTATGGAGCTCCCTTATCCTCGTCTCTCACTGGCTACTGCTGGCCACTGCCAAGATCTCCCAAGATTCCTGACGCAGGCATCATACTTAATGGTCAGCTTGGCGCCCATCAAGCAAGGGCAATTCCCTCATGGCTCCTTTTATTTGTCGCAGACATGTTGGAGTGACGATAAATGGCACCCCCTTTGCCAGCAGGGACCTGGCAGTTCTGCTGAACAGGGGTGCATGAGATTACTGCCCATGGAACATGCCGTAAGCTGTTGGTGACAATGGAGGGCCAGACAAGCAAGCCTTAAGCTGGGGTTCCCAGGTTACCGCTGCGATTTTCATGTTGTGAATTGTTACCATCTGGCGGGTGAGAGAATGGGAGACTGTATTTAAATGTGGTGAAACGATGCAATAGTGAAGATGTTAATCCATTGCTAGTGGGTGTAAATAGGCCTTTTTCCACTCCCCAGCGAGAATCCAAGTCTGCATTCAACACATGGTCAGAAAATGGGACCTTTCACTTTTGATGGTGTGAAGTTTTTCACAGCCGATTTCATGTGATTAGTCCAACTTTCTCGCCAATGCCTACTTTGTTCAGGATTTGGAAGATCCCTGTAATTTTATCCAAAGGTTGCATTTATTGAGTTCTTTGCCATATCTCACAAAAGCATACCAAGGAAATTTACATCGGTGTGAATCCAGTCACTAGCTTCTGAGAAAAATTGCACGTTATTTTGAGGTTTAGCAATATGGTGGAAATACAGCCCTTTTATACAGAACAGGATGTTAAACTGCAGTGAGCTGAAAGAACGAGTAATCAATCCATTTTTGGTATTGTGTGTTGAAGGAGACATGTTGGCAAGGTCTTCAGGAGAAATTATTTGTTACCCTTTCGGCGGGATTTTGACAACAAATTTATTAAGGCTCAAAAATTGGCCAAACTTTCCTCCACCTCCCTGATCCCCAACAATAAAGGCTAGAAAAATGGTTTATTCCACTGTTGTTTGATCTCTCCATTTCTATGAAGAATGATTTCCAACGATACTATAGCCAGGAGGTGAGGAGAATGGCTCCTGAACTCATGCATGTTGAATTCATAATGATAAATTTGCATGAAGGTACCACATGGGAGACTCCCGTAGAAGGTTAAAGCATTTGGAATTCAGGGAATCTTGGTGAGATGGATCAGAAACTGGCTTAGTAATAGGATACAAAGGGTAGTGGTAGTGGCTATTCAAATGTCTGGAGGCCACTGCCCAGCGGTGTGCCACAGGGATCAGTACTGGGCCCCTTATTGTTTGTTGTGTACATAAATGAGATCGACAAAAATGTGGGGGGAATATTAAACAAGTTTGCAGACAATACCAAGATTGGTAGAGTGGTTAATAGTGAAGAAGATGGTTGCTAGATAACAGGAAAATATAGATGGGTTGGTCAGATGGGCAGAACAGTGGCAGATGGTATTTTATGTTGACAAATGGGACGCTTGCTTTCATCAGTCATGGCAAAGAGTATGAGTGCAAGGAGGTAGTGTTGGAGTTGGACACAACATTGGTCAGGCCACAGCTGGAGTACAGTGTGCAGTTCTGGTCACCTTACTACAGGAAGGATGCGATAGCAGTGGAGGGGGTACAGAGGATATTCACCAAGATGTTGTGGGATGGAGCAATTAAGCTACAAGGAGAGGCCAGATAGGCTTGGATTAGTTTATTTAGAGCAGCGGAGGATGAGGGGGTGCATATTGTGGTATATAAGGTTATGAGGAGTATGGATAGGATGACACAAGAGGGTAAAGTTTTAGGGTAAGAGGCAGGAGATTCGGAGGGGATTCGAGAAAAAACGTATTCACTCAGAGGGTGATAGAAATCTGGAATGCACTACCTGGGAAGGTAGTGGAGGCTGGAAAATTGCAATCTTTAAAGATATTTGATGAACTCTTGAAATATCATAACAGTCAAGGATGTGGGACAAATGCAGGAAGTTGGGATTAGCCACCTTTAGTGGTAGTCATTGTTGTTGCAGGCTCGATGGGCCAAAGAACCTTTTCTGCACTGTGTACTCAATGGACATGATGTCTACCATGAAACAGCTTCAAGAATTGGACATAAATAATGCTGTGCTGTCCTCTTTGACTGTCAAATCTTCTTGCATTTTATCATTCTGGCTCATTTGCAGCTGGACATTCAGGGACGATGTGGAGAAGCTACTTATTCCTTGTTAGTAGCGCCTAAATACATTTCATAAATTCTGTCCACTCACACTGATGATTGCTCAGTTAGAAAAGCAAATGTTACTGTTGATGTATTTACTTGGGTTTCATTACTAAAGAAGAAAAAAAGACATGCATAAGAAGTTTCTACTGAGATGATATATAAAACAATTTCTTGTACACGATGGACAGAAAGTTTGTGGGTGTGAATGGGGCATAGGACCTGAGATTAATAGGGGTAAGATGGAAGATGAGGAAACAACAGAGTACTGTCGCTATTGACTTTCTCCAGACTGACGCGTGAGCATAGAGCGAGGAATAAGAATCTGAGCTGCATGCTGACTTTATCTCATCAGTGTCTATGCATATTCTTTTGTTGTTTTTGTTTGTGCTTGCCTTTCAAAACCAAATCTGTTAAATAATATTAATTGCAGATTGTGTTAGAGTGAATGTAACCACGCAGCTGTTGTTTATTGTAGTACCGTTAGTCAAATGTTTGCAGTTACATCCAGTATTACTTCACAGAGTGCAGAAAGTGTTGGTGTTCTCACTGAGAATGAAACAAATATTACAAGAAATAAAAACAGGAAATGCTGGAAGTGCTCAGGAGATCTGGCATTGTATTTGTCATGAGAAACAGAGTTAGTGATTCAGGCCAGATCTGCTGAAATGCTTTAAACCTGAAATGTCAGGCTCAATAATTCCATGGGCTCCAGGAGCTGGGATCTGGACCAACTGGGCATCACCAGCCCACTTTTGGAGAGGAATCTTGTTGAGGTAGTTGAAGAACAGTCACGCAAATCAGGCAGTTTTGTGGCTACCTGCCAGGAAGTTCCTGGAATTAAGACCTGAGGGGATCTTGGAGTAACAGAAGAGCTGCCAGTCTTTCAGATTCTTGCAACCAATGGGGCACGGTATGGCTGCCACCAGGAGAGCATCCCCAGAGGCATCCCCAGGATCACAGGATAGGAGTTATAGAAGCAAGGGCTTACCCAATGTCTAGTCGCTCTATCAAGCACTGATTAACTTTGTTCAAGGGACACTACCCTCAGGTGACAAGATGCCTTGGGCTAGCAGCTATGATGAATGCTGTGTTGGGCTATGCCCAGCAGTTGTTTCTGATCCTTAGGTTGGCCAATTATGGGCCTCATTTGGCAGTGGGAAGATCAGATATAGGTCTCTATAACTAGAACTTCCTGCAGCAGGTGGTTCTCCCCTTGCTGGGGTCCAGATGATAAGAAACATATTCCTGATGGTGGCCTCCTAATTGACCAGTTTCTTGTGCACAGTCCGTTCAAAGAGTAGACCGCTCTGGAGCCTTGGTAATCCCACCAGCAGAGGTGAGCACTGATGAGGCAGATAGGCAATCAAGAGGGAGCCTCTAAACAAATAATTAAATATTTTAGAGGGGCCGTGCGCACAGGGGAAAGCTGTCCCATTTTGGGGAAGCCTTTCCTGCCATTGCAGAATAGAGTGCTGGTTCTAAATGCCTCCATCTTACTATGGAAAGGTTGCCTTCAGGAATCTACTGAAGCCTCTGCAATCACTGAGAAGTCATTCTCTATTGCTAGCAAAAGGCTGGCAAGTGCAAAATTGATCACTTGATATCTCCTATTGCCCCCGTGTCTCTGTTGAGCATCTTGATGTGGCATCACCACTATCTTCCTAGCAACCCGCTAGCCCTACCCTGGGACCAAGAAAATTCATACCACTCTCTTTGTCGGAGCCACCTGACATGGAGTATTTCTCGTCTTTTCTCTTATTCTTGCATTTTTCCAAAAGCCACAGCACAACATTGAACCTTTGTTCAGTTATGAAACAACATCTGAGATATATTGTGTTGATCTGTGAAAGATCTAAATGTGAAAGCAACATTTAACTTCCAAACAGTTATCAAGGGAATACATACAGTGTGGAGCTAGAGGAACACAGCAGGTCAGGCAGCATCAGAGGAGCAGGAAAATCAATGTTTCGGGCTTAGACCCTTCATCAGGACTCCAGCATTTGCAGTTCTTGCTTTCTCCAAGTTATCAAGGGACATTAGTCCTGAATTTCCAGTTATTCTCAGCAGTAATAGATGGGAGTTGCACACAAGGACACTGTGGAATCTCCATTGGAGCAGATTCCAGTTGCACTGCCCAGAAAATTGAAAATTCCGCTGCGCATTCCCACTGTACCTAGAACACTCCAAAAAAATCCACATAAAGTGGAGATATCAGAAGAGTCAGCAGGCCAAGCAGCATCATAGGAGCAGGAAAACTTGACGTTT